>KK116161.1:173732-228119 GCA_000611955.2 Stegodyphus mimosarum
TTTTAATTCGTACATTAATTAGACAAATTTCGTTTTCAAAACGAAAAAAAAAAGAAACGTGGGTGATCTGATTTCAGAATTTTTATCAGATTTTCTTCGTAATCACCCTTTAAAGGAAAGTTTATGATTAAAATATTTTTATAGAAATATGAAAAACTATACAGGTATTTCGTTTCCCTTCTTCAGAAAATTTCCTGTTACTCGCTCATTAAACTACGTTTCTTATTGTTAAATTCATCTAAACTTTGAATGACCGGCTTATTTCCTTTTTGAGGATAAACTGAAAAATATAAAAATAGGTGCAATTACAAAAAAAATATTTTACATTTTGAACTTAACTTAAGCCTCCAATATACTGTGTTAACTAGAAATAAATAAAGTGTTTCATTCATCCTCGAACAATTTTAACGTGGAAACGGTTTTAAAGTGAAAACAATGAGAATCAGAGAAGATTTTTTTCTTTGATATTGTTAAAGAGGAAATGATTTTTCATCAAAAGATTTTACTTATTGAATATAGTATTTCAATTTTAACTTTATTATCCATATGCCTTACAATTCGTGACATTCACTTCGTTTCGCCAGTGAGTTTTATAGTTGTTATATTTAGTCCGCATTCTGAGTTTTATTATTTTTTCCATTGGTATTGATATCAATTCAATTAGTGGATTTTACAGAGCCTTCGTAGAATATGTAATTTAATTTACTAATAATAAACAGTTTTTACAAATTTAGTACTTATTTTCTAAAAATATTCTAAACAAAAACTCAGTGTTGAGTTAGGTATACATTACAATATTGAATAAAAAGGGTTACTTTATTTCAAACAAACCAATATATTGTCATTATTATACCCTTTTTGAGCTGCACAACATGTGAATAATTATCAACAGTTAATAGCTGTCTGCAGTATATTTAAATCTATCTTAGCCATATATCTAAGAATTTAATAGAACCATTTCTTTGGTATGGATTTACAGTTATAAGAGGTAATGAGGTACGATATTATTAGGAAAATCAGTTAAGGATCACGTTCAAGCTCAACGCTTCTGCCCAAATAAGGTAACGGAAACCGGTGAATAGATGAATCAACAGGAAATGAAGTCCGACAATACAGCTAACTAAGATTTGCCAATCCAATCAGAAAATAGGTAAATCTTTCTCAGTGGCTATACCAAACAGAATCCAATGCACGATGTATCAGTAGGCCAAACACATCGCCAAAATTCTATGAAGCAATGATAGAGACGAAGTCCTGCGAAGTAAAGCTACTACTGCTACCTTAAACTGAACGCCAACTTCGTTACCGGTTTAAACAACTATAGTCGAACTAAAACTATTTAAGATGGCTGCAGGTTTAGGACGCTTCCAGATTTCCTAATCAGATTATCATACGAATTTTTAACTGTACCCATGATTTTGTAATTGGAGTTCATGACAGATACATTTTTTTATGATGAACTCTCAATAACCCTACTTCTAGTACATTTTATGTTCTCAATTAATTTCATTATATAAAGTATTATAATTTATTTCCTCATTAAATGAAAATTATATAGGAGGAAGAATGATATATGTCATATTTAAGTCTTATAAATTACGACCTGGATTCCCGAGAAAACTTTTTTCCTGCGTGTGAAGTGAATGTAAGTCAGTTTCCTCAAAACATCTACTACGAAGGCATCCCTTCTCATAAGCATGTAGTCCCAGAGTACTTAGCCATAAATAAATAATCCAGTCCTTGGGATGCATCCATCCTCGGCAGCACTATCGTTAATGTAGACAAATGGTCAAATGTTGGATTGAGAGAGGACTAACTGAGAGCGCTTCGTAGGGATGTTCCGTTATAAAGCTGCCGGTCGCCTTAGGCAGTGTGTCCGCTTTTCGGAAAGGCATGCCCCTGCATAAACGTGCCAGCAGTCTTATAAAAGTCAGTCTCTAGGAAGTCTTTATAAGAAAAATAAATAGGCATAATAATAAATAATTCATAATAAAAAGACAATCTTCATAAGAGTACGGGCATCCTTATGTAAGTCCGATTTTCATCTGCAGGACTAATAACTAATCATAAAAGATACCAAATTAAATTAGATTTGGGCACCTCTAATAAAAACGTAGAATTTGGATAAAGATGAAGAAAATTCAAAATGAAATATCGACCTCATCCTCACTAGAACTGAATATTTCGTCGTATTCCATGCTTAATGGACTCCATAACTCTGAAAATAATATTTCTATTGCTCGAATGTCGAGTCCGAACTAATGCCTAAGACGCATATATAGCAAGAAATCTAAAAATCTTCTTTTAGGCCGAGAGTTCTTTTATACGCATGTATTGTCGAATACACTCGTGAAGCGATATTGTCCAACCTAAAGAAACACCGTTACTCCTTGAATTATTACGTCAAACGAATTGGTGATCGAGAGTCATCTCTCACGTTACCGCATCAACCATGCAGTGACCGAGAGTCACCTCTCGAACGCAACATACATGTTTTCTTGAGGATTCGAACCCGGGCCTTTCTCTAGAGCAAGCAGTGATACTGAGCACTGTCTTGTCTGGGCGGAAAACGTTTGTAGTCAAGGATGAGTGATGAGAGACTCTCAGAATGCGCAACGGGGTATTTTTCTTCAAACTGGGATAGAACTGCACTGTTAGTGAGCGAACTATGTAACAAATGGTAAATTTCTGATGTTAACCTGTACGAGTTAGTCCTATCTTGACAATTTTATATATTTTGTCTTGATTTCCGAGTTTCAATTTTAAAAAAAAACTGAATTCTAACATTCTTAAGAAAATTTGAGAAATGCAATATAAAATTTACTTTAGTCTCAGTGTAAATCAGTTAATCTAATCAAACTTCAGTTTTTAAGTATAATTAGCCACGAAACATGTTTTAGGGAAAAAAAGAAACTCGTGAATCGCTTATAACTTGTCCATTTGCTATTTTTACCATGTGTTTTCAATTGTTATCCTCTAAAATTATTCTCAAATCATCTCTAATTTATGAATACGCTTTCTTTGAACCTTCTTCATATTAATTAATTTTCTACTTCAGTAAACATATTATTAAAATTTCTCTCTGTTACCATGCTGGGCCATTTTAATGTTTTTTGTCTCTTACTATTATGTCTTTCTCTCTGTCAGTAGAGAACAATATGCATTTCCTTTCCTTTTCTCTTGGTAGATAGTATTGTCTATCATTTTCTAAATTTCTCAAGTCTCAATTTCTGTATATTCATTACTGACTTACTAGGGAAAATAGTCAGATTTTTTACCAAAATAACATCTTCAGACTTTCATATAGTATTTCATGTTCATGTATTTTTCATGTATGACCGTATTGCCAATAATTTATCCAAGATAGTCTCAATCATTGTTTACTGATTTTAACCCTCGGCCACTGGTGTGCAGCTGTTGTAAAAGACATTCTACTGACACCCTGAAAGCAAATGTTTTACAAAACAGTTTATCTTGTTTCTTACTTGCATCTAAGCACTGTTTCCTTTGTGCTTATTTGTTTGAATAAACTCTGACATTTTGTAATTTTTAGTTATCATGTTGTCTGCTTAAAGTGTTAAAAGTACAACTGTTAACAAGCAATAAATTTCGAGGATTTCATAATCTAATTTTGACCAATACACTCCATAACTACCGATAACAAACGACTAATTCAATGGACGGAATCCGGAATACACAAGACGCTTCCCGACATTAAGTGCTCCATTCATTGCTGGTTATTCGTAACAAAACATGAATTTTATGTATATTAAATGAGTGACTTATTCTAAGAATGTTTATGAATAATAAATTAATACTTTTAGATGTGCTGTGAATGGGAATGAGACTATTCATAGCCCCTGTTTCTCCACCGACGTTTCAACATCATGTTATTTCACCTTCGGTTCGATTCGCCATCAAGACGGGTACAGGTATACCGGACACCAGCGATGTACCTTGGGTCAACTGGTAATGCCATTACATATTAACTATTAAAATGAGGAGTTTTATAAGAATTTACAAAGAAAGGATGAGAAAATGATCAACTGAAACTTTCCAAAAGGTCTAGAGTTTACCTATTATGGCACAGTGCGAAAAAAATGGGACAGTTCTGTATCTCCCTTTCTACTGGGCTGATTGACAAAATTCAAATTGCGTTTTTCATGTCTCGAAAGCGCGACTTAGGATATGTACTAGATTTATATATAGAATTGTTCTAATATAAGCATTTTGACCCAAAATCGGACTTTTTCTGAAATGATATGCATTTTTTTTCCATAATTCGATTCTACGACTAAAATTATGCCAAACTAACAATTTTGTAAAAATCGCACGAGTAGTTTTTAAAAAATTAGCTCTCAAAATTTTAGCTCCTCAGTGTTAATTGAATTTGATACATATTTATTAAAATCTCTTTTTTTCATTAAACGTACTTGATTCACATTTCGAAATTTAGGTTCATTCCAAATAAAATTCGCCCATTTTTAATGATTTATTTTTAAAATTTATAGTTTAAAATAATTTTTATAAATTTTTCGAAAAAAAACTTTGAATTATAATCTGGAAATTTTTACCATCATGTTAAAGAAGATATACTTCTAAGCATACCTGCAAAAAATTATAGTTTTTTTTATTCAAAATTTCCTAAGATATACGCCAATTTATATATTTGCGCGCTTTGAAGTTTGGCATATTTCTTAAAAGCAAAAATAACACAAATGTGATTTACGCACTTTGTTGAAATTATTTGAAAGTATGAACGATAACCTTTTTTTCCGCTCGTCTGAAATGAAAAAAGAAGAAAAAAATAGGGGCCTATAGGTTAAGAAGTTCGCCAAGTAACTTGGCGAAAACTGAAAAAAAATACGCCAAGACAAATGTTTTAATTTCTCCTTAAATTTCGCACCAAATTTTATAAAATTTTATATTTAGGCATAACTTGAGTCGTAGAATCGAAATATGGAAAAACATTGTCATGTCATTTCAGAAAAAATCCAATTTTGTGTCAAAATACCTATGATAGAATGATGCTGTAACATAAATCTAATATACATCCTAAGTCGCGCTTGTGGGAAATGAAAAACGCCATTTGAATTTCGTCAATTGGGCCAATAGAACGGGAGATATAGAACTGTCCTTTTTTTCGTAGTGTACATTGTGCAATCCCACCTGATACCCGGTTCCAGTATTTATTAAAAAATAATGATTTAAGACATAAAGATGTTAAAATATAGTTTCAATACAATTTGAAATTCATAAATTAAATTGAATATCTGTTTTGGCGTAACAAACAGGACTAAATTTGTACTAGAGTAGAGATGTGACAGCATGTATTAGTCACTTCTAAGTGAAAGACGTTGTTCTTCCTATTATCTGGAAAAGCAGGCTGAAATCTGAGATCTTGAGATTTTCCTCACAAAATGCTTCTTGATAACCATGTTTACGAAATTAAAATTTAATTAGGAAGTTCTCTTTCATTGTCTACAACCACGATATTTCGTGTCATAAAATTTGAAGCATAATAAAAGCATGTTTTCTGCTTTCCTTTTGCGTATCACTTAAAAAAGTACATTATGGATTGTCTGAAAATTCATTGGTGTTCATTGTTAAATGTTTCCGTCTTAGTGTTAGAAGGTATTTTCAAAGAATGTTATTCCACCGAAATACCTTTAAATTGGTATTTAGTTTGAGAATACGTTTAGAATATTTCAGTTCCTTTCTTATAAAATTATTTCTGCTTAAAAGATTTAGTCATTTTTATTAAACAGAAAGCAGTACATAACAAACCAAATGTACATGTATTCAGTTACATAAATGGAGAATTAAAAGTAGTTATGGTTGAGATCATTATGTTCAAAGCTGATAATTCCTCAACGCAGTCAGGTGTACTTTAGTGTAAAATGATGTTTAATTTATTTTTCAGAAGTTTAATAATATTATAATGTATTTCTCCAGCCTTATTCCCATGCCTTCCTGGTGTAGTAGTCAGCACGCTGGACGCGTATTCCAGAGGTCCGTCATTCGAGTCTCGGCGAAGGCGTTGCTCGTTTTTCATCTCTTCTGCTCCTAAATAACCTAATGATTCTACGATATTTATGAACTTAACTCGTCATTTTTAAGGAATGAGCATTTTTTACTGTTTTAGTTTCTATAATTAAGATTTCTTACTATAAAACATGTATGTATATCGAAAAAACAAAGTGAATCAAATGATTTTTTTCAACTTCCAAATGCTCCTTTATTTATTCTTGAGTGCTTTAGAGAGTCATCATTTCAATAACTTTTCAGCAAACAAACGTATTGAATGCTACCATGGATACCTACTTATCTTTGAAATCGAACTCTTGTGCAGCAAATCGCTGCTATAATTGAAACAACGTACTACTATCCTACATGTAGTTAAAACTAAAGTAAGCGAGGAAAACAGAAAAAGCACCATCGGTTTAGCAAAATGCATCGATAATTAATTGGATGTCTTGTGCAAATGGTTTTAATGAAACAAATGATACACATCCTCTTTGAAAAACATTCAATAGCGGTTAATGTCCTCCAAATTGCATTCGTATGAATCTTGTAGTACATTTTTCACTTGATAGGACCCTTTATGAATAGTGGATGAACTTTTCACGAAGTGTGCTATTCATGTAGTCTGCTCGTGTCGTAATGACTGACTGCATTTAATTATTGAATAATTCAATAAAAGTATTTCTTTTTTCATGTAACTGAACTGAGTTAATTTGGTATCAATAGCTCGTTTAGGGATATTGAACTTAATTTCACATTAGCTCTATCCTAATTATATCAAATGCACGTTTTGTGACTGCTTATAAAAGAATAACTCTTTATTTCATGCAGCAGAATAACGTGTAAGGAGATATCACCAATTACTTCTATTAGAGTTCGGCGAACTGTATTTCTTTTTACAAATATATGCACTGTGTACGCACCATTAAAGTAACATAAACCGTTAACAAGTAATAATTTCTCTTACATTTTTGCTGTATTTCTCCTTATTTTCTTTATTAACAAACTTAATAATTATGGTTTACTGTTAGATTCTTATCCGTAGCATCATCTGATCAAGAGGTAAATTAGGGGATAAATTAATTTTAAAAATATATTAATATAGGTCCAATATATCTGTAATCATAGCATTCATTTATGCAAATAGAAAAATGTAACGTGTAGTTCAAATCCTAGCGTAAATTTGAAAGGCCATAAACTAGTATGTAAGTTTTCAAGTATAGAGACGAATTTTTTATGCGAGCATGACACTAATAGAATACGTCCTGCCATGCATCAAATGGAGCTGCCTGTTTTGTTTCATATACGAATTAAAAAATATTAGCAATGCAATATGGTATTCTAGCTTCCAAAATCTTAAAACAATAACTCAGTCATAAATAATAACTAAACAGATCACTTATTTTCCCACTGAAATAGAACATAAAATATCCAAGCAGAAGATCAATTTTTTATCGAGAAAAGAGATTTGAGAAAATGCAGAAAAGTAGCAAAATACTTTTAAACAGTATTTGAAATGAAGAAAAATATAAATCAAATCATTCTGCGAGATGCTTTAGAGGTGAAAAAGGACGACTTTGATTTCTTAAATGCTAATCTTAGACATGCACTTCTTATTACCGAATTGTCGAAACAATATAGAGAATTCGCCCACCAGCTGCCAAGTGGTAAAGTCCCTGAACAATGGTAGTTGGGTCCGAGGTTCGAATCCCGCAAACGGGCTAGCTGCATGGGAGTTTTCGTGGTTTTCCCCATGTGTAACATGTTAATACGAGCTAGTTTCTCTTAGATATTCCTCCCCGAAGGCATCCTTTCCTTCCGTGTAGTGTCTTAGAGCGGTACACGTAAATAGTAATAAATAAATATAGAGAATTCCATGAAAATAATTTCATTATTAAGAATATCATGATAGAGCTTGCGATTTTAAATAACTTATTTTATTTAATCTTGAACAGATGGCATAATCTTTTCTCTCCTTTCTGCATGTCTTCGTAGTGTAACGGTAGCACCCTCGGCGCGTATTCGAGAGGTACAGGTCCGAGTTTCGGCGAAGGCATTGCACATTTTAAAATCGTTAATGATTCTATAGTGGCGCCGGAACTCAAAGGTGGTGATGATGATTCTTCACCACCAGGATTTGGCGATTGTGTACCCTAATCTCCAGTCGCCCTTTAAAAGGGGAAGTATGTAAGGTATTCCGCCTTTCTGCATGCCTTCGTAGTGTAACGGTATCACACTCGGTGCGTATTCGAGGGGTTTAAATTCGGGTCTCGGAGGGATTTGCTAATTTTTCATGTCTTCCGCTTCAGAAATATCCTAATGACTACAGCATAACTCATGGCTCACCTTCAAAATACTGCCAATTGCGAGTATTTAAAATAGCATAATTTGAAGTTTCAGGGAACATAAATTGTAGGTGACGTTTACCAAACACTCTAAAGCATTCAAAACTCTTGATCTGAATACTCAACCAACTAACTTGCATCCTGGTGTGGGCTAAGGAAATGGTGAAGCTACAGTACAAGTTTAAATCGTAATAATTTGTTAATTAACCTAAAATACTCTGTAACCTTTGCGAAACTGGCGAGTATTAGTAATTCAAAATTTCATGAGAATTTCTATTTTTGTTTCAGTTTCGATGAGTGTACTTTCTGTTGGACGTTTAATGATTTAATTTTTGATATAATTATTTTCTTAATTATTTAATTAATTTCACAACATACTGCACGACTTTATTGATTTATTATTTTAATTACATGTTTCTTCTATTTCTCAATACCTTAAATTATACCCAGGAAGGAAAGAGGGAGAAAAATCTTCTCAATTAATCTCCTCAAATTAGATAAAACATTTAAATGCTGCATGATAATTGTAATATTTTTATAAGCAACTGAGAAGGACTGAAATAAGTTTGCGTAGCGAAATAGATTTATTGAAAAAATATTTTCTTTTATATGATTTATATATTTCGTTGCTAAATTTTGACTGCTTCAAGCTTAGGCATTTCTACCTCTGTTCGCAAACAAGTTTTAAGAATTGTAAAACGTATATTTCAGACATAAATCCTTAATTCTATTTTGAAAAATATATAACCATATAAGGGCATTTCGATTAAATTATATTCTTTTAACATTAAATACTTATGCAATTCTTAATTCAAAGCTAGGAAAACATTTAGTTTTCCCTCTTTATACTACTAACAAAATATATTTTATTATTTTTTAAATAATTTTAACTTTTGAAATCAATTTTGTTTTCTGTTCTTCCTTTACCCTTCTGATTTACCCATACTGTTACTGTTATAACTAGATGTTTCGATAACTAAGAATGTTTTGAAAGATTATTTCTCAATATTTCAGTGTTTGCGACCCAGTTTTCAATCATAATCTTCATAGCGCCCCTTTTTATACAGTAACAATGTATACATTATTACTTGCATACATCTTTATTGCATAAGAGGTATTTTGCCCACAAAGCTACACTACGGCCTTAATTGCATACTTTTAAAATTACCAAGAATAAGTAAATTTACTAATATTTGGCTGCACTAATCTGCTGCATTGACGAAACCAGAATCGATGACTCTCTGTTGCTGTCTATCTTACGCCCAAAATATCTCGTCACTGCTTCGCGAGAAGTTCAGATTAATCTCAAACATTTTGGAAGGCCTGCGCGACCGCGACTAAAATTTCTATAAATCCTGCACGTCCTTCATTCCAGGCATTCTCTGTCAAATCCATCCTTCTATCGGTATCGAATCTGTAGTGAACGTGTATGTTGTAGCATGCGCATTAATTGCTATTCATGAAATTAAATATTCACGGCAGTTGATTAACATAGAATCACGGATAAATTATTAAGTGCGCATACTGAATAGTAAAGCATCAACCAGAGAGCCCAAAGACGTGATTCCGAAAATAAAATCAATAAAATATTCTGAAGAATACTTAAATTTTAGATGTATCAGTACTGAAGTAAATGAAAAAAAGATCCCTGTGAGTCATTTGATGAAAACTTTTGGTGGAGAGAACATGAAACATAATAAACAAAAACTGTATTTGGAAATGCTTCATAATGAGTACGTTAACAAACCCGAAAACTCTTCCAATTAAAATATAAATTCTTTAAAAAAAGAACTTGAATTACTACATTTCTACAAAGTTTCATATGAAATAGCCAGATGTAAAATGCCTCACATCATTGGTGAACAGCTTATTTACCAGCTGCAACTGACACTGTAAAAACTGTAGTTGGAGATAATTTTGACAAACAATTGCAGTTCATATCTTTATCAAATGATATTTTTGCTCGTCGAATTGATGATTGCATTGCAAACCAATGGAACTCAAAGCAACAGTATTCGTACTATTTTCTATCTTAAGTGATTTTATAAACCAGAAAAACATAGAGCGTAACAACTGCATGCACCTACATTGCTCATTCAGTATGTAGAAGATTTCAAAGTACACAAGCACTTGTGAAACAAAAGTCTCCACAGTGTCTCTGAACACATTGCATCATCCACAGAGAAGCTCTGGCTTCCGAAGAAATGGGTCTGGTCTGATTATTGTGCTAATGACGGTTGTAACCGTAGTAAATTATATAAAAATAATTTAAATAAGGATCTATAATATATACATATGTTGGACATAAGTAATTAAAGTTAATACATTTTGCAGAAAATTTGAATATTGGAGCAGAAATTTAAAGCAAAAAAACATACAAATGTTGGAAAATGTGGATCAATGTGTTAAATTTAAATGACTGAAGTACAGTATGTTATTACAGTTGTTTCTGTAAGTATTGAAAATCATTTAGTCATGTCAGCAAAGAATTTTAAAAATGATTTTCCTGCCGATAACAACTTGGTAACAAGTTAAATGTAGGTTACGAATCCATCTCAAAATACTCCTGAAAATCTGTCAACTGGCAAAGAATTTCTAATTCGTATTTGGAAATGAGAAATAATTGAAAACGTTTTGTTATGTTGCCAGCAAATACAGAACTTATAATTTTGAGCATAAATCTGATGCATGAATCAATTCAAAACTACTAAAAAAATATTTTTTTAGCTTCAATAAAGGAGTAGATAAGAATGAATAGCTGGAAAGTAACCGAAATCTTTCAAATTTCAGTAATAAGTAGTTAAAGAAATCTCTGAAAATTGCCATGAATTGCCGAAAAATTGCCAGTTTGTGTAGTAAGTAGATAAAAAACTGAAAAGAAATCAAATCTTTCAGATCCGCTCTTATTCCTTGAAATGAAAGTTTTGCAATTAATATCATTTGCCAATGACTATAATTTCTGTAACTATAATTTCACTGGCATGTCTGCAAAACCCTTATTTTCCAGGAAGTAAACTTTCTGACTGGAGCCTATTTCGTCCCTGAAAGGAAACCCTTTCTCTCTTACAGTTCTTCCGCTTCATTTCCGGAACTGTCGTGGAAATTCATCGCCGCGAAGCTCAGCAGCAATCTCTATCCTTTCCCTCTACATGACGGAAGTTTGATTGCGATCGAGAACTTAGCGGGCGATTTTCTTAGATTATTCGAAATATGCCGTTCCATTAACTTTCCCACCGAGTGCATAAGACTCGAAATGCAGTTAATTCTCCGTTAAGGATGGAAGAGAAGCAATTAGGCGTATCTTAGAACAATGCTCATAAATTGCCAGGAAAATCTTCTAAAGCTTTGAAGGAAAAATGGATAAGTTATTACAACGATGAATAAATTTTAGATATTTTCAATGGAAAGCAATTTATTTAAAGCACAAAAGTTTATTGATTAAAAAGATCTTAATATGTAGGTGTAGTTTTTATGTTCTTGAAGCTACTAGAATTAACTTGACAAACATTAATTCATAGATCTTAAAGTTACCACTAAGGTTTCTTAATATAAATGTATAATACAGCGTATTGACATTTCAGGAGAACAAAAACTAGAAAATCTTTTTGCTTTTAAATTTTGTTCCAATAATTCTTTATTTCAAATTTCATTATTTTAAGTTAAACACATTTGGAAATTTCCTTTCTTCCTTTTTGGACTTCCTTTATTCATTTTTTAAGTGTAGTGTTCCAACTATTAAAGATTCTATTCGAATTTAATTTTGCTTTGAATATGAATCAGCTTTAGATAAAAACTATTTATTTTCGATAGTACTTTCTAGTTACCTGATATTAAACTTCACGTTATGTTTTTCTTCTCCTGTTCTCTTCAAATACATTTTTAACTTTATAAATGATTTAAATGTTTGAAGGGTATTATTCAGAGGGTCAGTCTTAAAACATTTTCCTGTTAACGAAATGATAGTACTATCGAATAAACCTTTCTTGGATTTGTAAAGTTCAAACAAATAAAATATGAGAAACCTTAAGTCTAAAAAGATCATGAATTTTTTAAATTAATTTAGGTAGTTGTTCTGTGTGATCTCGCCGTTTTTTTCTAATTAAACTAGCAACAATATGATATAAAATTAATCTTTTAAGCTCGAACAAATCTTTTCACCTGTTGCTTTATAACGAAATCATTGCTTTAAATCTTGAGATCTCATTATATTGTTCTCGCGTAATAGCAAATCTTTCCTTGCAACATATACTCCACTTACATTTAATTAATTATTGAATAAAATTACTTAAAAGGACTGTAATTCATGATCTGCTTTCTAATATTTGTGCACTTTTACGAAAACACACTTTTTTGGAAAATCAATTCTAATACATTTTAAGGAAACTTCTTTAAGTCGAGTTAATTAACTTTTATTTATCAACTCACCTAACCGAAGCGATTTTTCAGAAGTTAATATTAGAGTTAGAATGAAATTCATTTAATTCTTGGTTTTAAATCCGAGATCTGTTGCATAAGTTTATTTTAAAGAATGTATAAACTATTTTTTTAAAGTCTTGGCTGCTTATAATTACCTCAATAAGTAGGCATTTCTTACACACACAGTAAGTTTCACAACTGAAACACGTTTACTCGGATAACACTTCTATCATTTACTGATATAGATAAAATAAAATTTTCAAAGAAATGAGTGGAAGTCATTTTGTGGGTATGATTGAATAAGAAAATGATATATTTTAAAATACTTATAAAAAGTAATTTAATCTGATCCCTTGAAAAGCACAATTCCAAATATCCAAAACCACTTCCAACATTTCGAGTTCTGCAGAACCGAAAATGAAAACACAAATAATTAGGGTTTTGTAAAACTGAAAATTTCTGATATCTTAAACCACACAGTTTTGTCATTTGCACTTCCAAGGACTACGTAGAAAATCACGAGTGAAAATCCAGATCCGGCGGAATAATTCAATAGATGTAGTCTGGGAACACGAGTGAGAAATATTTTGTTAAAAAGAGAAAACGTATTTGCTTTAATCCACTTTATAACTCACAAAATAAAGGCTAAGAAAAATAATAAAGCTATTGGCAGTTAGAAAAAAAATCCTTTCAAAATTGCAAAATTAAAATACCTTATTACAACTCTTTCAGTTAACAATGTCTCGAGGAACTGCAAACATTCATACGAAATTTTAAACACAAAATTTACTTTCGCTCCCAAAACGTTAGTAAACGTCGGCGAATCATTCTTTCTTTGTTTTTACATTGTGGAATTTTATTAGATGCTATGAAATTGATTTCCTACAACTGGATAACATGCAGCGAATAGAGCTTTTAGACAATAATGTAGTCCAATCTGTTTAAAAGAACACTATTTTATCAAACCTTAATATACCAGTAAGCGCTATCTTGCATTAATTTAGATCTTTCCAGATGAATCACACTTGAGTTTGCATGCAAAAGGAAATAAAATAAGAAGTAAAACCCAGTGTTTTAGTGTTTTAAAGATGATATGAAACTACGTTAAATAATATTTTATAATAAAACTTACTTACTAAAATAATAACTTATACTTTCACATACACATTATTCAAAAGACTGCATGATAGAGTCGCTAGGATTTTTGAAGCAAGAGAAGTGAAAAATGTGCAACGATCTTGCCGGGACTTGGGCCTAGACCTCTCGAATACGAGCCGCGTGTGCTACCGTTAAATCACGAAGTCATTCAGAAAGGAGGGAGAAGATATCTTACATATTCCCCCTTTCAAAGGACGGTTGAGGATTAGGGAACCCAATTGCCAAATCCTGGTGGTGAAGAATTATCATCCACCAGATTTTAGTTCGAGATACATTGTACAGTCAGTAGGATTTTTGAAGAAGGAGAGGTGAAAAATGTGCGATGTCCTCGCCGGGACTCGAAGCTTGATCTCTCGAGTACGTGCCGAGTGTGCTACCGTTACACCGAGAAGGAATGCAGAAAGGAGGGAGAAAATAAATTTTTCGCTTAGCAAAATGCTCATTGTTTTAGATTGCTTTTTCCGGAATTATAATAAATGTCTTAGCATATTTTCAGTATATAATTCGCTGTGATGTTCAGTGATTTGTATAGCCTTAAATGCGTAGGCTTATTCGTTTCCGAAGAGGCATATTGTTTTATAACCCATATGATCATCATTTAGGGAATAGGTTATGAGAAAGGTAAGTACTTTTCTGGCATAATAAAAGCATTTGAAGCATTTTTATATTACTTAACACACTGTCTCGCATACTAAAGTAAATCTGATAATTTGGATGAAGGCAAGAAGAATTTTCCCTAAGTGGCTTCAACCATGTATAATCAAACCATAAACCATATCCAATCAAGCTCTTTATTTTACGAAAATAATACTAATTCCATATCCATTTATTCTCACTTTGATTAGCTTTCAATATCATTTCTTACTTTGTAGAGACATTAGGACAATTTTGATGCTGCGAGACATGAAAAATGAGCAATGCTGTCGCCGGGACTCGAACCTGGAACTTCTAATACGCGGCGAAAGTGCTACAGATACACCACGAAGGCATGCAGAAAAGAGAGAGAAAATACCTTACATAATACCCCTTTTAAAGGGCGACTGGTCATTAGGGGACCCAATCGCCAAATTGCGTTTGTGGAGAATCATCATCCACTACCTTTTTTACTTCGGACGCCACTTGTAGAGACATTAGTTTATTTCGAAGCAGAAGCGATGAGAAACGAGGAATGCCCTCACCGATACTTGAACCTCGGACCTCTCGAATTCGCGTCGAGTGAGCTAATCATTACACTATGAATGCATGCTAAAAAGGCGAGACAAATACCTTATAACTTGAAGAGCTTATCAATGCTCAAAGGGGTGCAATATAATCTTGGTAGCTTTCGTGAACTTTCCAATGAGAACTACAATGTATCAAAGAAATTTCTGAAATTCTTAAAATCAAATTTGAATATAAACGTCTGCTAATAATTGTATTTTAATTTAAAAGCATCAGATCTTATTAAAAGAAATGACGTTTCTGAAAATATAAATTTAAAATACGTAATGCAAAATGCATAACATGTCATAAATAACCAAATTTTCAAGATTTAGGCAAACGCTTCTAGAAATACTGTCAATACCGGGGGTCTCTATATACAGTTTTTCGAAGTTGAAAACATTCATTTAAGATTTACTGATATTAATAATTAAATCCAACTTTCATATTTTTTGTAGTTTAACAAAATAACATTTTCAGAGCAGCATGAATTTCGTTTGATGCTAACTGTCACTGCATACGAAATGAGTCTGAATGAACGGGATCGCGGATGCAGGCGACAGGATGATAGACCTATTCTAAGTGGAACATTAGTAACATTAGCATAGCATTAGTAATTCGAGCATGAATGGATGTGGAAGGAATTTCAGGTGGGAACGTTGGAAGCTTATGCCAATCAAACATCACTGAAGTCTCTACAAAAATATCAGTTTAACCGCTATTCAAAAGCTTCTCCTTATCAGAAGTCTATGAAGTATTTCACTGTTCTTCCATACAATGTATAGAAATCTTTGCGTTATAGGATAGATTATTAATTACAAATAGTTAACACTTAAGGGTTTCAAAATGATTGAAAAGGATTTATTTGCAAACTCGAGCCTTAACTGCTATTTTTTTTACATTTTCAGCTAGTTTCAACTAATTAAACAAGGATTTATTTTCACCCAAATGAACCTTCAGAACGTCTTTAATTTATGCACATATTTTAAAGTGAATTATTCCGACAGTATTTGTTTATCTAAATAAAATTATATTCGCAATTTATTGTCAACTCATTATTCGTTTACATTATTAGCCACATGATAATTTGTTTCTTAACTTCTGAAGTTACATCATATGTGTACGGCTATAGAATTTACTTTTAGGCTATTTTAATCATTATTACCCAACGTGAATTTCTATTGTTTGTGCTTCAGAGACCGTTTTCCCTTTTCTGCGAAACTAAATACGGAGACTTAAATTTAGAATATATTAACAGACTTTGTTATCGGTGTCGTAGAACAGCAGTAGCATACTACGTATTATATAGGCTTTGCCGTCTAGGATAATGAGGAAGTGTACAATTTTCCCAAATGAGCATAAAAGTGGTTTAGCAAAGTTTTAGAAAATTAGCCATTTATTAGCTGTGAAAAGCAATAAATATTTATGTGTTCAAACTCATAATTATGAAGGTTCATTATTTAACAGAAATTATTTCACCTGTATGCATTTCTAGCTGATATACAAGTGCAAACATAAGCAGTTCAATTACCACAGTTTAATGATTTTAAAACACTGAATATAGATACCCAGCAATTCACAGTTTATTATTAACCGTTTCACTGAGTAATAAGAGCTATATATTATTTTACAAATTTAGCTATATATTACTTTGCAAACACTATTTAACAAAGATTTGGCATAACATTCCTAAATTTTTGTATCTCAATAACTATATCATCTGCCAATTGGAAACAATAGTTAACTGTATCATTACCTAAACCGTAGGTCTTCTTGTCTCGATGAAATATTTTTATGAAAAAAAATTTGCAGAAAAAATACCATGATGTGTTATGGTGTTGGAATGCATTCTTTGATTTTTATTCAATTTCTCACTTCCTGACTTTCAAGCTTTTTAGTTTGAGGAAAAATCTAAGAAAACTAAAATAGGGAGAAGTAAAGCTAAATAGAAAACATGATTCTGAGTTTGTACTAAAATGTCTTCTTTTGAAATATTTAACCAAATCATTTTTCTTTTTCACTTTTGAAGACTGCACGTTTTGCCCCTCTCCCCCCAAACACATCTAAACATAAGTTCTGTGAGAATTCTATTCTCTAAGTAAAAATTTCGTCTAGACTGAAGAAACCATTCGGATAAAATCCAGGTTCAGGCACTGATGAATACTTAATGACAAAATCAACCAACTACGTGCCAAAGACATGAAAGTTTCGAAGAAAATTCCGACAATCTTAAAATAAAAAAAATTCTAAGACGAAATATTTTATTTTCCTTACATATGCATTTGTTTTATTTTTCTGTAATATACATAATGAGCAAAATAAGGTAAGTCTCAGGAAGCCATTTCTGAAATAAAGGTACGTGAAACATACAAAGATCTTAGTTATGGATATTTAGTTACAGAAAAATGACAAATAATGCTCTTAAAACTTATACTGCGATACAGTGAGGTTTCTAAAAATATGGCGTTCCAATTTAATTTTCAGATTTTCGTATTAAGTCTTAATTATCTTTAATTATCGAATAGTGGCGTCCTATTATAAAATAATGCAGGAAATTTAGTTTAAAAGGCTTATGATTAGCTCGTACGATGAAGAGAAATCGTTTATTAACTTAAACTAAACAAAACAAAAATACGCCTTCTATCAAGACATTGGTTTCATCCCCTGCGGACTGATAATTGTTTCTCAATGGTTTGGGGAGATACTAAGAAATTGAGAAAGTTTGAATAAAATTAACACGAAGATTTCTTCATAAAAGAAGTTGTTTACAGATATGCTGCAGGTTGACTATCATTGATAGCTAAATGATAGGTTGTCAGTGGTGGTGGTACAGTATTATACAGATTCTTAAAACGGAGCCGAAATGCACAAGTAAACATCAAGGCTAGTTTTCCCTAATCTATGCTTGCAGTCACCGGTCGGAGATAGTAGTGCAGTTTTTCGGGCAGCGTCTGTACTTTCCAAAGCCAGTTGATAAATGTGTGGAGACATTAGGTTATTTAGAAGAAGGATAAGCAATGCCCTCTCCGAGACTCGAACCACCGATCTCTCGAATACGCGTCGAGCGTGACTCAATGAAATATTTTTATGAAAAAAAAATTGCAAAAAAAAATACAATGATGTGTCATGTTGTCCGAATGCATTCTTTGATTTTTATTCAATTTCTCTCTTCCTGAATTTGAAGCTTTTTAGTTTGAGGAAAAATCTAGGAAAACTAAAATAATGCACATTAAACAACTGCAAGCTTTATAAGAGTTTACAGACAAAAGGTTTGGGTTGATGAAAGTAATAAGATTAATTTGAGTGTTTGTTTTCCCATACAAATGTTTCTGCAAAAATGATCAAATTCTTTGCCTAACACCAAAGTAATATTTTTTACTGATCAAGAAATTGTAATCCTTATGGTAAGGTGTTTAATTTCACTACATCACGAAGGCATATCACGAAAGTGGGAGAAATACCTAATATACTCCCGCTTTTAAAGGGCGACTGGGGATTAGGGGTCTTAGTCACCAAATCCTGGTGGTGGAGAATCATCATCCGCCACCTCTTTAGTTCGAGCCCCCCACTATACAGACATTAGGCTTTTTTTTTCTTTTCCTGGAAGCAGGATATGTGAAAAATGAGCAGTGCTCTCGCCAGGACTCGAACCATGGACCTTTCGAATACGCATAGAGCGTGCTACACCACGAAGGCATGCGAAGAAGACAGGAGAAATGCCTTATTAAATTGTATTGTAGCAAAAAAAAAGTAACGCAAAATTAATCTGAAAAATTTCATTACATAATACGTTTATTCATTGTTTCATGTTTTAAAAACGTAAGTAATTCAAATTTCCCGTCTTTTTCATCTTGATATTGATGAAAGCAAAGTGAAATTAAGACTTACAACTTATAATATAACACATTTTTAAATACATATTTTCGTGGAATATTAAACACCTTATCATAAGGAATACAATTTCTTGATCAGGAAAAAATATTACTTTGGTGTTAGGCAAGGAACTGATCATTTTTTCAGAAACATTTGTATAGGAAAATAAATACTCAAATTAATCTTATTACGTTCATCAACCTAAACCTTTTGTTTGTAAACTCTTATAAAGCTTGCAGTTGTTTAATGGTTAGTTGAGATCGAAAGCCATTACCTATTAACCCACGTTACGCCGCTGGCCGCCACACTTCTGCTCTTACCTGTGCGGCCTATTAATTTGTGCACATTTTTTGCTGCATTTCATTTAAGTTTATTCCTTCGAATTATTCTAAATTAAATAACCGATCTCTCGAGGCACTGACATCAAAAATGGTGAATTTTGAAATTAGATATACCAGTTAATTTTTGTCGTACGGAAGTCAAACTTCGTTTAATTTTATTTTTTCATAACGAGTATAAAACTTTCGCTGAAATAAAATAGGAATCGGAAGACTACATTAAAAGTTAAATTGCGTTATTTATTCACAATTGTTTTTTTAGTAATTTGGCAGTGCCGAAATATTAATATTTTTGTCATTTAAAACACTTCTGTAATTGGAAATATATAACTACGACCCAGAGCGGGGAAGGACTTTCAGCCGGGTAAGAGGTTGGATATATATATATTACCTATTATTATATATGCCATATGTATATATATAAACTTTTGGTACATCCGACTGCAATAAAAAAGAGAAACGTACAACTAGATGTTATAGTAATTTTATATACAATTTTACACTTCGATATTCTATGGCTAATCACTTGTGCTTTATGCGAGATACATTCATTCATACATACACTCTTAGACAAAAAAAAACGACGCACCAGTTATCCGAATGGGATGAAAATCGGTAGAAGTGATATAAATGTACAGAAAAACAAATGATTACAGTTTGAGAAAAATTGGATGATTTATTGAAGTGACGTGGAAAAAGTGGAAAAGTCAGTAACGCGTTTGTCCACCTCTGACTCTTATTCAAGCCGATATTCGGCTTGGCATCGATTGATAGAGATTGCGGATGTCCTCCTGAGGGATATCGCGCCAAATTCTGGCCAACTGGCGCGTTAGATCGTTAACATCCCCAAGCTGGTTAAAGGGCCCAGCCCATAATGCTCCAAACGTGATCAATAGGAAGCAGATCCGGCGACCTTGCTGGCCAAGGTAATGTTCGGCAAGCACTAAGGCAAGCAGTAGAAACATGTGCGTGTGGGGACAGGCATTATCTTGCCGAAATGTAAGCACAGGCTGGCATGACATGAAGGGCAACACAACGAGACTTAGAACTTCGCCGACGTACCGTTGTGCTGTAAGGCTACGACGGAGGACAACCAAAGGTGGCCTACTATGAAATGAAATGGCACCCAGACCATCACTCCTGGTTGTCAGCCTGTCTGCCAGAAGACAGTTAAGTTGGTATCCAACTTCTGTCCAGGGCATCTCCAGACTCGCCTTCGCTGGTAATCGAGGCTCAGTTCAAAGCGGGACTTATCACTGAAGACTATTCTACTCCAATCAGTGGCATTCCAGTGCGAATGAGCCCGACACCACTGCAAACGGGCTCAATGTTGTACAGAGGTCAATGGTAGTCGGGGCAAGGGGCGCCGTGACCTCAGTCCCCTTTCTGTGAGCCGTTTATGAATGGTCCTTGAGGTCACTGAAGCACTAGTTGCACGTATAATCGATCATAATGATGCATCTGAGGCAATGAGTGCCACTCTGACGATTGCTCGGTCTTCACGTTCTGTCGTTTCTTTAGGCCTACCGCTTCCTTCTTGACGCTGTGTGCAGCCATGGTTCACCTATTCCTGCCAATATCGTCTAATAGTGGCCTCGCTCCTGCTCAAATGTCCAGATATTCGCTGATAAGACCAACCGTCTTCTTTGAGCCCAGCTACACCACCTGACTCAAATTCCAACATCTGCGCATGTCGTTCGCGCACCTGTATGCGAGGCATAGTTACTGTCTAACAGAGTACACAGAATGAAATTCGTGAAAAATTTATGACCTGGAATCGTAATTTCTCCTCTTAAATATCTTGCCAGTTGCGCAGATCACATACGCTGTAGAGACAACCGTTCATTCATTGACAGCCAAAATGTAAAATTTTGCATTTTTCTTCGAAACCTGTATGCATATCAATCTGTGTCCAATTTGCTTTGTATCTTCTTGGGGCGTCGTGGTGCGTCGATTTTTGTCTAAGAGTGTACTTATATATGTACGGCAGGAAGAAATCCCTTCTGAATTCATTTTAAATCCATTTTACTATCCGTTTGGGGAAAAAAGAGTCCTTTATTTTGACTGTACGTATAGACATCAGGCAAAAACTCATCCAAATGGCTACAGGAAAGGTCGATTCTTTCGGATTTTACGGTTTAATTCACTTGCATTACCACTCTTCGTTTTCCTTAATTTCCTTTTTAGAATCCTTATACGATCTATTTAAATTCCTTACAATCTTTACATGATACTTTGAAATCCCTTATAACTCTTACGTGTTTCATTTGAATTATCATAATTCTTTACCTGGTATATTTTTATCCTAAAATGTTCAGTACTGTGCCCAGACTGTTTGCATTGGAGGTATATGTAAAAATCGGACAGCGCATGCAAAGATGTCTAACGTACCAGTTTATCGCTGTCTCTAAAATATGCAGATTGTATAAGTAGGTAGGTAGGTTACGGATAGCTGTGTTTGAAGTGGTAAGCTGTGGTGTTACAGATGGTAAGTACTTAAAGTAAAAATGCAAGAAGTATACACTTAAAACACATAAATACACATAAACAAATAATACACATGCAGATTGTTTAGTGGTAGGGAAACAAAAATATGAAATGTTGAATCTATACTGATAGAAATGCATCTCTGCATTTGTAAGAGAAAGTAGAAGGGACGCGTACCAAAACTGTATTGCGTACTACTCAGTAAATTTAAATTTGTCTTTCAAACTGTTCGCAATCCAGAGAGTTATGTTAGTGCAACTCTGACTGTTTTTAAATGCATGGCTGCGCAAAATTTATGAAGTTCTTCGCATATTATGTGGTTTCGGATCCGTTTCTCGCAAAAAATAATAATTTCGCACGCTTATATACTGACACATGATTTTGCCATAATAATACGCAACCTAACTTGTTATTTCACAGTCTTGTATTCGTCTCATTACCACTTGATTTCTTAGGGGAATACTCATAGCGCATCTTCACTAACAAAGATTGGTAAAATTATTCAGTTAAAATAATGGCATATATATTTTATGTTATTATACAGATTTTGTTTCACCGCAAGGAGCTTATTTAAAATTATGATATGTAGGCTAAGAGGCAAACTAGGCTTTAATCTAAAATAATATTTCTCTAAAATGAAATTAATGAGCTAGGAAAGAGTAAGTCCTTCATGCTAAATTAAATCTTCCTAACTTGATATATTGTGATTCGAGATAGTTTTAGTCTTTTATGTTCGTGGTCATGAGTTTTAGCCTTTTTCAGTACCGTTGCTTAATTTTGTTTTTAAGAATACTGGTCAGTTTCGAAGTATAATCGTAGTCGTCTTAGTCTTCTGCGCTATCTTATTTACTGCGTTTCCAGTTGTAAACTCAGAAATGATTTTATGCAAAATTCTGCCATGTTTTAGTCATGTACTTATAAATATCTATATAATTACCCCATGTGGTTGGTTGGTTTATTCGATTACGGCAAAACACTCGAGGACTATCCGCCTAAGAGGAGGGATACCTCGATGGAGGACTCTTTCTAAGGGAAACTGGCTCGTATACACGTTATACATGGAAAAAATGACGAAACCGCTGACACAAAATCGCACAAACGGGCAGGTTCAATTACACTGATGTTTGAGAATAAAAACCGAATGTCTTGAATAAAATCCGATATAAATCCTGATATTTTCATAAAAGATCTCTCTATTTAGATAAAATTTCACTGCCAGCAAAAACTCCAAGCTGTGCAAACTGTTTTTATCTTTAAAAATACCTTTATCTCAAACATCAATGCAAATTTTAATATAAGTGTTACTAGCATGCTGGAATAAAAATAATTAAAAATTAGATATTTTCTTATTTTAATATATAAATTAAACCAAATACTTTAGTAATTTATGATTTGTTTAAGATATTGCTGCATTTATTATAAAAAATTAATTATTATAGTTGCTTATCCTTTGCGCGTCTATTTTCATAACATCTCTTCCTTTTCACCACATCAACGTATTTGTCAAACGTAAAGCCATTTAAAAGCACCTTTCAAGCCTATCAGTTTTGCACTCAAAAAATCAATTACGCCATCCATTAACTAACATTATGATATAAAAGTGTTGAAGATAATGATTGCCTGGAAATATTTTCCGAGAGAGATCCAACAGGTGACAGTCTCTTCTTTTTACTTAAAACTAATATTTTAATGGTGATGTTCATCTTTAAATGCGATAAAAGGATAAAAGAATTATGCGAATTTACTTAATGATTCATTTTAAATCGGTGAACGAATAAAAATTTAAGACTGAAATAACCTTACAGTTAAAAAGGTGTTTCTGCAAAATGGGCTTAAATGTTTGCATTTTTTATGTAAGACAGATGTAGAAGCTATCACCACAAGCGTTATGACCTAATGCATTTTATCGCTAACAACACAGAATTAGATAAAAGATGTTTCATAAGCCACACGTTTTCTAAATAGTTTTAGTAAATTAATTTGCATTTATATATTCGACTTTTAGCGCAAATTCACATTTAAGTAAATGTCTTTAATCGTACTATTTCTTCTTCGGATATCAGACAACAGTGTGAAGAGCAACCTAAAAGAAAAACCAACTATAAATGAGTAAAAATGAGTAAAGTTGCAAAATGATTTTGTTTATCATTGAGAAATATTCATTTACTAATTTTTTTATTTTTTGCATAAATTTAAGCACTTTGTAACTAACGTTTTGTTCGAATAACCTAATACGTAAGAGCATGAAATTAATAATTTATGTCTGCAAAATTTCTGTTGAATCTTCTAATGTATATGGATTGCATAAAAAGACACCGCCTGAACCATAAATTCCCATTGTATTGTCTTCGGAGTGCTTTACGTCAGGAAACCATGTATGTAAATTGATTCAACATTTTAAAATATGAACTACATAAAATAACAATAAATAAATAACTAAAATTCTAATAACAAAAATTTACAATTGATTCATTTGTTTTTATTATTTTTCTCTGTAGGTTCTAGTTTTCTTCTAATATTCGATTAGTCGATATTTTTTCTGAATGAAGTTAAATTCTTTGAATACCTGATGCATTATCACAAAGGCATGGAGTTCAAGGTTTGAGACTTATTCTATATAGACATGCTTCTTTAAAGATGATTCGTTATAAAAGTGTCAACATGCTTATGTGCGTCTGCCAGTCTTCCCCAAGGTCCCTTTACAACCAAGAGCTTGCACCATGCGGTTCTGGCACCTTTTCGTTTGAAACCATTCTGGTACTTCTATTTTATATACAATTAACATAAATTTTTGTTTGCAACTTATACATTGAATTAACAAAATGTTTTTAGAATATAGCGCTCAGTTCTTTGATGAAACTTTGGTTCCAACACTTTGATGAAATTTGCTTTTCTTCGAGATGTACGGAACCGTTATGACGAAACTCTGTTGTGAGGTTTTCTCCAAAGAGGAATAGGATGAGAGAGGGTTCGCATTTTCCTTTACTATTCGAAAATGAAACCTGCTTAGTATCTGTCGGCCATGTTTATGAGATATGCCCTGCCCTATGGCAATGGACTGTACTTGTTTCTAGAATATTCCGTGCATTTACTTTTAAGTAAAAATGTATTAAACTTACCATGAAATTCTGCTCGCTTTCAAATCAAGCTCGATTTCAAATTAATTTTTCTTCAAAGAAATGCAGATGATATCTATGATTTACATACATATAAAATTATTAAATAATACTGCGAAATCTAAATGCATATATAACTAATGCTATTACTTTCCAATTTTTGCTTTAAAAACAGATATTGCTGATTTATTTACAATAATTTACTTAAGCCGAAATTCACATATTTTGTAATATTCATATAAGTAGCATATCATAAGCTATAAATATTAAGACAAAATTAAATATATTTGATGTAACTTTAAGGATAGCATTTTATACTCGTTTCGTATTTACGAATTTTTATTAAATTAATTTAATTAAAGAAATTAATTTGCAATTCAGTTAAAGAAATTAAGGTCATAAATTCTTCGATATAAAGTTATATACTACTTGTCATGAAAACTACTGACAATTCTTTAAAGCATTCAAATAGCAGTTTAAATCTAGTACGTGTCATTGCATGTTAAGGAACAACGATATTAATTATAAACAGAAACAGAAAAATACATTTAATGTAATTTGATATTATTAAGACCTTCTTTTTACGCCCGGAATAGAAAATATATGGCACTGATATTCTGATGTATGTTTACTAAATTCCACGAGAAGTAATACCGAAATTAGACTTTCTATTTATGCATCCATGGGCAACACGATATCCCCTACTTCAAAAATTTTGAAAGCTAAAATTAAATATGATGAGTCATAATGGTGTGAGAAATATGGCTCTTGAGGATTTACTTTCTGAGTTGAATGCTCTGCCCTTCTATTCTAATATCCTTGATTTTCTGTCATCACGAATCATGGCTCACCTATGGAAAAGGTACTGTCACATTTATTATAGGATCTGTTTCCTTCGCACAATTCGTAACGCAATTTGCATGCCCCTAGTTTGTTAAACCAGTTAGTTACCATAATAAACAATGTCACTTTTGCTGTTTTGGGGTATTTAAAAGTTTAATTCAGGTTAATTATTATAGTTGAACTGCAACATTATTTTATTACACTGCTGGCCACCAAAATTGCAACACCAAGAAATACAAGAGATATCACAACCAAATTTATTTAGTAGATAACATGTTGACCAAGTATCAAATGATTAAATTTATAGACTTCGGTGATGTGTGGTTCCATCCAGAATCAATAGCCAGAGTAGCCGCCATTGTTGGAGATTATCGCGGCCACAAGCCTCGACATTGATTCAAAGAGACTTTGGATGCATTTTTGGGGACAGCAGACCAAGCAGCTTCTACACGTTGCCAAATTTGATCTGGCTTGGGATGTAATCTGGGTCAATCGTTCAGCAACCATAGACCACATGTTTTCTATTGGCGAAGGATCCGGAGAGCGAGCCAGCCAGGGAAGCAATTCAATCTGTCGATTGACGAAGAACCCTTGGACAATGCGTGCCACGTCAGGTCGTGCATTTTCCTGTTGAAAAATGGCTGTGAGGAAGCCGTGATGGTAAGGAAGAGCAATTGGCTCCAACATCTCAGACATGTAGCGCTGGCTGTTTAAATAACCGGGAATGCGTACGAGAGGAGTGCGAGAGTGATATCCAATACCGCCCCATATCATAATACCCGTTGCAGGACCAGTGTGGCGGTGTAGAACGCAGCTCTTCAGCATCCTCTCTCCACGGTGTCTCCAGACTCGAATCCGACCATCGTGGTGTTGCAGTCAGTAGCCTGACTCGTCAGTAAAGATAATTTCATTCCATTCTGCAGTCCACATCCTTCTTTCTTCGCACCATTGGCGGTGGAGACGTCTGTGGCTCTGCGTCACGGGTAGACGAAGCAAAGGACGTCTTGCGGACAGACCACTCTGCTGTAAACGGCGTTGAATGGTACGCGCGGGCACTGGATGATGCGTTACAGACTGAATGTTCTGTGCTATGGTCCGTGATGTGACTGGGCGATCCGTCACTGCCATGCGCACAATCTTCCTGCCATCACGTGAAGTGGTCTACTGAGATGGATGCGATCGAACACGTCGGTCCGTCGTACCCTCCTGCATCCAACGGTCACATATCTGTATTACAGTTGTTTGGTTTCATCCAACACGGCTACCGATTTCCCCGAAAGATAATCCACACTCTCGGTAGGCCACTATCCTTCTTCTGTCGAACTCGGATACTTGGTCAAACGATGACAACTGTTTACTGAGAGGCATAATTAATAGTTTTTATGAAAAAACCACAAGAAAAACACAATTGTCGAACTTGAAATCGTTGAAAACTCCAAGCCTTAAATAGCGCTTTGAAGTGGCGTCACAGGCGCGCGTGATGTGCGTCTGCGCTGAATTTCTAATCATTTGCATATCTCACCTCCGCTAATGCATGTTGTAAATTTCATGTATTTGCATGCTTCTTTCAAGGTGCTGCATTTACGGTGGCCAGCAGTGTAAAAATGTTTCTATATTTTAATTTGGAATAAATAAAACCTGAACTGCTTTGTGTTTCATGTTTGTCTCAAAGTTTGTCAAAATTTATTGTTGCTTGGGTATGAGGTTGATAAAATTTATTTTATCAAAGAAAACACGTTAGAGCTCGGGAGCTTTTTTATAAAAATTGTATAAATCTTCACAGTATCACAGAGTACTATAAATAGTGACTCTTCAAACTACTACTGCGAAATTGTGTTAAACACAATGCAATGCAAAGCACAGATAAAATGGGAATCTTTCAATACAACGAAATCGCTCTGATCTAAAAACTCTCTACAGCTGAAAGCAATTCATTTTCCAAGTTCCGCTTATGCGCTGAAGAATAACTTACAGTTTTTGTAAGTTGTGTCTCGGCTGTCTTCATCTTTCGACGAGCGCTGAAAGTATGAAAATGCTTGAGTGCGACCGAAGGACGGGACTGCAATTGAACTGAACTGACAAAAAATTCTCTCTCCGGCGTGATTTAGTTTTCACTCGGTTGCCGAGATATTACTCATTTTCAATTCTGCTCGGTAAACTGTACATTGGCACGAACTACTAGCGTGATCAATATTGTGATCAGTGCCTGCTTCTAAATTACGTCTAATGCAATTAATGCATGAATGAATGATGTCCAAAGGCCTGACCACCGAAACATCTTATTATTCTATCATGTTTTCTAAAAGGACGGGAAAAGAAACCAATAAAAATTCTACCCGCAACGCCAAGTTCATTAGATTTTATTTATCAATCTTCAGCACCCAATTCTTAGTATTATCAGTACTCAGGAAGCTAGTGACATAAGATACTGCGATTTCGAAGGAAAGGGAATAAGTTCATCAAAAGCTGGTCGTACGTCCTCCTCAGAAACTTAAGCAGGAGCACTAAAGATAATAATTGAATTAAACTGCTCTTCAGATATGCGAACTTTAAAACTACCTTCTGAACATTCAAGAATTGAATCTTGGAGTTTTACTTCTTGTTCCGATTGGCACAGCCAATTAAAAGTTCATTTGTATTAGTAGTACATATGGTAATAATTTGAATACCTTGTTTTAAGGGGCAACTAAGGAGGCTAATTTTAGACGCAAATTATCGGGTGAAGAAGATGACGCTTTTGAAGATACTAGTATTATGTTTTCTATCTTTTTCTTAGTACCCAGGTGTTACAAGTACTCCTTCTTAGTATGGTTGGAACCCAGCCCACCAGAAGACTGAGGGAAGAATGATTGAGGTGTTTGAAGAGGTGCCGACCCTACTACAGAGAAAGCTGCCCAAATAATTTTATAGATCTCCTTCCACTGTGTAGATATTATCTTCCTTGGCTATACCTTAGATCAGGAGCCTGCACAGTGGCGTTCAGTACATTATGTGTCAGGGCAACGATCCTGATCATCTTTAGCAGATGTGTTGTATGTGCTCCGCGTTTCTGTGCTTTGAATGACGTCTAGAGCCTGAGAAGATGTTTCCTTTTGTGCTGAATGTGAAAATTTCTGAATCTATTGATACCAAATTTATGGATTTACGAGAATTCTGAGAAAGGTTATGGTGTTTCACGTGTTTTGTACACAGTAATATGGCTTCCGTCGATTGTCCTGCATATACAGTGCTGTGAAATTCAGGAGTTTTTTTTTGGGGGGGGAATTGTGTTTGTCGTCAAATTGCCTTTATAACGATATATAATTTGTGCATATGGCTTGTGAAATTATTATTGAAAATTGTCATTGATGCATTTGTTTACATCGTCATCTATGTGGCCAGTTTGTGTAAGTTTACCTATTTTCACAGTGAAGTAGACTTTGGTTCCGAACGACGGAAGTTTTTTGTTCAAAATATTTTTCTGATTACGACACTGTAAGTTTTATTCCTCAGAGATAAGTTTTGGCAAAGATAAAGCTAAAAATGTGTGTGTTCCAAGTTGCTTTCGGTTTCGATACCGCTAGATTTTCTTCAATTTTTCATAATGATAAATTATTTTGATCAAAAAGCTACAAATTTGGTTATCATACGTTAAGTTTTTCTGATTACGGTGATGTAAGTTTTTTTATGCTGCGTTCAGTTTTGAAGAAGATACCATTATTACAATATGTTATTTTCATAGTTGTTACACTTCACTTTTCAGGGTTCTATACTTTCTTCCCGAATTTGAATTCATTTGCTGCAATTTTATTTTATACTGTGCGTTTTTCTCTTTACAATGATAAAAGTTTTATGCATATTAATGGATTTTCGACGAATATATTGTTAATTATGTTTTCTACACTTGTGTAATTGGCTTTAAATACGGTAAACTAGAGTTTATTTACATACTGATTTAAAATTATGTTCACTTAAAGGTATTCTGTTCATTACACCCTTTTATTGTTTTATATTGATTATTTTTGCATATAAAATTGTTTTTCATTTCTTTTTTGTATGAAAGTTTTGTTTAATTTACATTTTATTAATATTTTCTTGGCGCAACTGTGGTGAAGTAGTGCATTAAATATTTGTTTCTTTGTTTATATTTTATGATTTATTACTGTGTCTTTTTTATTATAAATTTCGAAAGATAATAGTTTTTATATTACATACAATAATTTTATTTCACTTTTTTTAATTATTTCCGTAGTTTTTTTATCCCAAAGGGCTTTAGCTCAGAAGGGCTATTAATTTTGCTTTGACACTTTCCTTTGAAAATTGTAAATGTCCGTATCACGTTTTAGATTGTCGCCACAAAATATTATCGCCCTGCGTTATATTTGAAGAAATTAAATAATGAATAATCTGCATAAATATATACATGTTTCTCGCATTGTGATAAAATAACGGTACCTACAGCCATCAAATTTTGAATAACGTAATCCTCCACCGAATATGGGTATCTGGAAGCCCTAATTTGGGATTTTTTTTATTATCGATTTCATATTTTGTAATACTTTGACGAATTTTTGATTAACAAACTCAATGATTTCAAAGCGAGCAATGGAAACACTGTAAGGGGACAAAAAACATTTTTATCTCGAGCGCACGAGACTGTGTATCGGAAATTCTAATGACATGCTCATTTAAAAATTATTTTGCGATATAGCTGTTCAACTGAATTTTATGGTTTAAATGCAAAGAACATGATATTTAATAAATAAAGTAACACAAAAAACGTTAGAAAAACACCCCTCTCGACGTAATGTAAAATCTGAAAGTTTTCAGACTTTTACATTTCTTCTTTTTTATTTACTTATTTTTTAATTCTACGATTACCATTTGGCTATTTTTATCGCCTCAGCTGATTGCCATTCTATTTTCGGCTATGCTGAAAAAATAGCTTTTTGATCAGAATCACGTTATCACTACGAAAATTCGAAGAAAACCTCGCGGTATCAAAACCGAAAGCAATTGGAAACACGCGAAACATCATAACTTTGCTCAGAATCCTCGTAATTCTATACATTTGGTATCAACAGGTTCCGAAATACTCCATAGAATCATTCAGCACAGAAAGGGACATCTTCTCAGGCTCTAGATGTCATTCAAAGCACAGAAACGCGAAGCACATACAACACATCTGCAAAACATGATTAGGGTCGTTACCCTCTCACATAAAGTACGTACTACTAAGACAAACGAACTTTTAATTGGCTGTGTCAATTCAGAACAAGAAGTAAAATTCCAAGATTCAATTCTTGCATGTTCAAAAGGTAGTTTTGAAGTTCATATACCTAAACAGCAGTTTGATTCAATTATTATCTTTGGTGTTACCCCTCAAGCTTCTGAGGAGGAAGTACCACAAGCTTTTGATGTACTTATTCCCTTTACTTCGAAATCGCAGTTATGTTACTAACTTCCTGAGTACTGATAACACTAAGAATTTGGTTCTGAAGATTGATGAGCAGTATCTAATGAACTTGGGGTTCCGAGTAAAATTTTTATTGCTGTCTTTTCCGCTACTTTTAGAAAATAAGCGAGAATGATTAGATGTTTTGGTTACCAGGCCTTTGGTCCTCATATAGGGAATTGTAAGGCGGAGCGCCACTATGTACAATATGCTCAAGGGTATCAACAGCACATTTCTAATTGTAAAGACGAACCATTATGCATTAATTTCATAAGCTACAATTTAAAGGCTGGCACTCGACACAATATTGATCGTGCTAGTAATTCACGTCGATGTCCGGTTTACCAGGCAGAATTGAAAATACAGTTAAATTCTTTTAACTAATATAGATTAAGATATTATTATTGTTTAACTTTTGATTTAGTTTTATTTTCTATTTTGTACTTTGTAATTCATAACTTTGTATGCATTATAGGTAATATTTATCTCAATTAACTAATTTAATTTGTAATTTGAGATTGATTTTCCTGAGATTATTTGGTTAATTAACCAAATTAAACAGTTTGTTAAACAGTTCGGTATTGACTATTGTAGTTATGACACCGACGTAAACTCATCGACTGTTTTGGTAGTGTCATGTCATAATGGAGAAATGGATTATTATCTACTGTTATTTAAGATAATTTATGTTATATACACGTACAATGGACATATAGAATTAATCGTATGTGATATGACTGACAAGTAACTAAAGAGTATTCTGATTTTGATATCGAAGGATAAACCTTTTCTATTGGACTTGCATGTCTATATAATAATAGTGATTATGTGATTTATATTGTTACTTTATGAACCTTGATAGGCTCAAAGTTTCAATTTGATAACTATATAATTGGAATTACACGTCTTCGCAATGATTACGGTTTTGTGAATTATGAACTTTGATATACAAAAGACTCTCATTTGCGAATTATATAAAGTTTCGTAGAGATTTTTGTTGTGAACATTTTTGGACCTTTTAGAGATTTTCATGAATATTAACTGGACTCTATTTAAAAGCCTGTACAAATGACTGTTTTGGCCTTTATAAGACTCTACTGTGATGTTAATTCTGAATAATTTAAGGTAGCCTTCGCTGTAGCAAATCACGTGCACGTTTAGCCCCACATCGCACGATAGTGTAAAGATGTCTATGTTTTATTTATGTACACTGATTACTGTAATTTGTATTTGCTTGCGAACAAAATAATTGCCGTTGCTAGTTGGTAGATCTCCTTCCGCTGTGCAAGCATTACCCTACTTGGTTATATACCTTATATCAGGAGCTTGAACAGTGGCGTTCAGTAGTTTCTGCTTCTCGAAATTACAAGAAGACAGGCGAATACTGTTACAGAAAGTCTAAAATCAATTACAATTATTAAATTGCAATACATGTTACGGTGATACAGGAGCGGGACCGAAATGTCCCCAAATGGTAGCCAAGTTTGGCGACTTTTGTAGATTTCTCACCAGGTTGGCGAGATAACTAATCACTTAATATTAAATAGACTTGTTCTCGTATGCTTACTTTTCCAGCAAGCTTCGCGCCTTTAGATTTTCATATTACATTATACAAAAGAAATGCAACACTTTCGCATATAATTTCACTAATATTATCTATCTATATACAAAATTAGTTATAATATCTTCTATAATAAATAAAAAATTAATATGCTTGAAAGATTATTTTTGTTACTCTGTTTACATTAGTATTTCCTCGTAATGTTTCGCTCTTCTGTTGAAGTAAAAGAAATATTTGTGGATGCAAAAAAAATAATATATTTGATTTATTTTCATTATCACTTCCAAGAAAATGTACGCTACTAATACTTGTTTACAAGCATATAAATTTTAATACCATCGTCTCTTTTCATTGCATTTTTTTTTATTTTACAAGGTGCGAAACATTAACGCTTAAGCTATCAGTTCACAGGCTCTTCCGTACCTTTTAACAATGACTTCATACCCAGAAAGTGCAATACAATTTTTTAAATATTCAAAAATCATAGGCCGATTGGAGTCACCCAAAATACAGTTTGGGGAATCCACCACTCTAATTCTGTAGAGGTGGTCTCACAAACAGTCATGTCCGCTCAGACGTCTAAATAGAGCTACTGTTGTCTTTCTTGGAAAACTGGGAATTAAAGTTGTCTCTTCCCCCAGAATCCTCCAACTCCACAGCACGTTGAATCATATCCTGCATAAGAATCTTCTTAAGAGTCAGGTTAACAAATAATTTAGTCGTATGATATGAAAACGTTCGATAAATGAGTTGCATTACGAAAGTTCCTATCTTAGCCAAAGTATCAGCGTTTTCGTTTCCCATAATTCCACAGTGAGCTGGAATCCATTGGAAAGAAATTCTATGTGCCATTGCCTTAAGCAAAGGCCTATAGTCTAAGATTCTTTGGGAACTATTTGATCATTCAGAAGAGCTTGAAGCGCACTTTTAGAATCTGACAATATGACTGCCTTTATAAAAGAGTGGCTACGAATAGACAGTTGTTGAATAGTCACAGCAATAGCTTCGTCTTCACCGTCAAAGGCAGTAGTAAGAGGTCCCATTGGTAAGTAGAAACTGAAAAGCTCGCTAAAGATACCTGTTCCAGCACCGCGCGTTCTCTCTAACATAGAGCCGTCAGTGTAGACATACAGCCACTCATTTTTTGCCGCCCAGACGGTATAGTGGTTTGGGGAGCCTGACTGCGATGCTGAAGGGTCCGGGTTCGAATCCCGGAGAAGGCATGGATGTAAAATTGTCTGTCCCTTCATAGGAGGTAGCGGTGGCCGCCTATTAGGTGCCCCTACAATAAAATGGTCACCACTTCTGGTCTTAGTAGTGGCCAATGCCGTTATAGGCAGGTGCCCGCCATTCATAAAAAAAATTGAGGGAAGCGAACCCCAATAGTTTCCATTGCATTAGATCTTAATTGTGAATCACTCATTTCGTTTTTAAAAATTCTTTGAATAAGATCAATATTTATATTTAAAATTCAAAAAGTCCAAGGGACAATGAGGAGAAGGTAAAATTAAATAGTCTTGGCTGAACGCCAAAGCATCAGATTCTCTCTGAGCAGCCTGTATAAAGCCAATTTGAGTTTTAAGATGCCTAGAAGTTTCGTTATTAGAATTCCTCCAAGAAGAGTTGTCGGTCAAACGCACCACCTTCTGGTATATACGGTTGCTTTTCTCTCGATACAATCATGAGCAGGTTTTAAACCTGTTAAAAGCTGCATTGCAAGAACATGAGTAGATTTCACTGCCCCAGTAATTATGCGTAACGCTTGGATTTGGAAGACTTCGAAGATCTGGGCTACATTCTCCGAAGCCGTGATGAGCATTTCGCTACAATGACCAATAATTGGTTGAAAATATAATTTGTAAGTAGTCTTCAATGTCTCTCTGTCACAACGCCACCTTGAGCCAGCCAAACGTTTTAAGGCAGGAAGTCTTTTTACAGCTTTATTTTTCAAATGTTCTGCATGTTCCTCCAATTCAAGCGTGGATCGAGGATGCAACCCAAATATTTTGTCGAATCGTTATGTTGAATAACTACACCCTTATATGTCAACTTCGGGGTAAAAATCTGTCCGTTCAGAGCGAAGAACTGGCACGGGCTCTTATCCTGATTTACTCTCATACCATTCTATTGACACCAATATTCCAGCTCTTTCAGAGCACCAATAAGAGTCTCATTTAAACCGCCTTGCTTCTTTTTAGAAGCACTATTTCAGATAACCAAATCGTCGGCAAAAAGGGCAGAATCCACCCACGGTGCCAGGGTCTTCGGTAAATCATTAATTAAAACATTAAAAACAATTGGACTAACGAATGTTCCTTCTGGAAGGCCAGTTGCAGTCTGTTTAAATCTAGAAACTTTACAGTCATATCTAACAGCAGAAAAACTCTGTGATAAGAAATTTTTAATCCATAAAAGCATCCTGCCATTTATTCCCAAGTTCTGTAATTTCTGAATAGTACGTAGTCTCTATAATTTATCATAAGCTGATTCAAAGTCTATGAATGTTGCCAAGACAGACAAGCGACTGTCTACAGAATCTTCAATGGCTTGACTAAGATAAAACACCTGCTGACAGTGGAATGATATTATCTGAATCCAGCTTGTTTAGGAGAAAAGAGACTGTTATTCCCCAGAAACCAAGTTAGTTTAGAGTCTATCATTTTTTCCATAATTTTCGACAAAACACTAGTAAATGTAATAAGTCAATAGCTTTGAATATTACTTCTAGGTTTATCCTTTTTCAAAATAGGGATAATGATGTCTTTTTTCAACATGTGGTTACTTAAGAGTTCTAACTATTATTAAAAATAGATAGAAGGAACTTTTGAGCATTATATCCTAGATGTTTAATAAACTCCGGATGTATGCTATCTGGGCCTGGACTTTTCCTATCTCTAGGAAATTTCTCGGATTGAGCTTCTTCTAATTCTAAAATGTTAAAATCTCTATTAAAAATCTCTTATCCAAATCTTAAAGTCTTAATTTCTCCTTGATGGAATCCTTGATCTATTGCTTCATCAGCTTTTGATCTCTCATAAGTTCACCACTCAAACGTTGATTAGAAGCATAAAAATTCTAAAAAGGGTTACAAATAGTCTTGTCAAATATTAAAGCTTTCCTTTAAAAATTATTGGTACCCTTGAAGAAAGAGGGTAGTTACGTTTTAATTTATTTACAAATTTAAAAACTTTGGCACCGTCTTTACGGTAGTCAATATTATTTATAAAAATATTAAAACTCTTGTGATTTGCTTAGTTAATTTCTTTACGGAGAACTGCAATACTCTTTCTCCAGTTTCTGACATCTTCCGAATTGTTAGAATTTTCAGCCTAATAAGGGCTTGAACCGACTGTTCCCTTAACAGAGAAAGTTGATCATTCCCGAAGGGTTTGTAGTTGTGCTTTTTACTTCTAGGTGTCCAACGTTTATCCACTGTTGAAATGGTCTTGCAAAATTACGACAAAGAGGAACCTACATTTTTTTTTCTATATTTTGTTGGTTTAGTGAAAAGAACTTAATTAATCTCGTTAAGCCTTCCGATTAGCCTTCCTAAAATTCCACCTGTTCTTAAAATAGTACTGCTGTTTAGATATTTTCCCCTTAATTAGGAATAAAGTAATAATAGAGCGATGGCCAGAGCCAGGATCATAAATTATTTCTCTGTTAACCTCAGCTGCTAAGTCGCCCGAAGCCAAAGTTAAATCAGGGTTAGTACTACTGAAGGTAAATAGGAGTGTCAGAATTTTTGTAGATCAGTTCGAGAGTATTAGAATCCAAGCTGTCCTCCATAGCTCTTCCTGAACTGTTTGTGTCTCTATAATTTCAGCGTACACTAAGGCTATCACAGTTAAATATTTTAAAATGATTCTGATAAATCCAAACATCGACTCGGATTATCTCAGCTCCACTATCAGAAGAAAGGTTACTAATAATTTCAAACGTAGAAGTTAAAGTGTTCTTAACACCAACTAAAATACCACTAGCATTACGCCTAGTTTTAGGTAATAATTTCAAGTAAAATCCATGGAATTTGTATTAAATGACTGTATTCAAGATTTGCTTCGACTACCATGAAAACATCAATGTCATGTGAAAAGATAGTTTGCAGTTGTGTTAGTTTTTCCTGATAAATTTCACCGCCATTCCATTGGAGAATTCTCAATAGTTGAATGTCCTTAAAAGGATAATTTGTATAATTTTTTGAAGTCATTATCAAAACGAAGACAGGAGAGAGCGGCAAAGCTGTAGCATATTTAGCATTACCAAAGGTGCACCACGAGGCGGCCTGCTGCGTTACACCCCTTTTTTCGAATGTAAATGTGGCTGAAATTATTAATTTTATTTAATTATAATCCAAAGTATCTAATGTAGAGAAATAATTTTCATCACTTATATATAAGTTACCATTCTTGCCTTTCTTAAACATATTGGTATGAAAGTAATATACATAGTAGTATATGTTTACTTAGATTCCTATGTTTTACGGTAATTTGCCGAAGGTCTCGGTAACTGGATTTTCAGTTATTCAAATGAATCCCCTGTTGTCTTCTGTTTGAATATATAAATGATTGATTGCATCCTAGCTTAAAGCAGTAATTCGTAAGCATAACATCTATGATTTCCTATCTTATTAATGAGTTTTGAATTAACATTTTATTCCCAGGGACAAATCAATCGCTACCATTTAGCAGACAAAACCTCTATGCACTACGAATTTTAGAATTTAATTAAGAGTAAACATATTTCAACATTAAACAAAAATACGAAATTTCGTTTGAGGGAATATCAAAACAATTAACAAAAGCAAAAATGCCGACATTGCAATATAAAATGCATAAAAGTTTTTCAGAAAATAATTAAAGTTTCAGATTTTACGCATTCGTACCAATTTTCATCGAATGCATTTCTATTGCATATTTTCAATTTCATTCTTCTTTTTAATTCATTTAAAAGATGTGTAAACTACATTAGTTCTTTATACAGCCAGCTTCAGTAGAAATGCAATGATAAAAAAAGTTACTTTTAAATTCAACTGTTATGTAAAATGTGTTTTAATTAAATCCATAGCTTCAGTGATTATTCATGTTCTTTCTTTTGAGAAAAGAGTTGGAGTTTATAGAATGTGTTCCTTTCACAATAGACCTTAAAAATTTATTCTAAGCGTGATTTTATTTGCAAGGCCTTAATTTATTTCCGCCTCTTTGGCAATTCTGAAGCCAACGCTGACAGGAATATTAATTATTTTTGTACCTAATTATCTCTACATAATAGGAAGACTGCTTTTAAAAGAGCTTTTCGGTGAAACTTTTAAGTAGAGTAAGAACAAACATACTTCCAGAAACAGATATTTGTTAATTTATGCGAGCCTACTGATAAGTAGAATACGTTAAGAACTTTAAAAGAGAAGGAAACGCATGGAAATGCTTCTCTGGTAAACTTTCTTTCGGAAAAATGCATTGCCTTTATTGTGTTTCCGGAATGACCTAGGGCCAAAACTCCCAGTTACGTAAATCAAATTTAATTAGGAAGTAACTAACAAAGTAGCTTTGCAAAGCTAGATGTCATGAGATCAGAAATGTAAAACTTCACGAAGAGTAGATTAACGTGAACTATACGCGTCAGGATTAGATTACATGTTAAGAATAGTGATTTCCAGCTTTTATTATAAATGATATTTCTTTCACCTTCAAGTAAGAAGTAGTTGTACATATTACAAAATTGGTTTCACCGGTGAATATTTATTTTAATATTTATAATAATTGCAATAGAATTTTCTGATTGTTTGCAAAATGTTTTAAAACTAAAATATGTAATAAACATTTATAAATTTCTAACTAATTCTGACTGTTTTGGTATAAGAAAAACTTGCAGATATAAATGTATGATGCATGATTTTATCTGACAATTTGGGTGTGTGTAGTAGAAAAAATTTATATGCGTTTACTAAGGAGAGTGCAATATCTGCCAAAATTGGGGATCATGTGATTTGCTTCAGCAAAACTTACGACTCCAGAATAGCTGAAGTGCAGATTATGAAGCACGTTTCTCCCCTGTGCAGATAGACAACACTGTTTAAGAAAACGTAACTGTAACGTTATTAAGACATGCTCTACGTTCAGAGTTCATCAAGATTCGCAGTAGTGACATAAATTTTGACCATATCCCACATGTTTTGGATGAGAAATAGATGGTTGGTCTGAGGGGCCTCGGAAAAGGTGGAAAGAAAGCTTACACTATTTTTACAGTATAAGGAATCTCATTGCCTGTTGCAAAACTAATCCAGTAAATCAATGATTATCAGATTCTCTTTAGTGAATCGATCATTCGGAAGGTTTGCTTCAATTCATATGCAATGTATTTAGTCTTAAACACACTTAGGAAACTAAAATCATAACAGTCAAATGGAAGTTAATTCATAAATAATCATAAATAATGCAACCTATTGAAAGAAAATTTTCCTATCACGTAACATTTAGTTATAATCTGAGATCTGATTTGGTCGCATATTGGCTCAAGAAAATACGTAGTAGCATCATATATTATCGGAATCAATGTCATTCCTCACATTTTGGAAGACATCGAATTTGTATTATCAAAAAACTTATCCTCAAAAGGATATTTTTTTTAATTTCTTTTTTCTATTTTTATTTTATTTTATTTTCCTAAATGACAAGAGTATAAAAACATGAAATTTTTTAATCAAATTCTGAAACTAAAATCATTCAGTCTGTTAGACATATATTTATTCATATGCAAATGTATCATTCAGTGAATAATTAGTGAAATTAATAGTTGTTTTTGTAGTTTAATTCAATTTCACCTAATACTGCAACGAAACGAAAATATCTCACTTATTTTCCCTCCATCTTTTTCTAATCCTTTTAGCAACATTGTAAAGTCTCGTTTAGTTTCATTGACCAGTTATTCTATCTTAAAGTGCTTTCCTCTCCTACTCATTATACATTTTCTGTCAGAATGTTAATTTCTAACTCGCGTGATATTGAAATGAGGTAAAAAATAGACAATATGTAAGGAAAGTTTTAGAGGGTAGAATCAGAGCGTGTCCAGCCTGCAGAAACCCACGTTGCTAGTTTGATTCTCTTCGGAGTAGTACTTCGCGGCGTTGCATTATTCTATTCTTGTTAGCCTTGTCCCGCCAACTTTAGGTTAGATCTAACTTTGTGTGATCTAATTGTGCAGTTGCTAGGCTGACTTACCTTTTACTTGGTTAAGTCAGTTTCAATACTTTTGATTTCAGGTATAAATGCTGGCTTCTGTACTGTGTACTTTCTGTGGAGTGGTGCCTTCTATTAATCTTTATTTGATTAAATAAAAGGGTCCTTTACATCCTTTCCTTGTCGCTGTGGTAATTTACAAGACGTAGTAATAGACCTTTTGTACAGTTTATGCTACCAAGAACACGAGGCGTTGTAACATAATTAATAGTCATAAACACATTAGCATTTTAAAAAAGTTTCCTGTTTTTAAATTCAAATACTTTTAATTTTAAGAGGCTGGGAACAAAATTACTATTAATAAAGACAGTGTTTCTGTAGTGATAGCATAAGATAAATACCCCTATATGTAATATTTTCTTTCATGTTTATTAGGACGCATTCAAAAGTTACTACGATGATAAGGAAGTCTTAGATACTTTATGCTTGCCTTTTTGGTGTCAAACTCTCTCTACTTTATTGCTATTTAATCAGTTAGGACAAAGAATGCGAGGGCGATCTCTTAAGTGAAGGGAAATAAAATTTATAAGAGAAAATGTCGCCTACTTACGTTCCACAAAAGGAAATTTACCAAATTTCTCATTTAATTCTAAGTTAAATAATAAAACAATTACTTAATTTTGAAAATTTTCGTTATTATGTAAAGCAACTCCGTAAGTCTTATGCCTAATAATAAAGATTTATTTACTTTTGAGATAGGAACCTGAATTCCATAATAATGAGTTAGCAAGTAACATTTAAGTATTTCCTTTTGAAATACAATATACACAATTACAAAATAGTTACAAAGAGATAAATTACATCTCGGAGTGAATTACATTTTTATAGCCTCGGCGTTTCCAGAAGTTCCCCCAGAATAGTTTATTTTTGTTTACCCTCAACGGCTGCAAAATTCAAGTTCAAACCGTAAGGCAGGGAAAGAAAAGTTTCAACGGTTCCTTCTTATTCAAAATGAAAAGAGAATGCTACATAAATATTTTCCAGGTTTCTAATATTTAAACATGATCTGTTGCCTTGATATATTAGATAATATAATCTGGCTATGAATATACACCAAAATATCTCTCAAGTTTAATTCTTTTTATTTGAGACAGACAGCAAAGTAGGCTTATAATTCAAGTTAATACCTTTGTTTGACGTTATTATCAGATCTGCCTACACTTTTCACCTGAGACAAAGAGATTAACCCGTGTCCCGATATACGCTGCAAGGTGTCCGGTCATTTGATGACAAAAAATAAATAAAAAGTGTAATAAAAATAATCTAAAAGATTTCAAATTTTATTTTAACGTTTTGTGCATTAACTTTATTTATTAAATATCATGTTCTTCGCACTTAAATCACATAAAATTCAATTCAACAACAATACCATAAAATATTTAAAAACAGCATAGCTTTAGAATTTTCGATGGACAGTCTCATGCACTGGAGATAAAAAAGGTTTCTCCGTACAGTTTTGCTCGCTTTAAAGCCGTTGAGTTTGGTAATCAGAAATTCGTAAATGTTTTACAAAATATGAAATAAAACACATGATGAAATTTGTTAGATGGCACATCGAATCGAAAGAATGGTACCGTATTTCCTCTCCTAACGTTTTCCCTCCAGTTTCTGAAAATTTTAAATCAGAATTGTCCCCCCAAGAACTGTTTATATCTTACGAAGTTAAGCTATCCGTAAGCGGGCTACGCAAATGACAGGATTGGGTATCCGCGTTCCTTTCTAACTATTTTAGGTTCCCATTTCCATTTCTATTGTAGGTAGAGCGAAACACCTGTGGTCAACGACAAGCTCTGGTTAAGAACTGTCGCTGATGAGCAGTTCATCACTCTAACATTATTTGATCACTAGTTTATGTTTCTATAATAAGTACAATGTAAGAGGTATACCGAACTTTAGTTTGCTTTCTATTATAGGTACAGTAGAAATTCTATATGCAAATAAAAGATATCTGCAAATGCGAACTTTTGGATATTCTCGTCTTTTAGACTCAGGCCAAAACTTTAGTGACCAACGGGCCTTTTTGCGATTTTCACCATTGTATTGGGCCAGTTTCTGTTACAAGGTTCTCCGCGAAGGCATCCCGCCCCTTACGCAGCTAGCCCTCGAGAGCCTTGCCGTAGTTAAATAAACCAAACTTTTTCCTGCTAGTTATTGACTTTATGCTAGCCTAATACAAGAACAAACCAATCACAGCAAAGCTAACACGAACTAACTTTTAGCTTATGATTTCGCTAAGTTAGCTGCGTATTCACTTTCTCTAATTATTTATAGATGATTTGAGGCGTAAGATATAGCAGAGACAGGTGCAAAAATTAATAAGATGTTATTAAGATGTACTATTAGATATTGTAATGTTGTATTCTTATTAGAATGTAGGTTTCTTTCATAGAAGAAATATAGTGATAGTTACCTGTAATTTATCTAAGACTACTTTTAATTTACATTATTATTCTAACCGCGTTTTTCGAAACTCAAATTATTCGCATAATATTCCACTCTCGATTTTGAAACGATAAAATTAGTAATGAAAAAAAAAGGGGGGAACACACGAGGAAATATGTTAATCACATTCAACATTGAAGTCTATTGTCTTCCTTTAAAATGACTGTCCTTTTTAATTTGCAATACTTTTCTCAAATTATAAATTTATATTATTTACGGTTTTATAAATATTACAAATATTTACGGTTTTAACTTCATTCTTCTTTTGTTAATTATGGATGAAGTGGTCACTTCCTGCACTCTACCGGATTAGCTAAAGATGGTTTTTGATGCATCAGAATGCACAACTTTCTTAGTTAATATTTAGGAATAGTTTTTGCGAAACGCGAATTAATTTAAAGCATTAGTTGTATTTATGTCTGCTTGCCTTTTCAGAATATCGTTTATGCAATCAGCATCAAGAATGTAAAACAAGAAACTCAAGAAATATAAATTACAATGTTAAATTACAGTTAGTATATACATATACTTAAATATGTTTCAGAAGTATGCCATTGATGATCTACCGCTATAAATATAACGTACACTTTATTTACAACAAAATGGAGCACCACCTGTAATGCCCTTACCGTTCGTGTCTTTTTCGACCACATATTTTCCTGTAGATGGATTGTTCTTGATGGGCCACTGCGCTGTCCTCCACAGTCACCAGACTTGATACCCTGTGATTTGTGGTTATGAGGTATGGTCAAGGGTCGTGCGCATAACAGGAAAGTTCCGAACATCTGTCGCTTAAAGGACCGGATACGCTTGGCGATATCTATTCCCCTAGAAATGCGTATACTATATCCATGTGCTATTGTTTAATCATTGGTATTTACGTGTTGAACATGATGGTGAACAGGTTGAGACGATCGTGTAAAGGATATTTCGCAGCTGATAACCTCTAAATTCCTATCTTTTGAACAGTAGCATACATTGACTGACATACATTAATGCAATTCCAAACACGAATGCTGTTACCTTTTAAAACTTCTCCATTCTGCATATTTTTTTGAGAGAATAAATTTCCAAAAATGAATGCTATTATCTCTTCTTGACATTACTGATATAGCACGTACAGTGTGCTCTGTATCAGAAAATATGGAAATAAATATCAAGCAAAAATTCTGTGGCCAAAAATAATAATAAAGCAAAGCGATTATTATACCGGGACATACGTGATAGCTTGATACGTGATACATGTGGTAGTAGCATTTTGATTAATTATATCAGTGTTGTAAAGGATACTAAGAATTAGAGTTGCTATCGTGTGATTATTATTTATTATTTATATTACATGTTTTATATGTTAAAATTGCTCACATATATTTATAATATAAATTATGTAAACTAGATACGTTGCTAGAAACTAACTAAAAGGAAAAATTATGAAGAACTATGCTTCATTTTTTCAAATGACTCAGTTTATTAAGCAAGCACGAACATAGTTTGAAATGTAAGTTAATGATGCAATGCTGAATCGCATATTGAGAACTTACCGCTTAACATGCTGTCTAGAAATTGAAGCTATTATGTTCCTTGAAATGGCAACACTTGTCAGGATACAAAAGCATTATTTGTTATGTAAAATAACGAGTGGAAAAACCAGAAAGACTATTCCATAGTAGGTTCTAAAACCTTTAATAATATTTATAACTTTTATTAATATTGCCACGGGATGCATAGAAAAACATTTAAGAGCTACATACCGTCTACAGGCTACCGGTTGGCCATCTTTGTGTTATATTGTTTCGGAAAAGTAATACGTCTAGATTTCTCAGCGCCACAATGATCGCGAAGAAATTCGTCTCGGTCTTGGTAACAGTCAAGAAAGTGTCAACGATGAAGTATTTTTAGCAAAAAAAAAGACAAATGAATAGCATCCCACCCAGCACTTCTAATTCAGATAAGGATGACAAAAATTGATGACAGCACGCTTTTGAGTTTTGAGTTCTTTTTGGAAAAAGCAGTGACCGACAAATATTTGTCCAGAGTGCCCTAAAAATGCGATAATATTTTGAAGGTTTAGAGCTGGTAGAAGATAAATTTAATCACACTTTGTGATGTTTAAATACATTTTGGATTTTTCGTTTTCTGTCGATTATGTTAGGTTTAATACATTTTCATGAAATGAGCTGCAGTTTATGCCAATTTTATAAATCACATAAGAATTGTTTTATTCGTCAAATGGGTTAGGATGTAACTCACACTAAAATTTACTTGTGAACATTGTGGCAATTACACTAAACATTGTTTAAAATAATTTTTAATTAATTTTAGTAACATTATTTTAAATTTTACTAACACTCGAGTTTAACATAATGATTGTCCTAGCTTTTCTTTTTTCATGTCAGATGTATCCGCTCAGACCAGGCAATTACGTAACTTGAGCACGTGCAAGAAGTTGAAAATCTACCAATTGTCAATTTCAATGTCATGACCATTGTCATGACATCCCCGGTGGTTCACGCTAGAATATTCAATCAGACACTGCTTACCATTAAAAATTTAGTTCGTTTAGTAATTAGGAAAGATTGTCATATAGTTGAAAATTTAACATTGCAAATATAACGTATTGTTCCGTGCGTACGGATTTGTAAAAATTTAATGCACACAGAACCGTTGACAGCTTGATAAAATTTATGTTACCAAAAGTAGCACATCACAGTTCTAAAACTTTAAACAGAAACCGTCGTACAACTTCACAATATCACAGAGTATAATCAATAGTTACACTTAAAACTGCTAAGAACGTTAAACACAAAGCAATGCAAAGCTCATCTAAAGAGCGAAGTTAACCCGAAGATATCTAAGTACTCCGAACTAACGCTGAACAAGCAGCTGAGATGCTCTCTCCGGTTTTACATGTTTTCAACCTGCTGCCGAGATAGTTCTGTAGTACCTTCTGGTTCTTGAATAGGAAGGCGTGACTGAGTTGTTGGGTCACATTACGGTTACAGTTACACAGAGCATCAATTACAGTTATTCAATTATAATGTTTGTTACATTTATACAGAGACCAGACAAATGGTCGCCACGTTTGGCGACTTTTTACAATTTCTCGCCAAATTTGGCGTCAAAATGTAGTAGGGAAAATCATTGCCAGCTTCTTGATATCGCCAATTTCGCGAGATAGCCATTTACTCAATGTTAAATAGACTTGCCCCTGTATTCTTATCTTCCGGCATCGCAGCATTCTCTCTGTCTTTTCTTTTATATAAACATTTGTAACGTTCTATGCATCTTCCTCTTGCTTTTCTTGAAGACTTTTTGTACGAATAAAGAAAGTTGGAAGGCATTTTCGATGGTTTTTCTATCCAATCTCCATTTCTTCTCTGCGATGATTATTGATCAAAAGGTGATCAATAATTTGTTCTCTAAATCACTGGATATACTCTTTTTACTGGGCGAACGCCTGCATATACAGCGTCTGAATAAGCGACACTACCCCGTCGCCAGATGGAGCAAAATATGAATTCATACAGCGTCTGACAGCGAAAAACATGAATATATGAAATTGTTAATTGTTGTTGTCATGCCTATTCAAATGTTGGGTCGAAGATGAAGCCCTGGCAATATACAAGATGTTAATGAAGTCCGTTAAGGAAACGTTCTTTTAAAAATAATTGAAGTCATAGAGTTGCAAGAGCCTTTCAAGAATTACGCAGTTATGTATATCAGTGTAAATGTTAAATTGCAATTCTAATCTATAGAAATTTCTAAATCCGTAGAAATTTATTCCAGCAGTATTCGCAAAAAATGCCTTGAAAGCATGTTGCGAAATTCAGATTGAATGTGTTCGGACCGAAGGGACCAAATGGTGAAAATGTCAAAAACGTTAAAAAATTCATTTACTGAAGAGCCATTAGGATTTTTTGGAAGTAGGAAACATTAGCAGTGCCCTCACCAGGATTCGAACCTGGACTTCTCAAATACGCGCCGAGTGTGCTACCGTTACACCATAAAGGCATGTAGAAAAGAGAGAGAAAATAACTTATAATTTATCTATGAATATGAAAAAAAGTTTAATATTATGATTATTGAAATAATTGTACAAGCAAATACATAAGTGAATAAAACAGCAAAGTAAAATATTGAATAAAACAGCAAAGTAAAATAGTCTTAATGGTAAAAATGCATATCGCTTAAAAATAACAAAAGTTAATCAGATTAAAATTTAAGATGGTGGTGAAAGAAAAAATTTACTACTGTGTGTGGAAGGTAAAAAATATAAACTGATTTTAGAAAAGTGTCTTAAATACGCGTGTTTAATGCTGCACATTAATTTTTGAAGTAAAGAGGTATTATGTAGATGGTAATCTCTATACAGTGTAAGAAACTGTGGTAGAAATTACCGACGTTTTGATGAAATGGTTATCGCTCTTCTGTAAGGAATGCGTCTTCAGAAGAATTAAATTGCAGTTTTTATAATAATAGAATAGCTGGAAATATTTATGCCTGTATGGCGACATTATATTTTAAATAACTTTATTTCTGTAAGAAATTTCGACTTTCATAAATTTTGACACTCTCACACACACACACACAAAGAATCTGTTGCAGAGTTTGCTGAATAAAATTCAATCATTATACTTTATATATTATATATTATAGAATTATTATTATATATTAATATTATTATATGTTATAGAATATTATACTTCGTTTAATATTCTTAAACCATACCAGCCAGGGAAATCTTTTAACAATATTTAGTTTATTTGCTCCAAATATACGGGAGCGAAATATTACTAGTAAAAAATTCAGTGAACCACTGTGCATCATTATATCTTATTATAACTTAACTTTTTTTTAAATTAACTACTATCATCTATTGAAAGTGTTTATATTTATAATCAGTTCTGAAATACAATGCAAAAGGTTTCTGAAATGTATTTCGAAGGAGAGGCATTTTCAGTACTGGTTCATTTGCAACGATTTGCAGCTGAAGCCATCTCTGTGATTTTTTGCTTTCAAACGAAATCCTAACTTCTAGTTACGCATGTCTTAATCTATGCTTTATAAGTATGCTAAATCCTATGAGCATGCTAGAATCTTTGCTCAAAAGAGTGCTTTGGTCTCTGCTTTTCATACTTATTTCATTTAGCAATAAATGAGACAACGTATTTAAGGATTTTAAAAAAAATATTTCTTCATTAAGTATAGAAAGTTATTTTAAGTGGCAAACATCATATTCAGTCACATCTCATAAAACAGTGTCTTCAAACTGACAAAAAGTACTATATAGCAATATATCAAACCTTATGTCAGAATATGATAGGATACCAGGGTAATAAAAATGTGCTCCGTATGTAAATGGGAAAAAACGAATTTTTAATAAAAAGGTATTTGTATTAAATATGTCGCAGTTATATATCTTATATACAAAAATTAGGCTCTATTCGTTTTTTGGAAAATCTAAACTGATATATTTGTTTAAACATATAGTGTCAAAACTTTGGGTAGACGTTAAACGAATTATCGGTAAGTCTAAAATAACAACTGAAACATCAACTTAAAGACACTTTTAATTAAAAATAAGAAGAATAGAAAACACATCTGGTTTTTACAAATTTGTGAACCACTTGCGACTATGCAACTTAGAGTAACACTAAGTAAACTGAAAATGTTAAATTAAATAAGGTAGTAGCCAAAGTCTGCACAGATCAATTTAGCGCGAAATTGGCTCAAAACTTAACCGCCGGAATATTCAACTATTAGCAATTACAATGCAAGACAGAGGACTGCAAATCTTACTTCACGTAGCTACCTAGTAACGTGGCCCTCGAGAGGCAGTACACGCTCTGCATTAGAATCTAAAAACCTTAACTTAAACATTACCCAGTGTTACCCATTACGAGAGCTATATTTACATTGTGACGGCAAAAGGAAGAAGTGACAGTTAAGGTCGATCCAAAACATAAAAGTAACTGGTTAATTAACATGAAAAAACTTTATACATTCGTAAACTTTGTAAATTTTTATTGCTGTAAATTTTATTGTAGCGCATTATTTTTTAAATGATACATTGGGTCATTTTTATTATTTTACGTATTTATTAATGTATACTATTATTCGAAATCCACCACCTTATTTGCCATAGTGCCTGAGTAGTCTGGCCACTCAACAGTCATTGTTTGGCCTAAGTTTGAACTCAGGTGGACGGCCAGGCTGCATAGTATTTTCTCGTGTATTTCTCCTTCTGTAATACTAATAGCAGCCAGTTCTCTTAGAATATGCTCCACCAAGACATGCCTCCCCTTAGGTAGATAGCCCTTGTGCAGTTTACTGTGTTCAAATAATCTTAACTTACTCTCATTTTACTTAAGGAAGCAAGGTCTAATATAGAGCAATAATATTCAAACCGTTTTCCGGGATTCTGCGAGTCAGAATATAAATTTGAAAAGACAATTAAATACAAAATATAAAAATACATTTAGTTTCAGAAGCAAAACTAAGTATGGATGGAGAAATAAATCCGTCGGAATATTATAACAAATCAGAAGGCCTAAGAGTTCAGGAAACGATTACTTATCGACACATGAAAAGATTCGACATTAAAAATCTAATTTTAAACAAGAGCCCAATAGACACATTTTAATGTCAGTCGGAACAACGTAATTTAGTGAAAAATCTTCCTCAACATACATAGCAACAAAAACAATATGTAGAAACATACTAAATGTAGAATATGAAATGCAACTATAGATACATGGGCGTAGGTAGGGGAGTGTAGGAAGGTTAACTTGCACGCTTTAAACTAACGCAAATTTTTTATGATCTTTTTTATTTAAAGCAATAGAAATTAACAAAGATTTTGCTGTGTTTTTTATGATTCCTTAAGCTGCTTTTTCCTACTTCTAAGGTAAACTCTTAAACTCTTAGTTCACAGTTTTAGTCTTTGCCCGATTCTAAAGATTTTCATAGGCGGTCATGCAAGTAAACAACTGCGGACCGACCTCCTCAAAAAGGTCAGCAAATCAGGAACACATGTCTGGTTGTAATTCTAAAGTTTCTCGGGGTCTAGCAGCGGCCGAACGATAATGTCACTAAACACTTGTAGTTCATTAAGGTGAATGAACTGCTGCATGGACGTTTTCTTGTTTTTTCCCATATGTAAGGTGTATACAAGCCAGTTTCCCTTAGAAAGTCCTCCACAAAGACATCCATCCTCTTAGGCAGATAGCTCTTGAATGCTTTCTATAATTAAATAAGCCAGAAGCAAACATTAAAATCCAATAAACTTTATTTTGTTGTAAATTAACCAAGCATCTGAAAAATATCTTTTGCATGTCGCTCCATCTCGTAACCCTAGCAACGCCAAGGCACACGCCAACCACGGCCAAAAAACGATATCCCATAATCCTTTTGTTCTTTACGTTTTATTATTAGGATCTCTTATGTGCTTTTATATATCTTTACTGTATCCGTGTTATTATTTTAGTTAAAACTGAATAAACATGATTTGTATATGAATATGTTTTTCTACTATGGATATGCGTTAAAATATCCCTCACAAGTTTAGTTTCCGAGACTTAACCGGCGCTGTTGGACACATAAATGAAAGGTAAGCAAAGTTTGCTATTTTCATATTTAACCAATTATGATAGATTACAAAACGAGAATTAAAAAAAGCGCGTTTATTTCGTATCGAGAATAACTTTACGCGACCTGCCTTAATTTACAAATACTGAAATCAAATTCTATAACAGTAAAATATGGGTTTTACTCTTTGGGAAATTATCGAAGAAAGGGCGACAGCGGAAATGCTACCACCGAACAATCCTAAATCATTCCAAACAGGTCGGAATTAACTTCTCGATTAGCAAGGCGCCTTCTTACGCCGCGAGGCATAAATTGCGACTAATTTTCGCCAGATTTTAAACGCTCTTCAGAATGTTTTGATTTGCATAACTTTGGTCTGATGGAATAAATATAACGTGAATCGAAATGAGGGTAAGAGAATGTTTAAATTAAGGTTATCTGTTAATATATCTTAAAAATAATCGGCACGAATGAAACACTAGTTAGTTAAACTATGTAGTCTCTAATAGAAGAAAATAGTTCAAAGAAATTTTGAACGATTAAAATACGTCTGTGTGACTGTTTGTGGAAAACGCATCCATATTTTGAACTTGCTAATTTCACCAATTCTTGAATTCTTTTACTTCTAGAATCCTCCAGTGCGTACATTTATCACTGGACGGTAGTTTCGAGACCGAACACAATCACCGGCAAACTAACTCTACAAGATATCCGAAAAATCCTTCAGTGGTGCCTATTTCAAATCAATCCTCCTTTCCGAAGTAATACCGCGTGAGACCAAAGTAAACAGTAACAATTTAGATAGGGTTTGTTCGGAAATAGGGACGGGGAGAAGGGATGGGAAGGGACGGAAAGAGAGGAAAACGAACTGCTCACTACGCAACAATTTGCATCCCATTTTGGTCGGTTTCGAGGCGTGGATTTCTTTTATTACTCTCTTTTCTCATTCTTTCTTTCTTTCGCTCTTTTGTAAAACTATGCGTTTGAAATCGAAGAAATATAAGAGAGAATACTTTGTGCTATTTTTCTTTGGGGAAAAGGATAATGGGATCACATTTCTTACCTTTCGGCACTGATATTGAACTAATAAAACTGGAAATTACTATCCTTGTAGATTTTGTTGTAAAAGAGAGCTATCATTCTTCTACACATATTAGATAAAGAGAGTAAATTTACTGCTTTTTGAGCTAGACATTGCGAGACCATGAAAATATTTTCTTCATTAAAGTAACAATTAAATACTATACCTTTAATTACACCATTGAATGATTGCAGGATCCATGGCCATAAGATCGAGGTGTAATACCTGCTAAAATTCGGAAATCTGTAATTGCCGTGCAGTCTCGGTTCCGGTTAGGACCCTGATGCTGGAGAATGCAAGATAAGTCTTCTCACAAGTAGCAAATAACTTATTAGCAAAAGGCGTTAGCCCAGAAGGGCTATTAATTTCGCTTTGGCAATTTGTGTCGATTCACTTTCTGCGTTAATTCACTTTTCAAACTATTACCACGAAATATTACAGCCCTGTATTATATTAAAAGAAATTAAATAATGGAGAATCTGCATAAATGTATGTTTGTTTCTCGCATTGTGATAAAATAGTGGTACCTACAGACGTCAAATTTTGAATAACGTAATCCTCCACGGAATACGGGTATCTGGAAGCCCTAATTTGGAATTGTTTTATTATCTATTTCATATTTTGTCAGCCATTAAAGAATTTTTGATTAACAAACTCAACGATTTCAAAGCGAGGAATGTCAACATTGCACGAAAAAAAAAACATGTTTATCTCCAGCGCGCGAGACTGTATCGGAAATTGTAAAGTTATGCTCCTTTTAAAAATTTTTGCGATATTGCTATTGAATTGAATTTTACGGTTCAAGTGCGGATAACATGATATTTAATAAATAAAAGTAACACAGAAAACGTTAAAGAACGCCCTTTTGGGCGTAATGTAAAATCTGAAAGCTTTCAGAATTTTTTAAAATTTCCTTATATCGCTTTTAATTATTAATGTAATAGTTTAATATGTTTTGATTAATTTATATAATTTAATACGTTTTTATTAAATGGACGCTAAACATAGACGGTCGATTATTGCGGTAAAAGTGCTGAGACAATCCCTTCAGTCCTATCTGCTCTTTGGAATTATAAAACTCATTAGTCCAAAAAAATCCCCTTTCAAGATTCATTCGAGAAACAATGTATGTAACATGGTGTCCGATTACTGTTCTCTAGCATGATTTCTTCCGAAACTCTGTTGAGTTAAAATGCTATTCTGCCTCATCGATACCTAAAGCTTGCGGGAAAGCAAAGGTGTATAAGTCTCTATCATCCACGATTGTTCATTAGATAGAAGAGTTGCACATGAGATAAAAATACAGATAAAAGCAATTACATTCCATAACAAAAAAAAAACAAAACAATTGTCAACAAAACAGATTTACGTACACTAATGGTGAAGAATTATCTCTAATGCGCAAGAACTCTGATTGCTTAAAAACTGGTAAATAAATCTGAATCCAATTATCTGGGGTGAGTAATATAGTATATCAACAGCACATAATTACAAACTGAAAATTTGAGCGTACATATAACAGACTGCGTTTTGAAATAAATAGGACAAACATATCAAATGTGACAATCAAATTTTAGGGGTTGAACACTTCGAAAAAATATTCTATACTATTTGCGTAGAATATCCCCTAATTTGTATGGAAATAAGGATAGCGAATAAAAGGTCCTTAATTTATTTTTCCGATTATACAGCATTTCAGCATATGTGCAAAAACGCTGATTTTTGGCAATGGTCATAATTTTACAAATTTTGAGGCTTGTAGGACGTCGTTTTCAGCTGCCATTTACTAGCATCCATTTTTGATATAAAACTGTCCAGCAAACTCCTTGTCTTGCAATACCCCACACCAATAACCATTACTATTCCTTAAACACAAAATCACTTCGAGTTTTATTCTTCCTCTTCGAATCTCGCTGGATTGGTAACATCTGATATAGTATTTTTTTCTCGGTAAAATTCTATTATATAAGGCATCATTGACAATAATATCAGTTGACCTACCTGAAATTCTCGTTCTATCATATGCTCGCGCTAAACCTTTTAGATCATTTCTTACTTGAAGAGTTAAAACTTTAGTATCGTTGTAAGGAATTTATCCCTCAGGAATAAATTCAATAACTTCATCTTTGTTTTACGTACTTAAGCTTGAAAAAGAATGGATGGACGGTTTCCTTAGAAGCAGAAAGACAAAAAGAAGAATTATCTCATGATGATCCTAGTTTGTTGAAACTGAGTTACTATATTAATTCTTTTCTACCGTCTAAACCTTAGGCTTCTCAGGAGTTTTTGTATTTTCCTTGTCGATTGCTCTAATGTCCATTTTTCTTAATGCTCTTAGATCGGTTGTAAAATTTGTCCTTCTCTCTCTCTCACTTTCATTTTTTTTCTGCAGATATTTTTATCTCTTACAAACACAAACTGAAATGATTTTGAATTTTCTCAATGAATTGTTCCTCAATAACACAGTATTTGCTATGCATTTCTTTCACATTATTTAATACTTATTGATTTAAAGCTACAGGAATTGAGTTGTTTATCCATAAAGTTTGCATTTTTTTATTAATGGTTAGTACATACATTCAAGCTGGCATCTTGATTGGATTGCATTAAGAGCTTTTGGCGATGAAATAAATAGCACTTTATTGCATTCATACAGAATTTCATGAAACGATTATGGTGCTTCCACGGGCCATAAAGCTTTTGATCGTGTCGGCGGCATTTCAGTAAATTACAACTTAAAATTGTTTTAAACTTTAAAAATTATATTAAAGGCGACAGATTTAATATTCTACACAGAATAAGAAATGAAATACAATAAGAAAAAGCTCCTTGGCGGTCCGTTTATGTGAAACAATCCTACGAGGTTAAATGCCAGTATCCGTCGTCAAGCATAATAGAGCTGAAACTGGCCCGATGGGATCTTGCGTCCAGATGGCGTGTATAGTTTCGAAAGCTTTATTTAAAATTGAATGATGAATATTTTGCTTAATAAAAAGAGGAAATATTAATATGCTAACCTGAAGTATATTATGTAATGGTGAAATGTGTAGGAAAATTTCGGTAGCGAAAGATCAAATATGATTTCGGTGAAATTTTGCACGTTAGGTGTGCTTAATAAAAGTAAACTTTTCACATTGGTTTAAATATCCAAAAATAAGAATTTTGACTCCACTCTAGTACACATGTCTAAACTGTAAATCTGGATATTAACAAATAGTTAATTGAAGACTACATTTTTGAAAGGTAA
>KK116161.1:228166-260697 GCA_000611955.2 Stegodyphus mimosarum
TCTCCAGTACAGAAGAAGTCATAAAACAGTTCTCCATTTGATTATTCCATGAACGTTGCCCTTGCTCATTCAATAAAACTTCAATAAAAGTCAAATCAGTTATTTTATGAATTATAATTATTTCTAGGAATGTAAGCATAATTTTGGTCATTAATGTAATTGAATATATATAAATATTTGTATGAAGTAAAAAATAGTAGTTCAAGAATTGAGTAACTCATATTTTATATTTGATCGATTACATCAATTTTTCTCATAATTTTCGGATCACGTATATAATTTCTGAGTAAATTACTATCCACATTTAATTGCATCATGTCTTAAATTTAGCTGTAGTATTTCAGCAATTATTTGCATTCAGCAGTCTCATGTTTTGATCGAATAAATTTACTTATTATATGATGTTCCTAACTACTTGGTTTATGTTCAATGTAGAGGAACCTATTGAACTGTGTAGCGACTTGTTGCTGAATTCAAGTGTAACGACAAAGTTTAGAGAAGAGTTAAAATACCTTTTATTCACTTAAAAAATAATACAGTCTGCTCTTTCTCAAGAGTACAGGGAAGCCTCCACTCGAGCTTAAAATCAAGATAAGAAAACTAAGAAACTAATCTAATACTAAGCTAAATTGACTTAGCAGAAGCTAGACTCAAATATCTAATGTAGTTGGCCCTTAATTAAATTAGCCGGTTATTATCAACAGACACGTGAGATACGACCGAGCGTAATATGTTTAATAAGGAAGTAGCCTGATGGCAAACACGCGCCACTAAGGACTCCTAAGGTCTCCAGCTGAAGTAAGCTGGACCTTCCTTAAATAATTCTTCCTCATTTAGATTCAACGCGATTCTAAAAACTCCTGGTAGGGATTTGTAAGTGGGAAACAAGAATTGAAAGGAAAGGGTTTCAAAATTAGAAATAACTCTTATAAAATCAAAATACACATTACAGCTATATGTTCATTAATTTACTGAGTACTTCAGATACATATTACTTCTACCGTATTACTTCAGATTTAAGCTATAGTAAGATTTTAAAATTGAAAAATAGGACAAAAGCAACCTCGTATCTTCTTCGTCCAGTAGGGTTTTAAATTGGAAAAATAAAGTACAAATTCCTTTAAAGAGATACCAGTGTAAATACAATGAATAAGCTACTTCGTTTATCTAGAATCTTCTTCAGATATACTATCGCATTTGACACCTTCACTTCTGCAACTTGAAGTTTCACTTTCATTTTTGCTCAGAGCACATCATCTTTAAATCATCAGTATTGTAAAACAAAAAAAGATTTCTGAAAAATTTTAAAAAGATCATTACATACTGAAATATCGGCAAAAATAAAATGCTAAATTAATTGCTTGGAATTTGAGCCGCACCCTAATTTTACATCTCAAAATTTGAATAAAAAGTAATATGCTTAAATTCAAATGTAATATGCCAGGTATGTTAAACTGCTGTTTTTGAATCGTATGAAGTTATTTGACCCCTTAACTGCGACTTACTTAGAGCAACAAAGTAACTTCATTTTTGAAATGCAGTTGCAGTTTGAAACAAAAAATGTGCAATGACAGGTTTCCTGATCAATTATTAATTTTCTTAAATTATTTAATGTGTGTAATAAATGTATTGCCGTCGAGTATGAAACGAAACGGCAAATTATTTAATTTCCACGAATTATTGCTTATTAAATTATTATTATTATTGTTTATTATTAAAGTTCCACTATATTGGCCAAATTAATTTTGCAGCAGATAATAGGCCATCGACCATGGCCAAAAGACTAAAGTGAAGGTCCATTTAAAAAATGCACCTTTTTTGCATATTTTGTTTTGCCTCGGATTTTATATCAGGCAGTTTCACCTCTTTATTCTTATCTTAAGAGTTCTCAGTTACAGCTATTTCAGTTTGTTGCTCTTTATACAGGCTTTGTAGGTGTTTTTCTTTTTTTCTCCCAGTCTTCGAACAGCTTAAGTAGTTGCTAAAGAAACCTCTTTCAGGAATGAGAAAAGCTGCTCACGGTGATGCCTTTTTCAAATTAGAGATGTATAGTGAGGTTTGGTGGACTCATGGATAGATTTTATGACGGATAAAAGAAAACTTCTCCTTCGTACTTGATCACCGCTTTTCAATCCTGACCGAATCAGGTGATTTTTGTATATTTTTCTGCATGCGTTTCGCAACGACCGCCAATAATATGCCGCTGTCGTACTTTTTTCAGCTGAAACTCTATGTTACATGATTGGTATCCTAGGCATAAATAATCGTTACTTTATCTATGTACATAACAAAGTGCATATTTTGGCATCGTGGGGATGGTGGTTTTCTTCACTGGACTGACCACAATATAAACTCTCGTTAAAAATATCTAAACCATATTTCCTCAGATTATTCGAAAAAGAAATCTTTCATCTGTATCATCAAAACTTCGTTTCAATAAAGTTTCAACAAAGGAACCCATCGGGCAGAAGAATTTTTATCTACAAAGCGTGTCTCAAAACACAAAAATTGATGCTGGTGACAACCCTATAATTTGAGATGTTTCTACGTATGCTACTCCACGATCTTCTTCCTTTCTAGCTCATTTTTAAATAGCATATTCTTTTTCCCCTTGAGGATTTTGGTCATCCCGGCCTTCAGTCATCTTTACTGCCTGATACGTTTTTGACGAAAGCGGGTAGCTTAAAAGATAAAAGGATAGATAAAGTGTTTTAAAAGATAAGTGCGCTTATCTTTTGTGATGTATAAACCAGTCGTAGATCTACAGCTGTTGAGGCTCGGAATGGAAATCTTCCTGGGACCCACCTTATTAGAATTATCATCATAAGAAATGTCAACACGAATATATAATTAATGTTTATTTAATTAAAATTAAACAGTTAAAATGAGTTGGAAAAACGTCTTAAAGCTAAAGGAAAAAACCATTTACCTATAGCCGATAAAAATAAATTTTAAAACACTTCTGCCATTTTCAATAAGCTAAAAATGTTTTTAACGTTTCTGCCAGTGAAAGAAATTAAACCTGCTGTTTTGCTAGCTTTGACTTCTGAAATTTCTCTTATAACTTTATTAATGTTTTTAGTTACCGCATTTTAATCCGAAAGAAATGCCAAACTGTTAAGTCTTATCTAAATTCATTATTCATCGAAAGTAGCTTTTAATCAACTTCTACTTTCAAAAGCTTCTTTTGCAAAAAGCAACTGAAACATGCTCTGTCAAAATGTCTGACCACCAGTGGCTGAGCGGTATAGTCGCTGAACACTGGGTTCGATTTTATTCGAACGGGCTAACTGCTTGGGTGTTCTCGCAGTTTTCCCTATGTGCAACCCGTATAAAGCCTGTTTTTATTAAAATTTTCCTGCTTAACTGCATAAAGTGAGGGATGCCTTCCATCATGAAGGCATTTCTCCAGTTTCGCAGAGAGCTCTAGTGTACTTTGCCATTCGAACCAAATCGAAGATCTGTAAAATTCTTCAGGAAGTCATTACTTTCTTCGGTAGATAGTTCTCACGTGTTTTCAGGCAAAATATCCTAACAGTAGTTTCTCCATAGCGCTCATTGTCCCTTTTCTCGGATTTTATTCTTTTCAGAGAAGTACGCAAGTTTAAAATAAAGTTGATAAACAATTATAAATGTCGGAAGAAATATAAGAAACCTGTAAAAAAGGTTTGGTTTTCTGTCTGAAAATTATGTCATTTTAGTTGCGTTGTACAATAATTTCAAATTTGTATATCGTAGAAGCAAGTTTTTCTGAAATACAGCGGAAGAAATAAAAGATAATTTTATAGGTATATGCAACTACATTAATTACACGAAAAATACGAAATTCTTATTAGATTGCCTCAACCGTTTCTGTTTATTTAACTACTGTTAGAACGATGTAAATAAGAACTGTCATTCTTAGAAAATCTAGTTGCTGCTCTAGAAATTTCTTGAACCTTAACATATAACATCTATACTGTTCTGCAGTGTGGCCACCTTTGGTATATACATTTTATTCCTTTACCTTATTTTTCTTACATCCATTTATAATCCTTTGAATTTACAGTGCATTAGATCCTAGCCATTGAATTGAAACGGAAAAGAATAAAATATCATGAATGAATGCAATTACTAGTTAACTCCTCCATCTCCATTCATGAAATGTACCTGAGACCGCCATGAGCAAAACCGAATTGTACTCTACCACAAAAATGCCCGTTTTAACAGTTTTGCTAATTTAAAACACATTTACTTAAAATTTTAGATAACGAAAAATGCTGTATAAAGTAAAAGTGGAAAGTTCTGGGGTTCAACTCTTTAATTCTAAAGTTCTAACTCCTAACCCCACGAACACTTAACAATCGAATAATCGCTTAAGTCTGAACAGAGCACGTGAGACTTGAGAAGGGTTCAAAACCTTTTATTATTCAGTATATTTACAATCAATTCTGACTTGGAACTTTACATAAAGCCGCCACTCGGGCTTGAACTTAAATACTAATAATTTGAACTAAAATTAGCTTAACTAAAGCTCTTAAATTATATAGCCGAAGCTATCAAACTCTAACTAGCTGGCCCCTAAGTATTAATTAAATCGACGAAGCCTAGCAAGGGCCTAAGATATAGCCGAGCGCAATAACAGCTAAGAGATATGTAGCCAGAAGGCAAACGCGCGCTAGTCAGGAAATCCGACTCTCTCTGTTGAAGTCGGTTAAGTCACGACTTAAATAATACTCATTCTCATTTGCATTATCTGCGTTTCTGAATTCCCATTCTGGCAGGAAATTGTAAGCTGAAATTAGAATAAGATAGAAAAGATACAAAACTTAAAATAACTGTTAATTAACATAACGTAAACCTTACAAAGTAAAATCAAAATTTTTATAAAAGAATTGAGGAATTCCTGAAACATGTATGGTAATCTCTTACAGAACCCTACAATACCGGGAATAAAGTACCGATTCTAAAACTTTGAAGGTTACTCATTTAGGAATGATCTGATTTTGTAAAACGTTTTCGAAAGAAACCGAGCAGTTATACATTATGCGTAGCAAAAACATATATACTACCACGTAGTGGTTCATGTTTCACCAGTACAGTATCTCGGTTGCGATTACCACTAAGTATTTCTTTTATTTTCCTAACGGCAGTTTCACGCGTCACATCTTTATAAAATGGAGAAATAAAATGTTGATGTACAGCAATATGTAGCATAAAAATGTATGAGCTTATAAATTCGTAAAACAAAACCAGACATAAATAAAACTCTGAATTATTACTTGTTTCTGTTTAGCTTGTACTTGAAATATTACTCTAGCTTCTCTAATGTAGTTGTATATAGCTTTATATAACTCATACAATTGTATTTTAAATACTGAAACTCATTTTTGCTTATAGACAGCGTAAGGTTTCGAATACCAGTCTAGATTTGTGATAAGAGCAGGTTAGGGATAAAAAAGAGGAAATAGACATCCATGTTATTAAATAGACACAATTTCTTAACTTCATGGAATATTATTGTAGTTTTCCGCAGTTTGCATACTACAGACGTAGTAATTTAAAAGGCCAGTCTTAGTGTTAGTCATCTGTGTAAAATATTAAAAGTTAGCTCTTATTTAAATTTTGTTTAGTTAGTAGTCTTATATTTTTACGTTCAGACTACAGGTGGTTGGCGTTTGTATCCCGAAGTGCAGAAGCGACTGTGAAAACGTGGAAAAAATAAAGGAAAATTTTAACTCTTCTCATCTTGTTGTCTTTACTACACTCCATAGCACATAGTTTGCAGTCAATTCACTGTCCAGTCAGGGCACGTCATGTTCGCCAAACAGATAAAAAGAAATATGAGACCTGGCAATGGCTCCTGAAGGAGAAGACCCATGGCCTATTTTCAAAAAGAAGTTAATGAACCCGTGGTATCGGCTCAAAATTCAGAAATGTCAGATGCCACCATGGTCGTCCAGACCCTGAAAGCATCAATCAAGCCAGCAGCGAGCTTCGATGGGAATTCACCGGTGAATAACTTTTTGGAAGATTTAGATGAACACTTTATGTTGTATCCAGTCCATGAGTTCCAAAAAGTGAATTTGGCTACTAGCGCTTAGTGGGTTCAAGTGCATCGGAAAACAACTCTTGGGACAACTGGGAAGTCCTACCTATACTTACAAAAATTTCAAGACCTTCTTAGTAAAGGCCTTCCCAGTAGTACGAAATCGTACGGAATTAGAAACGGAACTCTTCAGCACATACCAGCAAAAATTGAAACCTCTCAAGTTTCATTTTAAGAAAAATACAATTATTTAATCTTTTGTATGGAAGCCGACCGGATAAATAATACAAGTAATTTTGCCTAGGTTACTTTCCCAGGTATAAGACTTAATTAAGGAATCCAACGATTTTGGAAAAGTTATTTGAGCTCGCAATCCAGTTTGAAAGCAGAAGAACGGCAAACATTGAAAGAAGACGCCAGTACGAGCAACGAAGCTAATTTGGCGCGCCAAGGCAGCAGAAGCAAGTTCACAGCTACAGAACCTAGTCGAATCAGTGGTCAATGAAACCTGAATGTTCAAAAACAACCAGCGAACGTCGACAGCTCAAAAATAAGCCAGACAAAAAGTTTGAAGGCCAGCGGAAAGCCCGGGAAAAGAAGAAAGTAGATATAGCTGTAAAGGATTTCAGCTGACGGGAGCGTGCGGAAATCTAAAGGCCAAGAAATCCCTCTACCATCAAGTTCAATACAGTAGTTGTGGAAAATTTAGTTCTTCCGAAGATTTAAGTGATAGTAAGCAACATTTCAGCCACCGACCCCTTGGATATAGGAGCTCAGTGTAGCTTTGTGGCAGAAGAATTTTTTTTTAATATTTTCGTCGGTATAGAACCTACACTTCGGATAATACGACGGTAATAGCAGCCCAGGGGAAAAGATGCAAATGTATAGGTAAAGTACCGCTGTACATCCGCATTAAGGACGAACAGGTAACCAGCAGGCACCATCTCAAGACATGGCACAGCAACAACGACCGCCAGATTCAGCCACAAGTAAAAATATGAACAAGAAACGAAAGCCTCCCGATGGAAGACCGGAGATAACAAGAAAAGGAAGATTATTTTCCACGACCGGCTCCAACAGGAGGAAAACCGAAATACTAACAGTAAGAAGACGGCGAGAAGAAATGGCCGCATAGTACCTGTGAGAAAAGAAGTAGCGAATCGACAGAAAGGATTCTACGCAGCAAGGGCCATCGAATTCATCCGGGGAATGCAGTTCCAGACTCAAGACGGGACGGGAATCTCGATCAGCGAGTGATAAGAACCTGGCAACAGTGGACCAAAGATGTGCCGAGGACTTCAAGGATATCACCCACCAAGCGACCTATACAACAAGCGGAGGAAAACAAGATCTTCAAGGGTCAAGAGAAATCCCCCCCCAAAAAAATGGCAGGACGAGGACCGTGATGTACAGCCCCGAGCCAGACGTCGATACAACCAAACTGCTGTCTTCGCAACGTTTCAAGAATGAACGACAAGACGCATGGCTGAACATCAAAAAGATTAAGTAAAACTTTATGTTACTTTGAAACTTTAAGTTAATTTTTCGTTCTTACTGCAAGTGGCAGAATTTAAGGAGAAGTTTCACCTCATGTGAGGTCTACCTTTATTGCCAAAAAGGCGAGAAATGAGTTTTACCTATTTGTTACTATGTTTTTCAACTACTCGCGAGTAATCTAAAATTAGTGTTTAATAGAAAAGTGTAAATACTTGAGTTTTGTAAAAGATTTTTTAACTGTATAAGAAAAGTTCCTTAAGAGCATTCTAAAAATATTCTATAAAGCTTTATTTAAAAGATTCTGTTAAGAAAAGATATTTTAGTCTGAAGGATTTGTGAACGGTAGTTGTTAAATGTAAAAGAAACAGCACTTGCTTTCTATAGGATAAAGATAACAGTATGTTTCCAAATGTGTAGAATTAATGGCATATTAATATGTTCTTACATGTGAACTGTTCCGTCAAAATTTAAGAAATACTGTGATATGTTAAAAGTGAAAATATTGTATAAATTTCAAATTTCAAAACTTAATGGTATGACTGGGAAAAAAAAGCGTTACGCATTGTGAATATGTGCTAAATTTGGAATGAATGAATGTAGTTATGCTCTCTGACGCTACACTGCAGAGTTAGCCACTTATTTCAGACTAGTACCTCAGGGTTCAGAGGTGAATATAAGGTGTGTTCTAAGGCCTTATTCTGTTCTAAGGCCTTATTATGTTGAATTTTAACACTTGATTGTAGGCGGTAGTGTTGAACACTTGTACATAGACACACCCGTGTTTGGTGTTTCTCTCTTTACAACATATGTCAGAGAGCACGGGGAGATAATTAAATAATGGTATGAATGAAATAAAAATGGAGTTTTAAAAGAAAAAATATATACGTGTTCATGTCACGTGGCATTTATATTGTTTGACAAATTGATTAAACTAGTTTAAACTTTTCCTTCCAGATTTCTGAAAGGAACTGATAAGAGACAGAAAGTTCATGTTTTTAGGTACTAGAAGAGATGAAGAATTGTTGTCCCTGGAGAAAATATTGTAAAACTCCTTTTTACATAATTTCTAGGTTAGATAGTTTTAGTGAGGAGTTTTTGTAAAAGAATGGCCTCGCGTTAGACTTAGAATTTAGAATTAAAAGTTTTCAACAAGGTCGTTTAGACCTTAGTTTCAAACGTATTAACTCTGGCGGGAAGTATATAAGAATCTTAAGTTTAACTAACGTTTATTTTATTTTAAAACTTTACTATCATCTTTTATTTTCCACTTCCGGTCAGACTTAACACGTGAATATGTTTATGCAAATTGTACTTGCTAACGCTAAGTATTTAAGTTGCGGCTTTTTGCCAAGAGCCTAGTAGAAGTAGGGATAGTGAGCCATCTTGCCACATGTCTTCACGCGAGCTTGCCATCAGTTACTGTCCGCCTTTAAGGCCAGAGGTTTTAGTCCTCTTGAAAGCTAAAGACGTATTGTAGTTTTCCTCGGTTTGCGTACTACAGACGTAGTAGTTTAAAAGGCCAGTCTTAGTGTTAGTCATCCGTGTAAAGTATTAAAAGGTTAGCTCTTAAATTTTATTTAGTTAGTAGTCTTATATGTTTATGTTCAGACCACAAGTGGTTGGTCTTCGTATTCCGAAGTGCGGGAGCGATTGTGAAAACGTGGAAAAAATAAAGGGTAATTTTAACCCTTCTCATCTTGCCGTCTTTGCTACACTCCATAGGACACAGCTTGCAGTCAACTGACTGTCCAGTCAGGACATTTCACGTTCGCCAAACAGATAAAAAGAAATACGAATCCTGATACATTTACAAAACAAAATACGTTAGGGAAATGTGTAATAACAATTTTATGTAATAATACATACCTTATAAACTTGTTCAAAGAATTTTAAAACTTTGAATACACAAAAATAAAAACAAACACACAATCAAAATTTTCTAAATAGAAATGATGTACACACCCTACACATCAATTCACAATAATGATCGTTACACCGTTAGTGGTGCCACCACACTGAAACTTTCAAAACTATGTATGCAAACAGTATGTATCCAATTGGTTACACTATGCAGTAAGCTACAATTTGTGTATTGATTTGATTTACATGACTAAATATGAGTATGTTGCCAAATGACAACTATATGCATTTAAGGGCTGAATTTAAGGAAAATTATTTTTGACAAGCCAATATGCAACTATATGCGAATAAATTACTAATATATAAAGAAGTAGTACAAACTATTTACAACACGCATGTAGTTTTATAACGTAAATGCATGCACCTAGGATTTCCTTTCAGGCTAGAATGTGTAAAGGAACTTTAAGTAAAGAAAGTGGATACGTTTTGATAATTTCAGTTCCTAAAATATCGGAACAGAATTGATAATAACATCCATCGATTCATAATTTTGGAAGTAGTAAAATGAGATAGTAAAAAATAGGTTAGTTTTTAAAGAAATTTGCGAAAAATATGCGAGGGTTAAGATGCACAGTAGAAGAACTATACAGAAAAAGAAAAGTTCCCACGTAACTTTGAATTGGTTTTAAATTCTTTTTACTTCTCTTTAATCTTTCAAAATAATACTTTTCTTATAATGAAATTCTTATTCCAGTTCCGTTAACCTGATCGATGTTTCTCTGAAATTCTTATTCATCTTTCTACGAAAAGCAACTCTAATTAACACTGAATCATTCTTACTAAGAAATGAAATGTTCAATTGCCGGCAAATTATTGGCAAAATCCAGTTCAAATGACAGTCAATGATTGTACTACAATATTTTGATTACAAATGAAACTCAAAGTGGTTCCAATGTTCAGATTAAAATCGAAGTATAATTTCTTGGAGGGTAAAGATAATTTCAAATCAAACTTACGAAAAAATATGAACTTTTGGTAATTCTATTGAACTTTACATCCTATTCGAAACTGGATAAAATTTACTAACACGGACGCATTACATTTGCAGTCCTGATTTAATGTAATTTAATTATAAAGCGGTAATTTCGAAAATTTAAGAATGTGTCGTTGTGTTGATGGCAGTCGTATAACAACACGTCTTTATTTACATACGTATCCTCACATCTTTATTTACATAAACGCATTTTCTAAAGAAAAGCAATGTTAATTAAAGCCTAACAATTAAAACATCTCGATTAATTAAGGCTGTTTAGCTCGCTTTTTTCTATAACATGAACACGAGAAAAATTTCCATTAGAAAGTACATCTCAAAGACATCCTTCTTTGAAGACTTAGGCATTATCAGTGAAAACAAACAAATAACCTATTTTATGTGATGATCGGGGACAAATACCGGAAATTTAGGCTATTGTATCTTTGCGTTAACATCAGTTTAAAAAGCAAGGATTGCAATTAAAAGGCAGAAACATATTTATTTCACTAGCTGACTGCCTTATAAGTACGTACTATCAGGTCTCCATCCGTGAATTGTAAGAAAGTAAGTTAAGTAAGTAAGAAAAGAAGTTAAGTGAGAGAGAGTTTCTAAGTATCATGACCATGTTTTAGTTAAGGGTTTGAAGGTGACAACGAAGGCCCAGCTTCCTGGTTTTGTTCAAATAGCGACGATTCTATAATATCTCATTCAATGAACTATGCCGTTCAGTTTTTTCCAAGTCCAGTTCTCTTCGATAAAAATATCAGTTGTGGTTTAGGTAGAGATTGCGTGAGCATGTCTGCATACATCATTTTACTATTGCAAAGTGTAACGATTCCTTTGTTTCATATATTGCACACGTAGTGTAACTTTATATGTTTATGTTTAGTGTAACTGCTCCTTTTTACATTCCCGAAAAGATTTATGTAGATGTTGTCAGCGAATATAATGTTAGCTCTCGTTGAATGAAACCCAAGTCTTCCGTTAATTATTTCATCCATTGTTACTCTTATAACTGACTATAAGAGTACTATAACTGACTTATAACTGACTTCTACTTATTACTGATTTCTACAGAAGCGATATATTCAGCTTCTGTAGAAGATAAAGCAATACAGTTTTATTTCATTTTGTACATGAAATTGCACTGTTTCGTTTATGAAATATGCGAATTTTCCATCCGAGTTGTCTCCTGCATTATGAACTTCACTGCTTACTTCGACAAAGCAATTCACAACTGAAGGTGTTTCACCATTTGCTTTAAAATATGATGTATTGGTTGTAGCTTTAAGTATCGCATGACTGCAATTACATCATTCCAGCCCGACGCAGCACTCCAACCAAACTCAAGCTCATAGACCACTCATCATTAATATCATACTGCATGATCTCCAGACATGTAGTCATCTAAACTCCAGCTCTACTGGATCAAGCTCAAGCTTAAACAACTGGAAATATAAAGGTTAATAAGGTTAAAGGAAATATAAAGGTTATAAATACATTCTGAGGAAGGTTGCAGCCCGCAAAAAAGGAGCGACTCGACAAATACTGCGATCGCCCCATTCTTATTTAAAGTGGCAACTTCTTCGTCAAGCTTGCAATAAAACAGCAGGAGGATTAGTCTAATACTTAACAGGGTCACTTCACTTTCAGAAATTTGTTAACGGTAGATATAGGAAGAAAACTCTCTACCTCTCAGCTAATTCGTAACATAGCGGGTCATGGACGTTTTCGAGAATATTTTTGCAATTTCAACATCAGCCATAGGAACTAGTGTATATTCAAATCTTGGGAACTCAAGAGCTTTACCTAACCATATATCCTATCATATCAAGGCACCTTCGGCATCTTTCAGGTACAAAATCAGCAAGCATACTCTGGACCCATATTAGAAGGAATGATTCTAAAAACCACAATAAGCAGGATCATGGACATTCTTTCTCGGTATGACTATAATCTCTGTGGTGTGGTATATTCTGCTTCTGTTGTGTAGAAACATGTCTGAATTTTTCCGTTAAGAAAAGTATAAGCATATTTTGTACTCATTTAGGAAAAAGTAGAATTATTTTTAATTCTTTGGGTTAATAATTTATTTTACTAGTCATTTGATCTCTGAATGTTCAGCCGGAAAACTAGTGCTTTAATGCTATTTTTGTTCCTTAAATTTAACCGGAAAATTTGTGAATTAAGAAAATAATCTGTATCTAAAAGAATGAGGAAGGCTAGCGAAGCGAAATTTTGCTGCATCATTCCGTTTTCGAAGTGCGAGATGCAAGTTCTACAAGGTTATTGCAATGTCTTTCGCTTCCCAGGGGGCTGATTCACGTGAAGAGAAGGTCAAGGGGTAATATGAGTTTACGCGAAAGATGAACAGGTCTTGGCGAAAGGCGTCCACTGTTGGCTACTGGTTTTGACAAGCGCAGAAGTTTGTTTTGATCGATTTGGCAGAATAATGCTTTTAGTCGTGTTTCACGGGTGCGAAATTCTGCATTTTCATGTATCCTGTTTGCGGGATCGCGCCTAGGAATTTCGTATGTTGGTCACCTTTGCGGTCTTCGGAGTTGGTTGCGTGTTCCTTGGCTGTTAAGAATGTAGTGGCTGCAATTATACTCCCTGACCAAGCTTACCATTGGAAGTTCGGGGAGTTGGACTTGATAAGCGAATTTGAAAATTGTGGCAATTGATACTTGATAAGCGAAACTTAAAAATTATTGTGTCTGGGATTTTTCTGTGATTATGGAGGAACTTGCAAAGTGCGAGTTACTTTTGGGGCTGTCTTGGTGAAGTTATGTGAACCAAGGATGGAGCTGACAAAATCAAATTATCCTTAAGTGTTCCAGTGAAGAAAAGTAGATATGGACACTCGTGCGTTAATTTTGCTGAGTAAGCTTGCAGCTGAACTAGTGCTAAGAACTCCTTTTCGGGTTAAATGACACCTGAATCCAGCTTCCATCTTTACTAGAAAAGTGGTCTTTATTTGAGAGTTGTGAACTCCGATATTTTGCGGCGAACGGCTGAGTAGTGTCTCTATTCTTGGCCCTTAGTCTACCGGGTTTTTTGTTTCTTGCTGCTGTGAGAAATACGGTTTGAAGTCCACTCCTTGCCTGAGATGCCCACATATTGTGTCGGCTTCTGAATTATGTAACAACTCCCTAATTCTTGTCTGACGCATCAGTGTTGCTACGTGGAAGTCAAACCTTACTAGAGGTAGAGAGATTAGTTCGTGATGTGGATGTCTTGTGACTTTCTGTATTGTAGACTAGTGCAGTTACTCTTCAAAAACTTCGGTTGTGGAATCCCAGTACTACCATTAAGCAGAAATATGTCATTATGATGATTGTCCATGGACTGTCTGCCATCCTTTTCGCCATTTTCCGAGATGTCCATGTTTTACTGGACTGTTCTCCACTGGAACCATTGTTAAAGATTTTGCACCTAGAGAAGTAAAAATTTTCCTTTTCCTTTTCTCGTACTTAGGATTTAAAGCGTTTCTTGAATTATCTTAATTTGTGCGGAAAGCATAGTAATGTACAGCCTAATAATCTAAAGATAAAATAGAAATAGGGTTTGAATGATATTGTCTGCCTGAATTCATCTTCGCTGATTTTCCTGATGTCTAAAATAAGGAAATAACTTAATGTTTTGACTTTAATTGAAATATCAATAATTGCAATAGATAATTTTTGGAACTAAACTTTATTGTGATGAAGAGGTAATGCCTTAATGAAGTATAATATTATGTACTAGAATGAAACGATAGTAATTTTTGAATACTCCTGCCTTGATTATGAATAATAGTGAATTTTTCAATATCTGTAAATTTTGTTCATTTTTCGGCATATCGCTAATGAATTTTATAAATATATAAGGCAAATTGAGATGGAGGTAATTAATTATCAGGTGAGGTACTGAAAATAATGATTATGTAATATATATGTGTATTCCAGATTTTGTTAAAAAATGTACTTCTCTTTAGGCTCTAAGGTGAATAAATGAGATTTAATAGAAAAGTGCTTTTGTGTTAATTTAACTTGATCATTCATCTGCTCTGTCCCGGTATAGAAAAAACACAACGCAATAGCAACTTAACTGCGGTCTTAAATTCGAAATTTTGTGAAACTGAAGGAAGATTTTAATTAGAAAGAGGGAATACGTTCCTTTAAATGAAGTAAATTTTCCCCTTTGAGTACTAAAGTTCAATTAGATTGTCGATATATTAGGTATTTTTTGAAGCAGGGGAGATGAAAAATAAGCAATGCCTTCGCCGGTACTCGATCCACGGACCTCTCGAATACGCATCGAGCATGCTGACCACTACATCACAAAGGCATGCTAAGAAGGCGGGAAAAATATCTTATATATTCCCCCTTCTAAAGAGCGACTGGGGATTAGCAGCCTCAAATATCCAAATCCTGGTGGTGAAGAATCATCATTCATCACCTTTTAGTTTGGGCGCCACCGTACAGACGTTAGGTATTTTTGAAGCACGAGGATTGAAAAATGAGCAATGCCTTCGTCGGGACTCGAATCACGGACTTCTCGAATAGGCGTCAAGCATGCTCACGACTACACCACGAAGGCAGGCTAAGAAGGCGGGAGAAATACCTTGTAAGGTAATTGAACCAGTTTTTGTGTGTTCAAAAAAGACAGAACTTAACACGTCTGTATGCCAGTGCACTTCTTCATATCAATACATACGACATTTTATCCACATTTTTGTACTGAATACTGCATGCCACCACCATAAAATTGACAGAAATGTCAAAATAATTCATATACGTTTCGCGGTTCATACTGTGATGGGAGTGGAGCCATGCCTGTCTAGCCTTCGTAGCAAAGTTGTTCCCTTCTACCGTCACCTGTCACTTGCACGTTTATATTTTTAGAGGATAATATGCGCACTTTGAATTTCATCTGATGAAATGTTTACTTCTTACTCTCCACAATTAATTAAAATTCATTGTCACTGATATCATGCAAAGATAAGGCTCAGACTCTTTTTTCACCGTAATAAATGATAAACAAAATACTAATTAATGCTCATAATACATTAACTTATTTATTATTAACATATATTTGTTTAATTGTCAGATGCTTTTTTCACCGTGATAAATGACTAATAAAATAGAAATTAATGGCCATAATACGTTAATTATTATATTATGTTAATCATTTATCTCCTTTACTTTACTTCCCTTTAGGAGTTTACTCATTTTCTTCTGTTCACTTAAGAAGTTTGTAAGCAAAAGAAGCTAAGAAAAAAACTGTACTTAAGAAGAAAAGCTAATATTAATAGTTATATATTAGTAGATTATAGTTATTAATTTTATGTTATTGCATATTAATATTTATCTCGAATTCAATATTAGTAAGAATCATCTACTAAGATATAAATTAAATTATTGTTCGACATTAGTTATTTATAAAAATTTTAACTTCTGTTGCTGTAAGTGAAATCAAAATTCATTAACAAATTTCTTATCTGGTTAGGTATTCAGGTATTGTAAAGTTTTTCATAGCTTTACTTATGATTCTGTTTGAAGAAAAAACTTATTTATCATTTATATTGCATTTCAGAAACATACTATTTGTATGCAATTATATTCATGTCGTTGTTTTATAATCCTTGTAAAACTAAGATGAAAATAGAATAAAGTTTATTTTTTTAAATTTTATATCTGATTATATAAATTTTAATAATAACCTTAATGTATAACACTCTGATAAAACGAATAAGTTTGTGGCAATATTTAGTGAAAGTAATCAAACTTTTATATGTCTGCATTTCCTATTTTTAAATGCAAATATATCCTAACCGTTTCTACATATTGTGCCTCCTAACATGAAATAAGAGGCATTACGAAAGGAGTCTGCTTTTGTTCAATATATTTAATCTTTAATACTTCTATTCATTCCATAGTAAATTTTGCATAATTTCAGATTACTATTATAACAAAGCAATTAGATTGAAATAGAAGGTCATGCAACGCAATTAATTATCAGTTTTAATGATGTTTACACAATGTCCTCGATATGAGTTTCGAGATGAACTTCATTTAATTAAACAAATATCCTTTTAAACTAGCAAATGTTTACTTTATTACAGCTCCTTATTCAATAACTTTACAAAGGTTTCTACTGAATAATTATAATTCCTATTATTTACGTACAGAATGATCACAGAATAAATCTATTGTTTTATGTACGAAATAAAACCATTGTTAAGAGATACTTTCCTTCTTTCATATGAATAAAATAAATAATAAAGCTGAATAATTTCATCAAATTGATTCAGTGCGTATTCTCGTTTTTAGTACTCAGAATCACTATTATAGTAAAAAAGGTATAGCTAATATTTTTCTGCTGTAGTCCAGGCTATAATGAAAGTTTTAAAGAATAGATCAGTGCATTCCTATAATTTTTACTGACTTCCTAATTTAACGAATTTAATGCTTACTGAATAATTTTTTTGAATTACAGAAATGAAACGACTAAATTTCTACTCATTCTGATAGAATATTAGTTCCGAAGAGAAAGCCATACAATGTATAAAAAAAAGAAATTTTAATTTATGTTAATCATTTACGAAAATTTATCTGCGCTAATACCGATCTTTTAAGATGTCGTTATGTGAGCCATTTTAATGTATAAAAACATTAAGCCTTTTTGCAAATGCAGAAGTTTTGACATTCATGTTACTGGTTCCAGTGTTTCCATAGAGTGTATTTAATTTCTTTTGGTGCCCTACGTTAATGTATATAAATAGCTATCATCGATAGTATAAAATACAGGCAAGTGAATTCATCAATCCTATATAATGAAATGTAATTACAAATAGACAACAGTTACAGAAATCTAGCCCACTAACGGCACGATAAAATTCCTTAATTAGGGAAAGGACTACTTCTTGGAATAATGATATTGCTTTATATCCCCGATCTGTTTTTTTTTATGATTACCTCTTCAATTTTGTCATATCTATAGGGATTTGCTCTACGTGGGAATTTATCTCCTGTATCTGTTCTATGTGTCATTACATGTGCTAACCTGAGTATCCGTCTAAGGACGCTAAAAATTAATTTTCAGATTCTGAAACGTTTCCATTTTCTCCACCGGCAAGTCTTACAGGTTCAGGATTGGTTGCTCAACCTCTTTTTCTTGCCTTTTCCCTATATCTACTTTTATCGACTCTGCCTGAAAAGTCCATATTCATTCTAACCCACTTCAGAATATTCAAACAAGATATCACATTCGCAAATTCTTGATCACATAAGAGAAAACGCGATGCCTTTATTTCTTCAGTTGAGTTACTCAACATCGCACTGTCTAGATAAATCCTTCTGCACCGTACGACTGCCGTCAATAAAACTCCAGACACTCTGTACCTTTTAAAAATTTCTCCACCAGAAAATTTCTTTGTTTTCTTCTGTTAACAACTCCACTGAAATTAATCCCCTCAAAATTTCTTGCGTAAGATGCATTTTTGAACGTTTTCATCAACATTTTGTTCATCAGCATTTGAGAATGTTTTGTTTTTAATGACTACTTTTATTTGTTTAACTCCCGTTTGCCATTTCCGAACGAATTTCATTTGGCGAAAGCCGGTTCGCTTATTTGACCAGGTATTTTATCTGTAATCGTCTCTAGTTTTACCCTCGAATCTGCCGTCACGTTTTGTACTAAATCTATCACTATAACTGCTGATAAACATATCATATTCGTGGGAAATAATCAGCTTAGTGCAGCCTGCAGAGCAGCTGCGGTGTGGAAGTGGCCTACAGATCTTGAAAGGAACAACACGTGTTCCTTGTAAGCAGAGCTGATGATCTATAAAACGAGCAGACGGCTCGTACTCCAGGAGTTTGTAAGAATGATCATCTGGGCAAACTGACAAACCGTTTGTAAGATATCTAAATATTCTGTCAGAGACTGGTGATGCGAAATAACTGTTCTTACATGAACTGTTCGTTGCCCTACTTAAATGTGGGGCTACACTTATTTAAATAAATTTCATCTATACCAGCTGTAAAATTCTCATCATTTTCATCCTTTCATAACCTCTTAGTAAATTTAAATAAATCAGTTTAGTTATTTTTATCTCGAGCCCTGTGTGCTCTTCATGTATCGGATAACACTACATACATATTATTATTATCACATATTATTGTGAGGCAAGCCTCACATTTGAACTTCGATTGTTTAATCGCTATCCATGTCGCACCGCGAATACAGAGACGTCGTCTCACCAGTGTTTTCCTCATCAACAACGAATAGGTCAGACCTCAGCTTCCGCGTCAATCGTTTCGCTACATGTGGCTGATGACGCATCGAAATCCTCTCCAAGCTTCGTATTTTTTCCGTGGGAGAATATGGAGTACAGCCTGAAAAAAGAGCCGACAAATACAATAATTTCTTCAGATATATTTTCCACCTCCGGTAAGGAGTATTTTTCTCGCGAGGTTTGAAATATTATGCAGCTAGCAAATGTTCGGCATTTTATTCTGCTAAGCATCAAAACCTGTGACCAAGTCTTTTCCTCTGTTGTAGTAGTTTTCTGTAGTTTATTCACTCATTTACCAACATTTTTCTATCTCGTTACCATATAGGGGTTGAAAAAAATTTTCGCTATCTCCAAGTATCGTTACCTATGCACGTTGAGCTCACCGAACGGTTAAGTTATTTGGATATTCAAAACTAACAAGGGCTACGTTCTTAAAGGAAGGGATGTTTTCTTGTAGCACATGCTCAGAAAAAACAAGCTCATTTTCGCGTTACATGCAGAAAGAAAGAAATGACTCATTTAGTCTTCCTATTCTCCATTCATCCTGGATTGAGCCCCAGTTTAAATCATAGTATTCAGCATTCTTTAACCACTCGCCTATTTGTGGTGTTATCATTAGTCTAACAACATTAGAAGTTAAAGATGACTTTCCTCTCCTTCTTACCATCTAAGTAATATAGCTTAACACAGATGTTTTTGTATTAGTTCGTCAGTTGCGCAGTTCTGAGTAATAACAGAACCACAGCTTGGGAGGATAATAGAAGTAAAGTTAAAGTAGAATTTACGTATCAGACTCAAGCTCTGGCTCAGACCCTCAACTTATTGGAGCAATTACTGTAGCAAGGCCGATTCAGGTAATTCAGAGGCTGGAAGAACCAGCAGCGAGACGGTCAGCGAATGTTGCCGTTATCTCTCGTTCGAATGTTGCCGTTCTCATATACTTTGAATACAGTAACTAATCTAAAACCTGGTAGGAGTCAACTATAGTAGAAGTGACCGTAAAAGCAAAGGCAGCTGGTTAGAAAACATAAGTCTATATCTTAAAAGAACAACTATTATAATTTTTGGCAGCTGCTTCTGGAGTTATCTTCATCCTCACCGAACTCCGAATCTTTCGTGCTATTCAAAACAATCGTCTTTTTTTTAAGTCCAAAAGGGACGTTAGTCCTGCATAGGAATAAGTCTCGAAACGGCATTTTGCGTCGAAACATCTAAATACGTTGCGTAACTTTTCAAATTGTTGCCACCAAATATTATCACCCTGTATTATATTTAAAGAAATTAAATAATGAAGAATCTGCATTAATGCATGCATGTTCCCCGCGTTGGTAAAAAACAACAGTATCTATAGCTATCAAATTTTGAATAACGTTGTCCTTCACCAGAACATGCAAACCTAAAAGCTTGAATTTAGGATTCCGCATTGGTTTTATTACATATTTCATATTTTGTAAACGTTTAACGAATTTCTGATTTTGGACTCTAGGGTTTGAAAGTGAGCAGTCGCAACACTGCGCGGAATAAAACATTTTTATCTCCAGAGCGCAAGATTATCTATCAGAAATTCTAAAGGTATGCTATGTTTAAATATTTTGTAATTTTGCGCGTTGAATCGAATTTTATGTGGCGTAAGTGCCGCGAACATGATATTTAATAAATGAAGTAAACACACAAAACCTTAATAATAAAAATTCAATAAAACGTTCTCTAAACCCATCTTAGTAAGGAAACTGAACACTGAAATTTTGAACTCAGAAAAGTCTGAAGAAACAGAAAACTTTATGCCAACACTTAACGCTGTATCGGGAGTTCTAAACGTATAGTACCATGCTGCTTTTAAAATTTTGTGAATTTACTGTTGAATTGTATATGGCGTAAGTGCGAAGAAAATTATGCTTAATTATAAAGCTAAAATGACAAAAGAAATGAGTTAGAAGGAGTGAATGTACAGCAGACTGGTAAATACGAGTTTAGCGAGAACATAAAAAAACTTGACCAATGCCTGTGGATTACCGTTAAAATTTGAAACCTTCCAGATCTTTTTTTCCCTCTTTTCAACAATTTTAACGTTTCAGTAGCACCTTTCTAATTTTTATCCACATTTTGATCTTTAATGTCACGCTCAGTATTACAATCAACCGTTTTTATGCTAAATTATATCTCTTGCCCAATAGGTGTACTTTAGACATCTCCTGTCCAGTTAACTAACAACAACTTGAATAAACTATAAGCTTGAAATCTGCGCATGTATTAACTGATTCAAACACGTATATTGGCAGTGATATAATTGAGACAGACACTGTAAGGACAGTCGGAGAAATACTATACATACAACTTTGTATTAGAAAATTTTCTCTAAATTCATAAACTGCTAACGAAATCGATACTTTCAAAAACGCAAAATAAAATAAAATTATAAAATCTTCTGTGTCATTTATGAGCTTTTCATAGTTCAACAGAAAAAAAAATTTACTTCCCTTTGCATCCATGTAACTTTATTCGAGACACACGCGAGAACTAATATTTATAATAAAATCTGCGACAGAAGCATAAATAACTCGAATTAATTATTTACTTTTTTTATTTAAGTTTTATATTTTATTTGAATTATTGCTTGATTACTTAACTGCTTGCAAGGAAACACTTCATCTTTTAAAAAATGACTTCATCTTTTAAAATATTAATTTTAAAAGTAAATGCTTAGCTGCGAAAACAAATTAGCATATTAAATCACTTATTTCCATTACATAAAACTTAATCACTGAAAATGCTGACAGATTTATAACAGTTTTAGAAAAAGTACAATTTTTTAAAATTATTACACTATTTTTTTTTCTTTCAGGATGATTTTTTTTTCAGGGAAAGAATAAACAAATTGAATTCTGTTAAATAATTTTTGCAGCATATCTCGCACAACTTATTTTTAATGATTAAAGGTATTTCTTCGTTCACATTACCATGTAAGTAACTAGGTGATAAATTCTAAATTTGAGTGACTAAGAAAATTCAGGAAAATATTTTTTAAATGATATGTCTGAATCGAAAAAAGAAAACACGATTCTACATGTTGACTGTCTTATCTTCAATTACATTATGTTTTCAAACGTTTTAGTTATACAATCCGTTAAATCATAGTCATATTTTCTTTATTCCTTCTTCGCTATTATTGGAAATGAAGCTTGAATATTTTCAAAAATGAGTAAGTATGTAGACAGTTTTAAGTACTTTATTTTTCTTTTTTATACTAATGTTTCATTAATAATTTTTAAAAATAAGTCTGGCAGGCATACTTTAGTTTTTGATCTATCATTTGTCCTTCTTTTCAGTTCAACGTACTTCAGAAGATGAACATTTAGAATAACACAGATTATGTTTCTGTTAACAGTTTAGTCATGCCGTTCATACCATAGCTCCTGATTCTGAAGTTTGAACATTGAATCTCCGAAGTTTCTTGTTTTCCATCGCTGTATTTCATAGCAAAACTAGTAGTGTATTCATCCGTTATGGGCAAAGCAGCTGAAAATTAGTATTTATTTTAATGTTCTGAAAGAAAAACATTTGACGTTCGAACAAGAAGATGTTGATAAGCTCTGTGTTTGAGGTTTGTTTCAAAGAATAATCAACAGTCTACAGTAATTTCATAAACTCTTCCGAGCGCACACTTGCGGAACGTACATGCGTTTTCTCAACTGCCTCCATTTAATTTACCTTAGCAGAAGAATTTCGGTTATACGTGGTACGTTGCAGAGTACTGACCGCGTTGCAATAATTGTCTGCAATGAATGGTTCGAAAATTCATTCATTGAAGAAGTCAAATATTACTTAGAACAGCAAAATATGAGCTTCATTCCAGTTCTAATTTTGGATAATTTTCCAGGCTACGGTACTGAAGTTTTCAACACATTTCATCCAAATGTAAAGGTTTTATTCCATCCACCGAATACCACTTCCTTAATCCAACCAACTGATTAAGGAATCATAAAAACATTCAAAATCTGTTATGTTAAGAAATGTTTGTTTCTCAGCAGATATAGCACTAGACACAGGAACGAGCGACATACTAATGACATTTTGAAAGCAATTCAACATAAGACATTGCATAAAAAAGATTAAACTTCGGGAGAACAAACCAATTTATCAACAATGAATGTTTGCTGGCATCAATGCTGGCCAGAAGGTATCAACAATTTTAAAGGATTTGCATCGACTGAAAATGAAGGTAAGGAAATCGTACGAATTACAAAAGGAATTAGATGATCTTATCACACCAGTGGACAAAGAAAGCAGCGATAGTGAAGAAAGAGCCTTAACTTAAAAAACATAAAACGAATTTTTATTAAAGGCATAGGAACTGTCTGATTTTGTTATGGAGATTGACTCAAGTAAAAGAGGACACTTTATAAGACGTATTGAAACATTTTGCGCTCCTTACCGTGAAATGTTTAATGAGTTGCGTCAGACATTTTTCCAAGCAAAAACCAGCTGCTGTTTAAAAAAATATTTACAAGCACTAATATGAATTATTAAGCAGTTCAATCAATATCAATTATTAATCAATTATTCAGTAATATCAATCATCAATTATTGTTATTAAGCAGCAATATCAGTTCTTTCAATTAATATTTGTTTCATTTTTCCTTTTAATTACATTATACGGTATTTCTCCCGCCTTCTTAGCATGCCTTCGTAGTGTAGTGGTGCGAGGGAATTTCTCATTTTTCATCTCTCCTGCTTTTAAAAAATACCTGATGTCTCTACATGTCTTTCAAACTTTGTGCTTAATGACTATTTTTGGCATAGAACTAAGTCAGGGCTGTACGCACATTATATTACTCACTCGTTTTAACTACTTTGTTCTACATAAAGACTTGAGTTGAAAAGAAATAGCATGTCCATGCGTTGTAATGAATAATTTCAATATGTTAGAAGCAAATTTTCAGATTTCTCACAAAATTGTCTGGCGAGATATTGCTGGAGAGGGTGCTGCATTTTCTTTCTTAACAAGATGCAAAAATTAATACGTGGTTTTGCTAATACTTTAATTGCTGTAAAATAGCGTCTACGACAGATCTGCATACCTCTTGTCATATATCTACTCTCATTTTTCCTTTCTATGCTAAGCATAGAAATAATTCTCATTACTTTTCAAACAGTCCTTACATATCACGAGTCATAAATCCGGACGCATCTGAACGAAAAAAAGTAAAATAAGAAATGATAAATTCGCCCTAACACAGTGCGACTTATCATCCCTACCGAGTGATAACACTTTTTTTTTGGCAGCAGACAAATTTTTACTCAAAATTCAACAATAGATGGCGCTATACCACTAATATCCAAAAAGCATGCAAGTTAAATTTTTGCAAAAGAAGATGTGTAACTAAGAGCTCAAAATAGGCTACTACACTATAACCGCTACTGTATTATATTCTCAACTGCAAACAAATAAGTTCTATATAATATTTGCATTCTGTTTCTACTGTATGATCCTAATATTTTTTCGACAACGTGATCGCTAAAAACTGAACAAATGTACTTTTTATCTTCTCTCAAAGAAAATAATAATAATGTTAATAGTAACAAACAAATAAATAAATAAATAAAAATGAAAAAAACTGATCATCTCTTACGGCTTTAGGAACAAAGCACCAGTCTGTTGATTTTATACGTTTTGAATTGCACAGTTGTGATACCTTATTTGCATTTTTAGGTTTAGTTACATACGTTCCTCGGATACATTTTACAAAAGTAAAATAAAAAAACAAAATCATATATTGGATCATGATAAAGCCTACATTACATATATACATTTCCTGAATGACATCAGCAAGGTTATTTTTACTTGGTACGATATCTTTTAAAAATTCCATCGAAACGTTTTCCACTTTTTGCCCATACTAATATATAAATGAAAAAAATCTTAAACCCAGACGTAAAGGGTGTTCGGAATTCGCAAGGGTATATTTTAAATCGAAATGATATTCGAAAAATAATCTGGGCCCAAACTATTGATGTGAGTGTGGAATATGCTTCATCGGAGGAAAAGAAAAATTAATAAAAAAAGTTATCTCTATATTTTTTTCGAAAAAAGATTGGTGGTCACGTGAAAGGGAATAAATCCCTCATAAGCCGAATTTTAGTCTCGAAAGTTCTCTGAAACGGAAAAGAAATGAGTAAAATTCTCGGGATTTAATTCTCCGAATGCGGCATTCTCAGAACTGACGATATTCTGTTAGCATTTAGTGTATCCCTTAAATCCCAAAAAATAAATAAAAGAACGGATAAGAAGACTCTGAATGAAAAAGGAAGAGAAAAAGAAAAAAAGAAATTGACACGTAAGAATAACGTCGAATTCCAGTTTTTTCTGTTAGATTAGGATTCGCTTCCGGAAATGGCTACCTTGAGTATTAGCAATCGTTTAGAAAAGAAAAAAAAATAGCCAGATGGGGGAAGAATTTACGCCATATCTAAAAATATTTACGGTCATATTCTAAAAACATTTACGTTTATTGTAAGCTAAAACTTATTAATAAACGGTAGTTATTGTCTTTCATGGATTCTGCTCAAGAATGTTGTTTTTTTATGTGTTTTACCCATTCATTTTCATTTAATTAATATTTTGTATTTAATTAAGAATATTGTTTATTTTACTTATTAGCCCAAAAGGTCTATTATTCTCGAAACATGATTTTGCTTTGCTTCACTTTTCATTAGTGTCTGTTGCCATTCAGAGAAACTAAGATATTATTCTTTCATATTTAATCTGTCTGTTATTAATTAATAAACTGAACTGTTGAAAAGTAACCGATGCAGTTCTCAAGTACATTACGTTTTTACTTTTTAATCTGATTAGTTTACATAAAAATTCATTTAGTTATATATCTAACTTTATAGAACTACACTGCATATTTTTTTCGGATGTACAAAGGATATATAAAGGTGCCATGTCAGTCTAAATGCATCTAAATGCATCTAAAATTCTATAAAATGTTTCGCTATATGCTAAGTCATCTCTAACGGTAATCTTTACTGGTGAACCATATTAAACTTTGAAAGAGTCCTTTTGAGCGATCGTTAAAATCTGAAAACCTTTCAGTTTCTTATGACTTTTCAAAACATTTGTTCTCATTTTACTCAATTTTGTTTATTTATTTATTTCAATTATTTTATTTATTATTCAGTTATTTTAATTTATTTTCATTTAACTCAATTTTATGTAGTAATTATTTTAAATTTTACTGCTTGTACTTTTTTTTGTTTGTTTTATTTTTTCATTTGAAAATATGTTCAGTAGCCATAAACAAGTCTTCATATTAAGCGCACTTATGAATAATTTTATTTCAAATGCTTTTCACTTGCTTGCTTCATTTATTTTATTATTCATATATTTAAGTTTTCATACCTTTTCTAAGATAGCGTTAAAAATAATGTTCAGAGTGGATTAAGATTTGATTTGGATTACTTAGATTCTGGGGAAGGAAACATTGTTTATTTAAGAAAACAGATTCAAAATTCCAAGTGTTCCACAATATGCCCCGAGGCTTACAAAAGTAAGTAAATACACTGACTACTAATAAGTATTTGGACACCTGTGATAGAAAAGAAAAACTAACTTTATTCAAATTAAATAGTTGGTAGAGCCTCCACGAGAGGTAAATACAGCGTGGACCCTCTGGGGCATACTTTTCACAAGTCTTTGTATGACAGCTAGTGGTAGTTTCTTCCACTCGGCTTGGAGAAAACATAGAAGTTCATTAACCGATTTTGCACGGGTAGTGCACCCCTGAATTCGGCGATGCAATTCGTCCCAGAGGTTCTCGATAGGGTTCAGGTCTGGACTCTGGGCAGGCCAGTCCATTCGATGAACTCCATTGGCACCAAACCAAGCCTTGGTTAACGTCGAAACATGACAACTGGCATTGTCGTCCTGAAAGTAACAAGGGTCCAACCCGTAAAACTGCCACAAGTAGGAAGCACATTGTCATCCAAAATAGTGGAGTAGGCATCGGAGTTGAGCTTACCATGAATGGGGACCAAGGGTCCCAGCCCATACCAGGAGAAACACCCCCAGACCATAATTCCATCTCCGCCGAAATTGACTATTGGCACAATGCATTCTGGCAGGAGACGTTATCCAGGTAGGCGCCAGACCCAGACCCTGGCATCCGAACGGTAAAGTGTGAACCTTGATTCGGCACTCCAAAGAACCCGTTTCCACTGATCTACGGTTCAATTTCGATGTGATTTGCACCACATTAACCGAGCAGCGCGTTTGGACTTTGTGATCAAAGGCTTATGGGCAGCAGCACGACGATGGAAACCAAGCAGATGTGCTTCCTTACGGATGGTATTCATTAAAACAATACTCCCGGATGCCTGTTGAAACTCTTCGCGGATGAGGGCCATCGGTTGGGTGCGGTTCTTCCGAATTCCTCTGGACAGCACTCGTCGGTCTCTATCTCCCAGTTTCGTTGGTCTGCCGACTCGAGGCAATTCCGACAATCACCGCTCACCTTCCACTTCTTAATCACATAGGCCACTGTCGATTTTGGGTACTTCTTTCTCGAATCAAAGAGCTCCGAATTGCGAGGCATCTTGCATGCGACTAAAGCCGATGCTCTTTCCTACACGATATATACCGGCGGACGTGACGTACCTTAGGACCGCAGATATCGTCATTTGCATAGGTGTCCAAATACTTATTGGTAGTCAGTGTAAATCAATAATACAAAGAAGATATAACACAATAATAAAACTTAATATCTAACTCTGGTTATATAATAATACGAATACTTCTATGATAAGACTATAAAAATATACAATCATAAAACTATGGTAATTCTACTGCTAAAAAGAAAATAAGTTAAAAAAAATCTGAAAGCTTTCAGATTTTACATTAAGTCCAAAAGGCCGTCTTTTTTAACATTTTGTGTGTTACCTTTATTTATTAAATATCTTGTACTTCGCATAACCGTAAAATTCAATTCAACAGCAATATCGCAAAATAATTTTAAAATGAGCATATCTAGAGTTTTCGATACATAGTTTCGCAGCCCTGGAGATATTTTTTTATCGTACTGTGTTGTCATTGCTCGCTTTTGAATAGCTCAGATTGTTAATCAAAAATTCGTTAAAGTCTTACAAAATATAACATCTTGATTAAAACAAATATCAAATTTCAAATTAGGGCTTGCAGATGCCCATATTCGGTGGAGGATTAGGTTATTCAAAATTCGATGGCTCTATGTACCGTTGCTTTATCACAATGCGAGAAACATACATACATTTATGCAGATTCTTCATTACTTAATTTCTTTAAATATAACACAGGGTGATAATATTTGGTGGTAACAATTTGAAAAGTGAATCAACGCAAAATGCCGAAACGAAATTAATACTCATTCTGGGCAAATTGCCCCTTGGGACTAATAATAATACAGCAATAATAAAAATAAAATAATACATAAGAAATAATACTAATAAAAGAGATAAAATGGAACAATGATATAGTATATTAATACATAGCTTAAACATACACATATAAAATACAATAATAGAATCATGCAGAAGTATAATAATGCAATAATATGAAAAGGACATGAAAGTTATTTAACTAACGGGTGAAGTGACTTCATAAAATACATTTCAAATGAAACTGGCTCTTATCTTGTCAATCTTCGATATTGGTTAGGAATTGAGTGAAATGAGGAACAAATTAGTAGCAAAAGAAAAGCCACAATAATTCAAAAATATAAAATTCTAAAATGAAATAATTAGAAACATTGCACATACTATTATACTAAGCGGTAAGCATAGTATTTGGATCAGGCCGCATCTTTTGCAGAGCTTGTGTATTAAACTGTTTTATGGTTACAATCTGCAGCTAGGCCATTTTACTACGATTTGTACTACCGTACCTATTTTATAAGTCGAAGATGATTCCCAAATAAGTAGAGCAGGTTAGGGCTTTATTACACTGAGTAACATTTCGTATGGTATCGCACGAATCTTAATACAGTAAAAATGTCTTCGTAAAAATGAGAATCATCGTAAAGTTTGAGTACCTTCGTAAAAGTGCAGATCCATTTCCAGGAATTGACTCCTATGTGCATATTATTTATATGAAAACCCAAAATTCTGCTCTCAAAATCGAACTGCTCCTATCTCAGTTAACTGAAAGTGGAAGTAATGATCACGAACATCACTTACTAGCTAAGATGCATTTCGATTTAGTATCGGAATCATCTAAAGAGCCAAGCTAGATGCGTCTCCAAAACGTTGCAGACCCACAATCAGCCGAATGCATAGACTAACACGAGTAGTTCGACCCAAGCTGGAAAGTTGGGAAGTGGATTGGCTAAAAGTAATAATTAAATATATTGTTTTTATTTATTACCTAAAAATGACATGATCTGGATCAATTCTTTTGAGGAACATCCAAACGATGTAACGATTTTCTTTGCATTTTCGATATAAAATTTACATAACATTAATACAGGTTTTACATTTTTCTTAATAATATTGACATTATTTTAAATTATTAGTTCAAAGGGTCAATTTGCCCAGAAGGACTATTAATTTCGTTTTGGCACTTTGCGTTGATTCACTAAATGCGTTGTTTCCCTTTTCAAATTGTTGCCGCCAAATATTATCGCCATGTATTATATTTAAAGAAATTAAATAATGAAGAATCTGCATAAATGTATGTATGTTTCTCCCATTGGGATAAAACAACGGTACCTAAAACCATCAAATTTTGAATAACGTAATCCTCCTGCGAATATGGGCATCTGTAAGCCCAAATTTGAATTTTTGGAATTTATTTTATTATCAAGTTCATACTGTGTAAAACTTTAACGAATTTTTGAGTAACAAACTCAAGGATTCAAAGCTGGCAAGGGCAACGTTGTACAGAAAAAAAAATTGTCTCCATCGCGCGAGACTGTGTATCGAAAATTCTAAAGATATGCTAATTTTAAAATTATTTTGCAATATTGCTATTGAACTGAACTTTATGGTTTGAGTACGTAGAATATGATATTTAATAAACAAAGATAAAACGCAAAACGTTAAAAAAACGCCGCTTTGGACGTAATTTAAAATCTGAAACCTTTCAATTATTTTTTCTTTTAACATTTATTTCCCCGAGGATGGTAGAGTTTATAATATATATAGATTTAGAGAGAGGAGGTGGTATTTGGAGTGCGGCGGACCACACAGAGAGAAATAAATTGTGTGTGCAGTCTCTGCAATTCAGTGCTCCCAGCCTTTACGACGTGTCACATGACATGTTTTTCACATCGCAGGGACATAACTTCACAACTAGTGATTTCAACGTTCTGTAACGTGTCTATCGTCAAAGCCTCTCGATTTCAGGAGGGGTGACGGACCAATGATCTGATTTTTCCTCTGATATTGTTCCAGATATAACGAATCAGAGGATATAAAATGCTACTGTAAAATTAAGGAGGCGTGGCTAATTCAATCTGAAGATTTTCGCCATCGGAGTAACATCAGAAGAACGCTCCAGAACACTCGACTAGAGAGACCTGCAATGCTCTTGATCTCTCAATTAAACAGACCTTCGTAGCAGACTCCTCACGCTACGAGGACTATAATTCATTTAAATATCTATCTATGCTATCTATGAATTATATATATATATATGTGTGTAACTTCTCGTATTTGTATTTAATGTGTTTTGAGTTTCAAATGCAATAAGAATTACGTAAGTACTCAACATAACCTAATCATTATAAGGAGTCAGATACGCTACCTGCAGCCACTCAACTCGGGGTAACCTGACTGTCACTCTCACAGCAGTGACCCAAAAACAACCCCCCATCCAGGAGTTCCAAAAGTTTCGACAAAATGCGTCAGTGCGCTATATATTATATGAAATAACTTTCTAATTATCTTTATCGCGATCTAAGTTGCGATAATTAATAATAAACATTAATAAAAGTCGATTGCTACTGTTTACGTTCTTAAATTTTAATAATTCTTTGGAAATATTGGTATTTATTTATTTTATAGTTTACACATTTCATTTATTTCTTTATTTATTTGATACATATTTATACAGTAATAAAACATTTGTAGTTATACATGTACTCATTTTATTCCATATTTATTTATTTTTGAAAAAGGATTACAACAGGTACTGAAGTTTTTATTGCTAGTAAGAAAAATATTACAGTGAAAATGAAATCAGTTCTCTTTGACTTTAAAAATCAATTTTTGTTTCTTTAAGTGTGGACAAAAATAAACTGCAACTCTAAATGCAAATATGAATCGATTTATAAATTTAGTTACTAATGGTTTGAGAAAAAATACTATTTACAAATGTTACTTTTCCTCAAACAATATAAAAAATACGATTTATTAAAAGACAATGGTTTACCCCCATGTTTTGCCTGCACCTTTTCTGAATCTTTAGTCTACCTTATAAAATATTATTAAATTCCAAATTAAATCTGTAGTTTGTTCGTACTTTTGGTATCTTGCGTTGGGCTATGGGTAGTATTTTACATATTTCATGTCACATTTATGTAACATTTACTTCAAGAGCTACAGAACGTAATGAGAAAATATTCTCATAAACATCTTCTCAAGCTTCTCATTAAATGTACATATGAGTTAGAGTTTCTTTGCCGCAAAGCAGTTTTCACGAATTCTCATATTTTTCGGTTTTTCTTATTCCTAGGAATCACAAAATTTCTTGGAAATGTCTCAACCACATTAAATTGCTTGTAATTGTTGAAAGAATCCAAGAATTGATTAAAATTTGATAGAATGAAATTCCTGAGGAAGGAACCTGAATATATTCTAGAAAATTTGCACTTTTGTTTAATGCACAAAACTATTATGTTTCTATTATTCATCAAATAACTGAAATAATGAATTTTAAATCTAAATTGATAGTATAAATAATTTTAAGTGTCCGAAATATCATTTTCTCTTTCATTATAGAGAAACGTTCAGAGATAGGTACTTCAAAATTAATTTCACCCTAAGATAGAATTTTGAGTAACATTAAAGAGGATGCGTTTAAATACGTTTCTTATTCACAACTGTGGCTGAGAAGGAAACTAAAGATGAAAGATTATTTAGCTAGAATTATAATGCCGATATTTAGTTCGAAATCATATATAAACTTAACTAAGTTTTTCCGACGAATTTTCAGTTTCCTAAAAATTTCTTTTTGATAACGTATTAAAATTAAATTCATACGCAATAATTATACTGGCGTGTACAAAATTTATAACACTCGAAACTCTTCTTGATTTCAAGCCCATTTTTTAAAAGAAATGCAATGCTTCTTTTATAAGACCAAACACTACACACATGAGAAACAATTATTCATCCTAAACGTTTCGCATCGGAATATGTAAAAAAAATATTTTCCTCTTACTGCAATTAGACCATGAAGGGAAAATATGTCTCTGCTGCAACTTAATGCTCAGCATAGAACGCTAAAATGAAACGCGCATAAACCTGATTTTAAGCCTTTGAACTTTGCATGAAATTATGCTAATCAGTGGAAATTACATGCCAATGATGTGTTTTCTCTGATTTATGCCAAAATTTAAAATTTGCTTCTGAAAAAAAAAAAAAAATGTAATTTTTATGCATATTTTTTTTTCCAAAATTGCTAATTTTTTTACATAACTCTATGATAAAGAGAGGGAGGGAAGGCACCCAGGGTTTCACCAGGATACACATCCTAGATACGAACCTGTTTTGGGATGGAAGGGAACTTCATGATTGTAAAATAGTACTTCTACAGATGTATATTCAGTATTTTTCTAAATGCTCTGCGATCATATCGG
>KK116161.1:260711-305615 GCA_000611955.2 Stegodyphus mimosarum
GGAAGAGAATTATGTTTAATTTTTTTTTCTTTTATCTTCCCTAAAACAGCAAATTTTATCAGAGCATAATGAATGTATTCAAGTTTTTAGCTTAGAATTTAGTACAAGCTTTGTTAAATTACGCAACTTCAGGAATTGTTTTGCAACCGACTAGGTTGGTAGCGCCATCTAGTTGAAATCTAAATAAACAGAAACTCATTGTTTAGCTTCGTTGGCGAGAATCCATGCTAATAATATTTTGCTGTGTATTCGAAGATAACATGAATTTAGTTTTCAAGAGAGGCTGGAACACTTGAAAACATTTCTATCAAATATTCTATTAATTATATTCTACTATAATTATAGCCCCTTTCATAGATTCTCTTTTCGTATTTATGACACTTGACTAAAGTAATATTTATATTTGCTAACAGAATACCAAATTTTATTAAAATTAGAAAGAAATATTTTACATTTTATGTTTCGGAATAATAAAAAAGAATATTTTAATATGCATGAACACATCTGATATTTTTACACATAACATAAAAAAAAAAACTGAACTCTAAACATAAAAAAGATATAAGTGATAAAATTTTAAACTGAAAGCAAAGAACCTGAAACTCATTCCACTTTTTTTTTCAAATTTCCGGATGCCAAAATGAAGCAAAAGCTAAACATAGCTCACAAAAAATTAATAAATTAAAGTAATTAGAATGCAGAGATGCAGGTAACTCAAATTAAATATAGTGTTGCAGTTCCGCAGGGACTGTTAGTGCTTTAACTGTTTCTGAAATAAATTGATTGTTCCGCTCCTCCCAAATGAATGTTCTGCATTTGAAAATAAAGTGCCAAAAGCCCCTTAACCTAATATGTATTCATTATTATAAATAAAAAAAAGAAAAAAAAACCCTTCTAAAGCAAATATGAAAATTCCCACTGGAAGAAGGAAATTATTATAAGAGATTTTATGATTTGTTATACGAAATCAAGTATTTAATTCGGAAAAAAGAATATTATTTGCATTATTTCCACAAAATCGTCAAAAGACGGATTCCGTTGAGTTGAAAGAGAAAATAATTAAATTTAATCTTTTTTTTTCCTCCTTTAAATCCAGTGTGATTTAAGAGATAAAAAGAGCACTTCATAAATTCCAAAAATACTAGCTAATTGCAACACTCACTTACATTTTCATTTTGTTTTTTATGAATTTTTTACCATACAGAGATAATTATTTACGAAGAGTATATACGAAGAATATTTGAGTCGCGTGAGTTCTTTAGGAGTTCGGTCAAAAAAACAAAAAAAGAAAAGAAAAGAATGAAAACTTAGGGCTATTTAGCTACAGTTTCTTAAACTATAGTACATAGTACTAATGGTACCTTAGTTTTGATGGTACAATTTTTACACAAAAAATTTAAATGTGTGCAAAATGGTACCTTTTTTGGTGCGTGCAGTGGTGCATTAACTGTACTTATATTTTTGTTAGTTACGTGATACAAAATTTAAAAAGTTCGGGAATCCCTTCATTAGACCATTTATGAGAGTATCCATGTTATCTGGGAATAATGCCAGTTACTCGCTTAACCCAGTTATACGTTTTTAAAGGCTACACTCATTAATTCACTAGTGATAGAGATATGTAAAACATTTTAAGTGGCAATAAGGACTGTCTGTAAAAGATTTTAAGTGGCAATAAAGATTTTCAAAATAAAAAAACCAGCGCTAAAGCAGCTGAGCTTTTTTAAAAAAATGTAATTTAACTAAATAAATCACTTACCAGGGCATGTTTTCGAAAATTTAAATTATCAGTCATTTGAAATCATTTGAAATTATCAGTCATTATTAAGTCATTTGAAATTATCAGTCATTATTAAGTCATTTGAAATTATGGCAAGTAAAATGTAATTCAAATAGTTAATTAAATTAAGAAAAACACAAACATGATCGGGTACAAGAAAAACAGTTTGAGAAACAAGATCGGACACCTAATATCTGGTTTTTATCTTATAAGAAATGGCAATGGATACTTTATTCGTGAAAGAAAAAATCGTTACTAGTTGAAGTCGGATCGTTAATAGATGAAGTCTTAAAATCGTTACTAGTTAAAGTCGGATTAAGTAATATGAAGTATATATTATGTTGGAAAAGGAATGTTCTCAAAATATATTAACCAGTGTCATTTAATCTATTCAGACTGGGTATTCGCGAAATGATCAACAATTAACAGTTGGTTGGCATTCCGAAAAATGTTAAATGGTGTCATTTACTGAAAAAGGTTTCTTTGGCAAGTTATTTTTCAAAATTTGCTTCTCTATAATTAATTTGCTAATATTTTCTGTTGAAGTCACCTGATGATTTAAACAGAAGTTTCATTGTCGGCCAAAGTACTAATATTATTTATGTTTTCAAATTTTTTCGCTTAAAAAAATTCAAATCACAGCTCAGATAATTTATAATCCAATCGGAAGCGGCCAAAGTATTGTTACGAAAAATTCGGCGGTTGCGCCTGTATGTAAGCTTTCCGGCATAGCACTAGGGTTGCCATAAAATAGTGTATGGTAGGGTTGCCAGATTGGCGACTTTATCGCCCATTTGGCGACCAAATAGGCGATATCCCATGGTCCAATCGGGAAGCTTCTAGAATAACTTCCTGTCGAGATATTTCTCGAAACGTGTCGAACTTAAAGAAAAGCTATATAAACCCTTGCGTTTCTGAGAGTGGCGAGTTAGTTGCGAAGTAAGTTGCGAAATTGTGAAGTGTTGCGAGCAGTGTGAGAATAGCTGCTACGCGAGAGTTTCGTGAACGGAAAGCAATCGAGATAGTGCTTTGCCGTGAAGCTATCTTTACAGTATAGCTTGACAGTGTATTGGTGATTGTTCCACGGTGTTTAAAAAAAATACAACCTGAGCTGTGTTGCTGATTGTTTCAGCGTATTTATTGTAGATTTTCGACGCTTTTAAAGGCAATTTTGGAACTGTGCTGTAAATAGTGATTCTTGTAAATAAATTGTGCTTTTTATTGTTCTGCATCGTGTTTTCATCGGATACTCTCAAATCCACGAACCCGTAAAACGCAACAGTATGCTTAAATTTGTTTTTTTCCCCATGGGTTAAGGGCGTGGTGCCTTTATACATGTTTCAAACTTACAGCAAAGACTTTCTGATAAGATATAGTATATAAAAGTGAAAGTTACTAATACGTACTAAATGAAATAAAAATAAATTCGTTTGGAATTTCTAAATTAATGCAGCAGTACTTATGAAATACGTAATAAATAAATAAAAAGTAATAAAGACAAGTCAAATAAGATGATATCTCCCCCTTTTTTTAAAAGAAACTTTAATAGCCTCTCCCTCCCCAAATGATTGGACAGTTAGTCATTAAACGTTGAACAATGTTTGCTAAATTCACCCTATTGTCCAAAAGTGTACAGATATTTCATCCGCAGAAGGAAGGGGTTAGACAACTACTCGCACCCATAACATATATCGATTCTTGGCTAAGCCTAAATACTCTGTGAATCGACACCGCTAACCACCACACCAAACACAGCGACATATTAATACCAACATTTGTGGGAAAAACATAAAGAGGTCTTCAACACCACATACAAATTTCTTGCATCTTCCTTTTTCCCTTGGGGAGGGGGAGGTGGTATGGTAAATAAGCGGTAAGTAATAATATTTTCCAAAATTTCGCTTTTTATGTGTATTCATTAAATTTGTTAAAAGGATAGTTGATCTGCTTTCTGTTTAAATCTGAGAACACAAGTAAGAGTAACCTAATTTGAAAAATATTAGGTCAAAACAATTCTGTGAATAAATATTAATTGAAAACATCCTTAATCAAAATCCTGCTTTCATGCAAAAATAATATTTAATTTATATTAAATTCCACAAACGAAAGATAAAATATCGTATTTTAATTAATATTAAAACAGATTATGTTAAATAAAATTATAACGTATGTATTTTCATTTCCTGCAGAATTATACTTTCGCCTCCTAAAAATCTCTCAGAAATGAATTTCGAATGAATAAATTATTCGTAAACATAACTCTGAGAGAGTTTGTAATTAAATAAGGTTATTTTGTTTTCCACATTTATTCTTACCTAATTAAGTTTCGGATTTTGAAGATTTAATAAAAATATAAATAAGAATGTGGTGCCATCTGGGGAGGTTTTTGTTAACTAAATGTCATTCCCTATTTTTTATTTGAATAAACGATACTGATTTATAAACGGTGAAATTCATTATAATAATCTAGCATCATATTACAAACCTCCAAGCTTTAAATTCAAGCCAGAATATTTAATGGCTTATTTCTTAATAAGTGAACTGTAAGAGAAAAGTTAAATGATGAACTGTTAAAGGAGACTCCAGTAAAACGAGCACAAAAAATGTTATTTTGAAAAGTACGCGGTGAGTTTTGTAACATTTCTGGATATTAAAAATTTAAGAATAGTATCTATACCATTGTAACATATCGCAAAGTTAAAAAATAACTTTGAGCTTTTAATGGCTTGTAGAGATATGTATGTTAAAAATACAGTTTTCGACAACAAAGCTCGAGATAGAGCTTTGTTGTTAATGTCATACATAGAAATTAACAGATTTCTTCTGATTAAATATGAATTTAATTAATTGAAATAAGAATTATCATCATTATTACTATTTAATTTTTTATCATTATTACTATTTAATTTTTTGAAATGAAGCTTCAATTAATTGAGCTCGAAAATTTCTATTACCGTTTTGATATTTTAACCTCTAAAGTAAAAGTTTTCGCCAATATTTCTGAAGATTAATAAATATGAATAAAACCAAATGATTCTAGTCAAGATGCTTGATTCATGGTGTTAGAAATGTTTTTTTATACATTTTTAATGATATCCTAAATTTCACAAAAATTATCATTTGAATGTAACATTATTTTAATTTAAATCAGTTAACCATGTTATAAAAATAAAATGACGAGTTAAATCTTTAAGAACTGAGTTTATTGCTTTCAAATTCCTAAATTTGCTAATTGACAACAAAATGATTAAATTTCAAAGATAATTTTAAAACCTTATAATTTAAAAGATATATATATACATATATATATTATACCTTTGGTGCGGCTGATTGCAACCAAAAAGGTGGGGTGCACCACTATATGTTATAGCAGTTCTATGTATGTGTGTATTTTTATCTTCCTTGCTCTTTATCCCTGGAAAAACCCTCAAGTGTCCACTTTGAAAGCCTAAATCGGCCCACTAGTGAGCAGTAGGAACTGTGTTGACTATCCCTAATTTAAATGAAGATCTCTTCTAGATTGCTTATGTATGGAAATCTTTAAACCTCCAAGTATGGCAGTAGTATTTTGTCTTCTCTTTCTAAATATGTAGGATTAGCACTTGAAAGTTGAAAATGGCTTTATACTTTGCATCGTGGGGGCATTTTCAAAAGCGAATGACGATATTCGGGGGGTAGTGTAATAATAGTTTTTCATAGCGCAGCGTTGTTAATCTTTTGGAAAGATGGTATTCTATGTGGAAACTTATATTGAGCATTAGAAATGAATAATTTAATTCTAATACTATCGATATCTATTTGAAAGAATGATTTTGACCACATGCTTAAATAAATCACGATTAAGTACAGATGGCCGTAAGAATGAACATGGGCACACTAGTAGCGGGGCTTTTATTAATTCTGGCGTGGAAAAAATATCTCTTAAGAATAGAAATACCGATTTATGTTCTGTTTACACCTCTGAATTGATTGCAACTGATATGGTTTTGGACTGTGTTTCAGAGCAACATTTATCCGCAGAAATCTGGATCCTTTACGAACAGCCGTAGTGTATCCCAATACCTAGATAAATGAAGAAGTATTGAAAACGTGACAGGAGTTAAAGTTATTGAAAAGCTTAAGATCTTATCCGGTTCTTCTGTCTCGATCTACAATGGATACCATCTCATGTAAATCTAAAATATAATGATATAGCTGATAGACTGGGAGGATACTTCCATGCCTCAGGTTTATGCTGCACCTTTGACTTACCTTGAAATATTTTCTAGAAGAAAGGCTTTAACCAACAGTTCTTTTAGGCAATTACTGGTACACTCAGGGTACCGTAATGCCGGTTCTCGTACTGGTATTGGTTTCAAGAGTGACTAAAAGGACCAAATGGCTCTATCTCGGTTGACCATCAGGACATTTAAGGACCTTCATATATTCCCGTGGTACTGAAACACATCCAACTTGCGCCAAATGTAAAAATCATGAAGGTACTGCATCTAATCAGTTGTGTTGCCTTAGTGCGTGAAGATCTGCTGAACTGACCCAGTTTCGTGTTAGAAGTCATGAAGGTGAATGACCTTATGAATCTGATCTGATTTAGATCAGAGGGATTAGTAAGAAGAAGACAAATAAAATTAAACAGGCAGTATATGTGCAATAATTTGTTTGAAATATTTTAGTGCTGTGTTTATTGCTTTTAGTGTCTTTCGATCTGTCGACATTCTCCTCTTCTCAAGGCAGTTTTAACAAGTAAAATACTTAACGCAACAGAACCTACTAATTCAAATTTCAGATCATGTCTGTCACCTTTAATATCTCAAAAAGAAAAGCTCTTCTTAACATAATACCCATTTCAACAGAATGAATAACACAGTTAAGCTCATTCTAATAAGAAAGATAAAAGAAATTAAACCAAATGATTCTAAAGATAACTTATTTTCGAGTAAAATGATATCCAAATATGCAATAGCATTACATTCTTGTAATAACATTTAGAAGAATGAATATTTATAAATTTACTTCTTTACAACAGAAACACATATTAATAAAGTTATTACTCAACAAAAATAAAATAAAACATTTGCATAATGTGGTAAATTTTTCTTACATTAAAATTAAAAATAAATAAATAAAAAAGTGGTACTAAATTTATTAAGTTGATATCCACAACTAAAAAAAATAAGCTTAAAGAATAATGTGAATAGATAATTAATATGGAACCTTACTAAGATCAACACAAATGCTATAAAATAAAATTGAATAAAAGATGCAAAATGAGTAGCGTTCAGAAAGATAAATTCCACATGGAGTTATAAGTTTTCCGCGCCATGAAAGCATTAAAATTGAATGTGCAGTCTCAGAGGTTTAATGCAAATATTTTTTAAGAGCATTTTTCAGTTTTTGACTTCAAGTTTGAATTAATTATGGCTCTTTTACTTTTTTCTATGGGGAGTAAAGTAATTCCATCAGTCATAATCTTTTTTTTTTCACTTGTAGGTGCTTCTCCTCCCCTATAATTTAACTAAGTGCTGCTTTTTTAAACTGATGTTTGCACACTAAGCATTTAAGTATTTACTTAGTTGCAGTTCATTAGCATTTAGTTTAAAAAAATTCTTTCATTAGTATGTACAAAAAGAAAACCGTCTATTTGAATTTAATGTAATTATTAATTAAATTATTCGTTTGTGAGTGAAATTCTGTAAGCAAATAGTTGTCAATTATTTTAATCGTTATGAATTAATGAATTGACTCTCTCTTCGGAAGCAATGCGTCGCAATGTTGCACATAAAAGTTTTTTATCAAATACTAAATAAATTATGCCTTGTATTCATTTATCAAATGTTAAATAAATTATATTATGGTTATTATTGTGATGCTTCATAATTAAATAACATGTTTTGAGTATGTAACAATATTAGTACTATGAAATGATACTTTGAGACATTCATTTTAGTCAGCAGTGTTATGCAGGTATGGCATGGCATTATATAAGAATATTGTAATATTATGTAATGTAAATAGCTCTATACTGTTATGTAATGTAAAAATAAATTTACGTTACATAATATTAATATCTTATTTTGCATATTAAACTGTTTTTGTCAGAATGTGATTAAGAAATCAAAATATCTTTCTTCATCAATTTGTTTAAATAAAAGGGAAACAATGGGTATTGTAATACAGCTTTTAGTCACGGCAAGCCAGATTTCTTAAAAGGGTAAATGGCAACAGGAAGATAAAGTTTTAAAAATATTTTAGGAAAAACAGTATTTGACTTACACAGTCCAGTCACATTAATGTGACCATCTGTCAAAAGCCAGGATAACCACCTTTCGCAGAGCGGACTGCTGCGAGACGTGCAGGAAGAGAGTCACATAGGTCCCTGAAGGTGTTCTCTGGGATGTTGAGCCATGCCGACTCTAATGCCGTGGCCAGCTGCGCTAGATTACGCGGTTGAGGATCCATGGCGCGAACAACTCGATCGAGATGGTCCCACAGATGCTCGATTGGGTTTAAGTCAGGTGAGTTTGCTGGCCAGGGGAGGACGGTAAACTCATCCTGGTGCTCTTCGAACCACGCACGTACACTGGCAGCTGTATGGCACCTCGCATTGTCCTGCTGGAAGATGCCATCATCCTGAGGAAAAACAATGCGCATGTAGGGGTGAACATGGTCCGCAAGGACAGATGCGTACTTGTATTGATCCATTGTGCCTTCCACAATGATCAGTGAACCTAGAGAATGCCAGGAAAACATTCCCCAGACCATAATGCTCCCGCCTCCAGCTTGGACCGTTCCGGCAATGGTTGCAGGGTGGTTCCTTTCAGAGGTTTCACGCCTTATACGCCAACGTCCATCTGTCCGATGGAGCATAAAACGCGATTCATCCGAAAACGCAACCTGTCGCCACTCAGTGGACGTCCAGCTGCTGTACTGGCGTGCAAATTCTAGCCTTCGCCGTCGATGAACAGCAGTCAGCATAGGTGCACGAACCAGGCGTCTGCTTCGGAGGCCCAGACGCAGCAATGTTCGCTGAATAGTACTTTGGGAGACACTTTTGGTAGCCCCTTGGTTCATTTTGGTGGTCAGTTGCTCAACGGTAGCCCGTCTATCTGCCCGAACGCATCTCCGCAACCGTCGTTCGCCTCTGTCATCTATGGCCCGTGGTGCACCACATTTGCCACGTCGCTGATTTTGGACAGTCCCATTTTGCCATGCACGGTACACTTTTACCACGGCGGCACGCGAACAGTTCACAAACTCAGCCGTTTCGGAAATGCTTCCACCCTTGGCCCGAAAGCCAATGATCATGCCCTTTTGGAAGTCGGATAATTCGCTTCGTTTCTGCATTACGCCAACGATTGAAATGTTTTCCGAAGCCCTCGCACACCCTTTATATACGCTCAACTGCACTGTGCTGCCACCTGCCTTCTGTGATTGGTTATTTAACTCTGACATGGAAAGTACGTGGTGGTCACATTAATGTGACTGGACTGTGTAAAACAATAGGAGCTAACAACGCTTAGACGTATGATCCTCTGGCTATAAACTAGCAACCCAACGCGGGACCCGAACGATTTATCCAGTTAAAGAACAAGCAGTGCTTAAGAATTCAAGAGTTGTTTCCAACCAGGGAAGATACAACCCCGTATACTGAACTTTTCAAGAATCATTTCGATTCTACGTAATTATATGAATCATCTCCATTCCATGAAGTCTGAAGAGAATGATCTTGATTCTTTGCCGTTGGATGAATCATCCTAATTCAATGAAGTTTGAAGAGAATCACCCTGATTCTGTGGAGTCTGAAAATGAACTGTCCATTTCTTCAGAACCGGAACTATCATAGAGAGAAAAATTAGAGGCTGAAGAGTTTCATTAGGAAGTTCTGTCGAAAGAACAAATTCTCAAGCATATGGTTGATTGCATACGCAAAACGTCTGTAGCAGAGATGTATCCTACTGTTACACAAATTCTTTTGAATCATTTCAAATGTTCAAGTGGGTTAAAGAGAAGTCTGAAAGATATTATGTTGGTGATCAAGATGCACATTTTAAAAAGCCCTTATAATTAATCCATAACAAAAGCCTCCAAACACCTTATCAGAAGATACCCTGTTTGCTTCTCAAACCAAAGAATGTGAAATATAATACTGGCTCTTCCCTGAGACGTCGTCCGAGCCGCACGGAGAGTTTGTAACCTCACCGCTTCGAAGCGTGTACTTAAGACAAGAGAGATTTCTTAAAATGGTAAATGGTAAGAGAAAGATAAAGTTTTAAAAATATTTTCAGGGAAAGCAGTAACTGATAAAAGTAACAGTAATATAAAACAGTAGAAGCTAATAACTCTTAGATGTATGGACCAATGGTTATAAAGCTATATTAATTCTATGATTAGTTTCCGAATCCATAAGGGGTAGTCAAATGAAAACGAGAAAAATGAAAAAAAATAAGTAAACTGTATATTGTTTTAAAAGTAATCGCCATAACTGTTAATACATTTATCCAAGTGTGAGACAAAACGGTCAATGCCATCATGGAAAAATATTTTGGTTGCCTACGGATTGCACCCAGGCATGCACTTCTTCGTCCGAAGCAAATCGATGGTCACAAATGTCTTTCCACAGGGCTCCAAAAATATGGAAATCACAAGGGAAGTGACGTGGACTGTATGGAAATGTGTAAGAGATTCCCTGCCCAACTTCTGCAGCATAGCCTTAACAGCCGTGGCAACATGTGGACGGACATTATCCTGCAACTGAATGATGCCATCTATTAACATTCCTGGGCATTTCGACGCGATGACGAGCTTCAAATTTTGCAGAGTTTTCACGTACCGTTATGCTTTAACTTGGGTCCCATGTTCCAAAGCGCCAACGAGCAGTGGTCCGTTGCAGTCACAGAAAAAGATCAGCATGACGTTCATGCAGCTGATGTGATGTGATGTGATGTGAGAGGCGCAGTCCGACTCTCCCGGCAGACCTTTATGTCGCCTTATGGTTTTTTTTTGCGGGCTGCGCCAAAGCAAGCCAGGAGCAACAACAGCTCCAACAAAACAAAGGATATGGAAATGGTTAATAAAAGGTAACCAAGGAAAATAATGCAAATACATTCGAAAATACATACTATAATAATATTTTCTTATTTGCCAAATTAACAGCACAACAGGAAAGAGAAGAGGAAATAAAAATAGCGAAGTTAATTATAAACCAACTCAAAAAAAGAGAAGTTATATAAAATTGCAACCACGCGACACACTACCACACACATACACAAAAAGAAACATAATTCAAAAAAGAAAATTAAAATTAAAATCCCCACTCCAAATTTATCATAATTAATCTTCTCCATTATTTTCCTGGCAATTTTTTTCAGTCTTTTAAAAACACCTAAAATATCATATCTATTAAAATCATCATTTTTCTTAAACTCATTCCTAATATCAGTAAAATATTTTATGTAATTTCATTTATGTTTCCACGTAACGGTCCTCAGTGCTCGGTTCTTTACAGGTATCACAGAGGTCAGATTCTTGTAATTTAAACTTTTAAAATAAAAAGGAAGCGGACATGACCTGTAATGATTTGAGTAGCGTTAATGTATGAATAACATAAACCATTCCTAAGTTTAACAAATTTCATAAAACCTTTATTTCTCTCAAATCTTTCCCACTCTTGCCTCCATTCATCATAAATATAATTTTTCATAATAGTCACAGCTTTCCTAATTGATCCCTGTGCATCAATATCACGAGCATTAAGATCGGTAATTGCTTTCTTTGCCAGTGTGTCCGCCCTCTCATTTTCAAAATGTCCAACATCTGCATTCACCCAAAACCCAATATTTTGATCTTCTCTCAATTCTTAATATAATTCTGTATTATCCACTATTAAAGATTGTCTTGATCAGGTCGTGGGAGAGCTTGAAGAACTGAATAGACTATCAGAATAAATATGTATATCATATCATATGCCCTTTTAAGATTCTTCTTAATCCATTTCAATAAAAAAAGTAGCTGTAGCTTCCGCTTGATAAACCGAGTTATATCAAATTTAAATCAAATTTTTCAAAAGCACACCGTGCTACAATAGAATTTCCAGGTAGTTTAAAATAAGTATTTCCTGTTCTTAAACGAAATTTATCATAATAAATAACAAATAGTTTGGAGAACGGGGGCACACTGGACAGGATACAGGCAACCGCAGTAGAAATTGTTCTAAAACATCTCGTAATCATTAATAACCAAGCTCTGCATTGTGTCCAGTTTCATACGAAGTCTAATCATCTCCTCTGCCCGGCACCTCCATGCCTTTATGCCATATATAATTCGAGAAATCACAACAGTCTCGTAGATTGACCTTATTGTAGAATTTTCATAGAGAGAATTTAACTGAGGAAGTTCCTTCTGTAATAATTTAAAATATATTCTCATATTTTATGAAGCATAATAAAATGTCAAATAAAATTTAGTTTATCATCCACAATCACACCAAGATACTTCATTTCTTTTCTAAATTTTATACTCTGATTCTTATATTTCAACTTCAGATCTCGTGTCTGCTTTCTTGCAAAGGGAAAGAACAGAACATATTTCTTTTGAATTAATCCTTTTTCTCCCCAATCTTCTAATTCCAGAACTAATTCATTAAAATAACCTTCGATTATTTCCAAAGATTTACCATTTATAAGCACCAGATAGTCATCAGCATAGGCTACCAAACATATATTTTCAAGAAAAGGTCTTTTTAATAAATAATTTACAATGAAGTTCCAGTACAGAGGAGCACTAGAAGAGCTGATGTACCCAGCTTTGGAATTTTTCAGCGGAGCGGAAATCACGTGCTTCCATTCATGACTCTGATGACTCTTCGACTCAAAATGATGGCACCGTGCTTCATCCCCGCGGCAATAAAGTACAAAAAATGATAATCTTCATCGAGATACCGTTCTAGGGGCTACAGTGATGTCGACATTCTGTTCAACTTCTGATTCTCCGTCAGGCTTTAGAAAACACATTGCGCACAGATTTTCCGGAACTACAGATGCTCTATCAAGATGACGTGAGCGGTATCATGATTAATGCCCAACATGACCCAAATGTCTTCTACCACCCGCCAACGATCTTCTCTGACTACAGCATCCAAACGCAGACTTTCTCGATGCCGTTTTACCGTTTACTCCACTCAAACACACGCGCATGTGGCATACTGTATTCGCCATACACAAAAGACATTAGTGCATGAATTTCACTTCCTGACAGTCCTTTCGCAATCAAAAAATGCACTACAGCATGGTGTTTCTCTTTGCCGGCCTCCACAATGACGGCAGATCGCTGACCGATCACGTGTAACAAACAAGGGACACAACGGTAAGCGTTCCCATTCTTACTTCCTGATTCCCAATAGAGGGCTCTTATAATACACAACACACCAGTGTTGCCAAATTTCGCGCCATACTTTTTATATAGTCTGTCTCCTTTTCATCTGACTACCTAACATATTATAAAATATGGAAGAGAATAGAAACAAGAAATGTTTTTGTGCCGTAGTTATACAAATTAGACATTATGTTTTGTATAGTTTATTTTAAATAACTGAATTCATTTGAATTTTTTTTTAATTTTTAAAGATAACGTGATAAGTAGTACGTAAAAGAAGAATATAATCTCAGTACATAGCATACACTCTATTACTAGGTCCACAGAAGTACCCATGCAGATTAAGGCCAGCTTATGGGGCTCTAAGTCATTTCTGTTTTTATTTAGACACCATGTTCATTAGAATTGCCGAAAAACCAATAAGCGATTTTATCGAATTTGTGAATTTTCCCCAATAAACATCAATGAAATTGGAGCTGAAAATAATATACCAATTTAAGTCTCCAAACATAAAATTTAATAACGATTTCAACATAAAAATGACCTTCTGATGCACAGTTGGTCACTTTCTTCAAAAGCTGCTTTCCTTTCGAAGCTTTGTAGGATTTTTCTTTTTCATTTGACATGCATCAAATTAATGCAATTTTATGTACAGAATTATACTAACTTAAATAACTGTCAATAACTTTGAATAACTTTGAATAATTCTTTATATTATATAGCATCATTATCAGGATAACCATGAAATATTTATTTTTACCCATAACCAGTTTTTTAATAAATTTTATATTTTTCAAAATTATTTTATGCGAATTTAAAAATTAAATTTAAAATTAAATTCTGCCCTTAAATTCTGCTTCACTGGAAAGTTCTACACTTTTCTAATGAGCACATGAACATTTTCATATCTAACGTGTTGTAGCGAGAACGTCTAGTTACCCTCTAGTATTTTAATGAGAACTGATGCAATTTTTAGTGAGAACTGATACATCTAAAGGTTTTAGTGAACTTTATTGGAACGACACCCTGAACATAAGATAGTTGACGTGATTCCAAGATTTAAATTATATCGAAATATTGATATTTACGTTTTGTGAAAAAACAAATATAACTTTCTTGCTTAGCATGTATGACTTTCGATGACAGCGGGAACGCAACAAGTGTAACATGAACCTAAGATAGGTAACGCATATACGGGGTTCTAATGTATACGCCCTGAGTGTGGACCACGTGAGCTGGTTTATCGAAATATTACGTAGACAGAGACCTTCATCTTGTTTTGAAGGTCAAGTGAGCAAAATTTCATGAAGATTGGAATAAAACTGCAGATTTGTATGAATTACACACACACAAACAAACAAACGAGCATTTTTATATCATACTAGCTGGGGTACCCGGTTTCGCTCAGGGAGTTGATATGAGATTGTGTGGTAGTTGAACTAAAAGGATAAACTTAAATTCAGCTTGGATGATTTTGTCGATATCCGTGAGATGAATTCTGCCATGTAACCATAAGAGATTGTATGAGTGAGAGAGTCTTCGTTTTTGCCATTCGATTGTGTACGTCCAGCATCTAACGGTTCCAAAAATGTGGCATTTTGTGATGACTTTATAATAATCTCAATCTTTGAAATAAATCTCATTTTTTATCGTGACTACAATAAATCTCATTTGTTTTTATCGGAAAACTCGGGCTATTTTGTCGTGTCGATCCATGGGGCTTGTCCGTATCTTAGTTATTCTTCATTTCTGGCCACGATGAGTTGCATGCGAACGTTATGTAGAGGTCAGGTCGTCCATATTTTCTTACGTAGGCCATGGCATTGTGAGTGTATTCGTACATGTGTCTCGGACGTACTATGTAAGATTACCATTGTACCAATGTCGTCAATGTTTCTGACATTTATGATCGTGTGTCGAATGTGGTTGTAATCTTCCGTGCGTAGGCATCTGATTTAGTCTTACATAAAGCATCCGCCCCGCTTCTATTTTTGCGTACATAGCTGTCAAGAATTGTTGGAATAAATTGCGAGGGTTGAGAATGAGAATGTATGTTTCTTTGTCTCTGATCATTAAGTGGTAAGCATAGAACTCCTTGGAAGTAAGTTTTTTGTTTGTTTCTATGCCTGTTTCAGGTTGGATTTGTTTCACACTAAAATGATATTTATCCATGTGGAAATATTAACGGATATTGCATTGTAGTCCTTCTCTTGTTCGTTGTACAATTATGTCACGGCTTGCGTTTTCATTGTACACAATGACGATGGCGACTTCGTCTATCTAAGGTGCATCTCGAGGTGGTCTCTTGTCGGCTCAAAATTTATAACTTTATAGTCATCAGAAATTATTCTGCCTAGTGCTTTGAATATGTGAATAAGTTGATTGTATTTGTGTAAGATTCTCTGTACATCTTGGATTATTTCTCGTCTCAATCCGCTGATGTTTCTGCATCATTGATCAATTTCTCTTTCTTCGTTTACGATGAAATATACTTGCAGAAATTTATAGTCTTCGTTCGTTAGTGGTAGTAATGATCCCATTTTGTGACAGATTTGTCCTTGGTTAAAAAAAGAAAAAACATAATCGATTTTATCTCTGTTAGTGTTGATCGAAGTGACACCGAAAGAAGGCATGTGGAAGCAGGCATTGCACGCTTTTATATTTTGAAGGAAATAGTTTGATTCTGAAATTTCCCCGGTTATGTAATGCAGAAATTCCTGCGGAGGTGTTTCCAGTGGTGGTAATTGAATTTTTCTATTCATGCATCAATTTCTTGGAGTTTCCGTTCTGATTTTTTTCGCGTTGCAAAATTAGCAGATGTTATCCAGTTTTCCGATTACGACGCGTTTGTGTTGTTATATTCTTTCGTCAAGTCGTAGTCGAATGCTTCATTTGTTAGGTTGTTCTGTTTACTTGTCCTCGTCAGCGTTTCTCGTAGGGTGATATTTTCATGGGTGGTTTGCATTCGCAGTCTTTTATCATAAGATTCTGTTGCAATTCTTGATTCTTCAACTCGTTCATTTCGTTGTTCTTAGGTTTCTCTGCTTCTCACGGTGCTCATTCTCATTCACTGGAATCGTAAGCGTGCTCTTCGACTGCTTCGTTTTTTCACTGTTCTTTTTGTTTTCGCCATTTTGCTTCAGAATTATTAAGGTCTCCTCGTCTTTGACGTTTGGGCATTCTATAAAATAGTCTAAATCAAATCAACATTTTATTAGAAACACACTAAGTAAACTTTGCACACTTTATTTTAGATTTATATTCAATCACTATATCACTTTGATTAGACAGACTTCACTGTTTGTTTTTATTTACTCACTGCACTTCACTGATAAGAAACAGACGTTCGAACCTACCCTGGATCTTGCTTTATATATCCCTAACAATGGGTGGCCCCGCCCATGCAAAAATGACTTCAAATGGTCGACAGTGTTCCAGAACATTCCACAACATTCGAGACTGTTCTGGAATGTTTCACAATGATCTGGCATATATATATATACACTGGTGTGCAAAAATTAAGGACGAAGTCGAAAAATTAGCATATCAGCTGAACGAAGAGGCAGAGCGGACAGAAAGACCAATCAGGAGATTAAGTAAGGTGATGTACGGTAGCACATGCGCAGATATGCAGGTAGATGTAATGGGGGAGTGTCTGAGTAGTATAAAGCATGTTGTCGGTGTAAGATCAGTATTTCTGGCAAAGAGATTGCACGCCGTATAGCAGTTAAAATCACACCGAGTTGCTGCCTCAGCGAGAAATGGCGAATAATCAATCTGTTAGACGACATCTGGATGCTTTTACCCGAGGTCGAATCATTGGGAAGTTGGAGGAAGGCCGCAGTGTGACAAGTGTGGCTGCAGAGTTCGGAATTGCTCACAGCATCGTTTCACGACTTTGGAGACAATTTCAAACTACAGGAACAGCTATCCGGGGGTTTAGTAGTGGTCGTCCACGAGAAACCACACCTGCAGATGACCGGTATACTGCCTTACAGGCCAGAAGAAACAGGCGGCAGACAGCGGGAGAAATCGCTAGACACACGACACAGGCGACTGGACGACCAATATCGCGTTTTACCGTGGCCAGAAGACTGCACGGTGGTGGTCTGTTTGCACGACGCCCTGTATGTCGTGTACCTCTAACGTCTGCCCATCGGGGAAGGCGTTCTCTGTGGTGCCGGGAACACCGGAATTTAAGAGACAATGAATGGGGACGAGTACTCTTTACAGATGAGAGCAGATGTAGTCTGAGTTGCGATTCTAGACACATACACATCTGAACAGAGCGGGGAACACGCAATAACCTCTTCAACATCATCAAAAGGGACTGTTTTGGAGGTCGCGGAGTTCTCGTTCGAGCAGACATAATGCTTGGTAGCCGGACCGACCTTCATATCTCCCAAGGAGGTTCGTCACCTGGGACTGCTATTGTAACGATGTTCTTCTTCCTTACATGCTTCCTTACATCCTTTTCACAAGGGCTATGGGTCCTCAGTTCCTCTTCATGGACGACAACGCTCCACCTCATCGCACAGTTACTGTCGAAGAGCTGTTGAAGAGTGAAGATATTGAACACATGGATTTGTCGGCAAGGTCTCTGGATCTAAATCCCGTCAAGCATGTACGGAACTTACTAGGGAGACCCGTGGCAGCACGTAACTTATAGCCAGTAACGATTCGGAAACTGCGATTGGTGCTACAAGAGCAACGAGCAGCAGTGTCTCAACAGCTCATTAACAACCCCATATCCAGCATGCATAAATGATGAGAAACCTGCCTAGCAGTCAAGGGAGATCATATCCCCTATTAAAGACCGGATGTTTCTTGCTGGACACCCATCGCAGGGATGTTTCGTCCTTCAGTCGCATTGCGCTCCATGCTACTTTTTCAATAAAGCTTCTTTTTATCCCTCTGATTTCTCTTTTAGTAAGTGTTGCTTACATTACTCATGTCCTTACGTATTGGGGATCTTACGGTATTAAATGTGTTGATTTGGAAAGCTTTTGTACAAAGTTATATTGAAAAAACCGTCTCGTCCTTAATTTTTGCACACCAGTGTGTATATATAAAGAGCTTAGTAGTGTGTCGTCCTGCAATTGACCACGCTAAACGAGGAGCATTGAAATAAGGACCAGAACATGGAATGTGTGTGTGTGTGTGTGTGTGTGATTTTAATGAATCCAATAAGTGTAAATTCACGGGTTTAGTTAGCAGTTTATAATAACAGAAAACAATCTGGGCTTGTTCTTTTTAAATCGCTTATTTTGTTAATTAATAACAGCTTAAATTTGGAAGAAAAATTAAATAGCTTATGCTTTGCAGAACTAGGAAAAACTTCCGCGTGGAAGATAAAATATTTTATTTCGGGAAACAGCGACGTATGTTTTTAAATCGCGGAGTTTGTTAATTAAATTCAAAAGCGAAATATGTTGTGAGTAACAACGTACCTCTTTTCACCGAGTTTTCGGATTAAATTTGAGACTTAAATACACTCTTTGCAGAACGGCAATGCAACGCTTTACCGATGAATGACGACGTACGTCCGTAGCGCGTTATTTTATAAATATATCAGATCTACCAATTCAAACTCACACGGAATTTAACATAAAGAAGAAAATCAAAATATTTCAATCGCGTGAGCTTATCTGTCTTCAGACTGTTTCCGCCAAAAAATATGAATGTTTCTACCCGCAGTAAATAAGAAAATATAAAAGCGAAGCTCTTAGTGCTTAGGGAAGGTACAAATTCTATCACTATATTACAGGTATCTACAGCAAAATTTAGTCTGATTCGTCCTCAGAAGTGCACCAACAAAGAAAGATATAGAATTTCCTTGGCGATTTCCTTTAAGCAGGCATTCAGTATATAAAAAGGAATAATAAATATTTTTCAACCATTTAATAATAAGTAAACTGCTGGTGGACGAAATTTCTTGGCGCTGAGTTGAACAACGATTGGCTTTTGCATTCTTAATAGTATATTAGAGTAAATATAGCTCCTTGGAATGACTAAAATTGGAATTAATATCATGAATAACTTCAAATTCTTAAATTTGTTATTGACCTTGAATTAATTTTTTAAGAATGGAAACTCTACTTATAACTCAGTAAATGTAAAGATGGAAATTTAAAACATAAAATATGTAGCTGCCAGTTTTAACACTTTTAAATTGTCAGAAAACGCGTGGGAAACCTTAATCGTTTTTGCAACTCTTTTCTCTCACATAATAAGCCGGGTTTGCTCAAACAGAGAATAGATGATTTTGGCAAATTTTATTCATAAACACTAAAAAAACGTTTCGCATTGGGCAACAAATTTTTCGGCAGCAGTATACACATGCTAAGCACGATTCCTTAAACATTCGGTCTCCTTTAGCTTGGTAGGTTCCATGCTGATATATGATATTCCTTGCTGATATATGTTTACATTCCATGATGATATATGAAAGATATATTCCAGATGCATTGAACTTAAATTTTTATAAATATGTTCTCTAAAAGTTTAACGCTATCACTGTAATTACTCTATCAGATTTTTTTCCTTCTAATTATCCATTTTAGCTGCAACTGTGAACTAATTAGATTCCCTGGATATGGTACATGATAAATTAATCCTAAGAGTTTAACACATCATTTTTGCGCTTTATAGAGCAGTACATATTTTAAGTAAATATTATATAAATAAAGAACATATAGCTATGAAAATTTTATCAGTAAAACAACATTAGATTAATATAGCTTTTAAATATAATTCCATCGATTTCGAGGGTGATCTGACAAAACAAAAAAAGTTTTTACTGAGGCAAAAGGAGCTAACAACCAAATAATATATTAAAAAAACAATGGGAAGGGAAAAGAGAAGACAATTATAGCAAAAACAACAATAAGGAAAAGAATGATTAAATATGAAAAGGCTAAGATAGTAGAAATTTAAAGCCTTTTAAAAATTAGTTTAGAATTAAGACTATTAACTAAAAAACATCAGATTTTCTGAAAGTAAAAGGCTTCAGTAAAATTTAGTTCATTAACTGAAGAAGCGTATTTGTGTATCAACAGAACAAAATCAGAAACTTTAATACTGTTTAATATGTATCAAATTGCATTGCGAAAAAATGTCAAAAGTTCTCCATGAAATTAAAGAAATAAAGTCGATACTCGTAAGAAATAAATTTAGAGATACGATTACTTTGGTGTGTTTCTGCTTCAATCAGATACATAGTCGTATATAATTAAATTTATATAACGTATAAATTACATTTATATTGTTACGAATCTGAACACATATAAATTATTAAATATAATTTCACTAAAATTATATAATTTATATAATTTACATTATATAATTTTAGTGAAATTCTATGGGGAATTATTGTATCTTTCTGTATAATGTAACATGAAAATCTAAAGACGCGATGCTTTGTCGGAAACGTAAGAATACAGGGGCAAGTCTGTTTAACATTGAGTAAATGGCCATCGTGCTAAATTGGCAAGATATCACTAAGCTGGTGACGATTTTGGCGACTAATTTTGATTGCGAAATTTGATGAGAAATTGCCAAAAGTCGCCAAATTTGGCGACATTTTGGTCTGGATCCTGTATTACCGTAATGATTATTCTAACTGATTGACTGAAATTGATTCCATACGAGCTGTAACTGAACCTGGCTCTCGTTTTCCTTCCAGTAATTTCAAGAAGTACCACAGATTTCTCCAGGGCCGAGGGAAAACTATAAGACCGGGGTGTATATAAGACCACTGTGTTTTGTTTGACGTTTTTATTAGCTTAAAATGTTACTACTGATTGTGATATGCCTTTCTGTGAAGAGCTGTACGAGTATTTTTGTATAAAGTTCCAGAACTGTTAAATATTTCCTTTAATAAAAGACATTTTATAAAGCTACTATCAGTTCAGTATGCATTCAATCTATTAAGAAAACGTACGCGCGCGGCAATATTATGTATGCAGTGTTATAGAAGTATTCTGACTTTAGAATTATAGCCACTTGAGAGGCCATCCTTGTAAAATAGTTATCATAAAAAGGAAGTATATATAATGATTTTAAAGATTCATGTTAGTCTACTTTAATAAAAATATTTAATATTTTTTATTAGACATCTCATGATTAAATGGATTCTCATTCAAATCAATCAAATTAAAATATTGAAAAAATATTTTTAAATACTGTGTTTATTGCTTTTAAATCACTTAAGTTTTTACTCAGTAATAAATAGATTGAAAGTATAAAAGTTTGAACGGCAACACGACTGCAGTGGAAGACAAATGGAGAACAAAATATGAAAATATTTTATTTCTGGCAGTTCCAACACATTGCTTTTAAATAGACGAGATGTTGATTTAAACTGAAAGATAAATACCTTACATTTTGCTGCATGCCAACAGCCTAGCTCACTGAAGATAAAAAAAATGTTTTATTTCGAACTGTGTTCTCTTTGCTCGCCATGGGCAAAGTTCTTTATGTTCTACATTTAAATGAAGAAACAAAAAAAATGTTTCTTTAATTATAAATCAATTATTTTTCCATAGATCAAAAATCCAATTGTATAAGAATTCTTTATATTGCATAGCAATATATGTTACATAAAAAATGTTAATTTAAAGAAAAATGATTTTCTAATTTTCAAGAAACAAACATTCACTTCAACTATATAAATCTATAATAAAAAAAGTGAAATAACAGAAATAAAGAAAGAAAACTTACGTTGTTTGTGTTGGCTACTCTTGTTTTTCAACTAGAAGATAACCGCAGTCATTTGAGATTAAAAAAATTAAAAAAGAATAATTTCTTTTCTTTTTCCTTTTTATTTTGCTTAAAAGGCAAAATAAAAAGGAAAAACAAAAGAAATTATTTGATGAAAAAAGCAGAATTTTTGGCAAAAACAAAAAATTTTATTGTTACATGGTAAAATTAACGGATAAATATTCAGCAGAAGCTTTTCAATTATTTTAACATGAGTCAATCGATCTGTTAAAGAAAAAAACGAAGGGGAGAAAAAGGGGATAAATGAAAGCTTCTTACGCAAAAATTAATGTCTATAATTTATATCTTTCATATTTAAGATAAAATCAATGTGTACTCTCTCGATTCAAATTTCAATATGTAACTATCACTAAAACAACCTTTTGGACGTTATAAAAATCCAAATGATGTCATTTACAAAAAATGGCAATCCTTATATCAGCTATTCTATTTTATATTTTTATAGAGGAAGAAAGAAAAAATATGAAACATCAGCAGGTATTTTCATTCCTGCCGTCTATACAAAGAACTGATGTCAAGCGATAGTATTACCGTAAGATTCTCCGAGCTCTTTTGGATCAAATTGAAGACCATTTCAGATTTCATTTTTGCTCAAATTGATCCCAGCGGGAGTACCCCTGCTAGAACATTTTTTCTTTCTGGATTTGTTCTCTGCTTTCTCCTGCAGCCGACTGACAGATGCTGGTAGAAAATTGCACGAAATGCAAAGCTTGTTTAAGGTGTCATGTAAAGCACAAATCATTATCTGTTATTTGTTACAGAATAAATGTGCACGTTTTCTGAAGGGGGCAGAAAAACTTATAAAAAATAAAACAGCTATCCTTTTTTTGCATTCTAATTGTCTTCCTGCTTCGAAACTGAACTGTAGTTTTCGTGATTTTCGTTTAAGGTGACATACAATAAAAAATGTTGTTTATGAGGATAGTTTTATAATATACAGTAATCAAGACAAAAGAAACATATAAAAGTCGTTATAAATAACAGAGAAATAAAAAGTAATGGAGAAGAGAAGCAATCCATTCATTTCTAAAATTTAGTGTGTTAATGCAGCAATAAATCTTTGCTTAAAGCATTTCTTGTTCACTTCGATAATAAAAAACGGAACAATTTAACCCTTTGACTGCTAACTGCTCTAAATAGAAGCGCTTTGCGTGAGCGAGGTGCGCCTACAGAATGGCTGATCAGATAAACGAGATTTCATTGTTTCACGGTGCTAAGCAACGAACGAGGTATGAGGTTTCTGCGAATTTTGGACATATACGATAGAAATAATTTTCGAATATACACATAAAGCACCAGTAAACAGCAAAGCTTTCACCAAGTCTGTATATTTGGTATATTTGGCCATAGTTCACATCGGTGTCTTACGCCGAACGGATATTATACGCCCATACGCGTATAGAGGCCCATGGCAGTCAAAGGCTTAAAAGGTAAATTCTAGCAAACTTTGTCATTATAAGAGAAACACAGTTGCTTATAGATATGCATTATTATGTTTCGAATGTAATAAGACTAGTCAGTTTTAGCCTTGTAATAATGCAAATTATTTTTATACATTGTCATTCTTTAAGGAAATAAAAAGCTGCAAAAAGAATTTTATGAGTGCATTAGCTTGAAAATCATGGCTCAAAACAATAAACGCTGCGTTATTATAAATGTGCTTTGAATTTAAGTGACGAAAGGTTTCTTTAAATTACTTTTGTTTCATATAAACTGCTTGATTACAGTTCTAATAACATACATGTCTAACACTGAATAGAAACTTTCATTGTTAGTAATAACCACATGTGCGACTTCCGTTACCCCCATATGTATATTACCTGAGGGAAATAAAAATCGCATAACATAACGTGTTAAAGTAAAATACTTTTTTCTACAAAATCTAAAAAATCTAAACAAAACGCGATGATGTTGTGTTTAAATTGTTTAAGATGCTTTTACCCTCTCAAAAGTACCGATAAACAAAATCACATCCCCAAACCAGTAAAGAAAAAAACGCACAATGAAAGCGGTAGTCAGAATAGCAGTGATCTCGCACGCCCGAACACCATGCTACATATTTAAATTTAGTTAAAATTAGAAATAATCATTCCGACATGTTTGAGTGGAATGTATTATATAAAAGTGACGATGAAAGTCATTAAATACTCTAGCGATGTAATGGTAATGAAAATTGTCATCAATGTGTTTATACTGTTGAGTATTCAGGTAGTGCATCAAATCCAAGTGAAGGTACCTCTGTTCGACAAAGTGTGCGTAAACCTGCAAGGCCTATTTGAAACAGTGAAGAATCTGATGGAACAGAGAATGAATGGAATTGGGAAAGAAAATATTGTGAATATAAAACAATTTACTGGACTTAGGCATCAATTGTTTAGTTCTTCGACGACTGAGTATAAATGCAACACTTTTGTGTATTTTCAAACAAGTTACATGTGACGATTTTTTTAAATGATATTTAGGGAAGCAAATAGATATGCAGCACAAATGAAAACGGAACAGATTGTGTAAATGAACGAGAAGTGGTATCCGCTAACAAATGATAAAGTTAGAGCATATTTTGCGTTATGCATTATAATGTCGCAGATAAAAGAATCTAAAATAGATATGTATTGGTCAAAACGAAAAATACTCGTAAACATTCTTTGTTCATCACGCACTATCTCATTTTGTGGATAATGAGATAGTTTCTGAGGAAGACAAAATACGAAAGGCTCGATCCGTGGTGGATTACTTGAATACTAGATTTCAACAGTTAAACATTCCGAAACAAAATATCGTCATAGACGAATCCCTAATCCTAAAAGTTACACAAGACAAGACAAAATTCAAGGAAGTGTTGAACCTGTATCGGAAAATGTACTTATGCAACTAACCAAGACCCATTTTAGGGAAAGGATATACCTTCATCTTAGAATTGGTATTTTTTCAATTTATTCAAAATTTTGCATGAAAAAATAAAAATGGTGATGGAACGATGAGAAAAATATCGGACAAATGTACCAAAGAAGCTGCCATCGTACAAGCTAAAAAAGTAAGAGCACTGTCTTGTAGAGGTATTCTGTCTTTATGCTTGCATGACAAGAAGGATGTTTATATAATGAGCACGAAACATTGAAAAGCAGAAATGGTTGGTACGATGAAAATAAGAAGAAAGAAGGGAGGCGCAGAAGAAACTGGGTTGAAACCGACTTGTGTTGTGGAGTAGAATTATGGAATCGGAGGTGCCGATAGGCAAAACTTTTAGAACAATACCTTGCATATTTCCCTCTTATACGAAAGTGTGTAAAAGGATAAAAAAATTCTTTTGTATCTTTGATATAGCTATTTATAATGCTTATGTCATATATTTGGAGTTGCCAACTTCACAAAAGCAATCGCTTGTGAATTTTTGATTGAATATTGCAGAAGGTATGTAATTTGTCCCTTCCGAACTATCCGACACGCGGCAGAGTGCAAAGTGAACGCCCAACTCGGTTACAAGTAAAACATTGGGCACATTTTCCCGAACATATGTACCTGCGGTAAATAAAAAGCAGCATCCTGCAAAGAGATTCCATGTGTGCATAACACATAATATAAGAGAGGAAACAACTTGACGGTGTAAAACATGACTAGTACCATTACATATTCCAAAATGTTTTGAGATTTATCATATTTTACAGAATTACTAAATGATTATTCTATAGTATCACTTAATTATTGTAAATTAACGTTATATATCATCCTTATTGAATGTTATATAGCAGTGTATATCTGAAAATAGAACATTTTGCTTCTGAGCTTGCACATGAGTGTCCACAGCTGAGCCTAATTAAAGGATATTATTCGGAGGCGTATTTTATTTGTATGTCAAGGGGTTAAATAATGCTTCCATAGTAATAGATTGTTGCTGCTTTTATTTTTTCCAAACGGAAATGTCGCATTCTATAATTTACGTATAATAAAGAGTCTAAGGTCGTACAGATTCTATTAAACTATAATTTATTTAAGTTTTCGGCATTTTCCTCGAACATAATGAAATAAAATCCAGGAGTCTACATTTATTAGTCAGTCATTTATTATGCCAAATATAAAAGCTCATAGGCAGTAAATGCGGATGGCTAAACACGAAAACTTAGATGAATTAAGCAAAATTTATTATGCTCATGTGTTCATGCCCATTTCCTCAAAATGAAGAATCATTTAATTATGACTTGAATCGGAAAACTCGGTCAGCTATGCACTTACTAATAATCATTCAAAGAGACTACATACTTCAGTATGCTTTAGCAGATACCGCGAAGAAAGAAAGAAATTGAATTTCATGTGATTTATTTCTAGAAACTTATCGATCCTACCGTCCAGACTTCGAAAATCAATTAAATGCACCTCAAAAGTTTCGCATATGGCAAAATGCAAATAGTGTGTTTCGAGATCTTGATCGATCTGCTCTGTTTACAGATGATAGATTTTTCAAATCTTTCCTCAAAATGCCTTAGGTTCCCCTCCCTGTGCCAGTCAATGTCTGCGAAACAAAAGTTCATTTATCCCCTTCAGGCAGTTTTGTTATTGATAACAATCTTTACAACTATGAAAGTGCTGAAATTAATTTTATGACTTTAGCAGTGTGGAATATTTCTAGCTTTCATTTGTAAGTTGATGAATTAAACTTTCTTACGTCTCATTGCGTTCTTGAGGTACGATTGTAACGAATAATTTATTTTGAACCATTAATAGTGTAATTTATTATGTAAGTTACTTTCATATTTATCTAATTATTACGTTATAATCGAAGACAGGATAGAAATCTAACAAATTTTAAGTAGTTCTTATTTTTGGGCCTGCAGAAAAGATATATGACCACTTGACAATAATCGCGACGAAACTTTTAGGGATGATCAATAAAATGAACAGACCAGCCAATAAGGTACTTTGGAATCGAACGCAATATCGCGAACAAGACATATTAAGTGCGTGCACGCCCACAATATTTGCAACTAAAGATTAGCAAATGTAGCTGTAAGGTTTTCGGCATTCTACCATCAACGAGTGCCTAGTTACTTTCCTATTTGTGTTTTTAAGAATTTTTCTCACTTGCCTCAAGAGCCATTTTAAAGAGATTTATTCTGAGTTGTCTTGTATTTTCAAATAATTGCATCCAGGGATTTTTGTTACTCCGATTGGATGCACAACCACTTTAGAAAGAGTTTGTGAAGAAGTGTGCTGAAACCATCTTCTGTATACTTGTATGGTCACAACCGTCTCTAATATTGCACGAGGCATGTGGATTAAAAGCTATTTGGCCGATTGTACAACGTACTCATTACTTCAAAGGATTATTTATTAGCGGTTCCACGTGCTCGTACTCTGTATAATACTACTTAAGGTACAATTAGGTCTCTACGACATGAATGCTACCTGTTATAAATGCGCTTTATCAGACATAATTGTAATGCACAGATGCATTATTCCTGCATATTTCTGAGGCTAGCGCTCCTTTATATAACATATTCTGAGGATTGAAGTCGATTGTGAAATGCTATGTTATCAACTTGCGTTTTTGTTCACATGTTGATCTGCCCAGAAAATGTTTTGGCAGCTGTCTTTGAGAAGTCCAACAACATTCCTTCTTAATATTCTGCTCTTAAGTCGCTATCATGATTAATTAATGCTATGTTATTTACCATGATTAATAAGTGACTACCATGATTTCACATGAAACTTTGCTGTCAGTTTCAGTTTTACTTACGAATAAGAATTAATCCGCAGGTCGCGATTTACAATATGAACTTAAAATTGATTAAAGAAGTGTTAGATGAAATAATTCGTGCACAAAATTATGAACATGAGAACGCCTTCTTGAGGTAAAGTTCGCCATAAATGATAGATATTGCAATAAGTGGGTTGCTGCATTTTAACCAGATTGATTCACGCTGACGATGAAGAATCAATCTACAGCGAATTCGAAACATTGTCCGGAAAATTATACTGTCATAGTTGCTTAGACTGTAGATATAGGAAGATACATTGCAAAGGGGGAGAAGAACTTTAAAGAGGTTTATTAGAAGCAGTTACTATTTTTAGGACAGAAATTATAAGAAAACAAATTAAAATAAAGAGTTAAGGAACTATTGTGCATCAGAATACAATTTTAACCTCACATATCCCCCTTTCAAAGAAACTACAGAAACGTCTTTCATGAAGCTAGGCGCCAGAGACTCCTTTTTAGAAGAAAAGCATTAAAATAGTAACAAATGGAGGAATATGACAAGGAAAACACATATCATGAAACTCTCAACGAAATAATATTTTTTTAAACAATGTAGAACATAAAATTTGAACATTATATTTTTAAAACTAAATGCAATTTTTTGAGTCTCATTAAAATTCCACTATTCAATCCAATTTCGAAATGTTCTTGTTTGTGTAATGTCCAGATTAAGATTAAGATTCTTTCGGGAATGGTTTTCAACCTAATATCACAGACCACAATAAAGGTCTTTTACACTTTCATTACTTACCTTGTTACATTGTAACAAATCTAAAATATTTACTATCAATTTTCGTACTTATAATTTAACTTTAATATTAGAAATATTGTATTATAGTATAATTATTATTGTATTTTTCTTTTAGTTCCAAATTTAACGCAGACAAAAACATTTTATTATAATGATAAAAAAATAGGCTTCAACTTTCTTTGGATTAGAGGGTAAAATGAATAATTTATTTCAGAAATAAAAATCTTGTCCTCAGTTTGTACCAATACTCCCTTGCATCGCAGTCTATTATTTACATTAAAATATTCATTAGATAACTATGACAAGCATTCGCAATAATTATAAATTATTCCTTTCTTTACACATTTCACATTTCAATTACTTTACTTGTAAGGTTTTAGTTAAACTAACCAAGTTTTATTTTAATTTAAATCTGTCTATCTCCTCTCTGTTTCAACTTCCCGTCAGAAGAAGCGCGCGGTTTCAGCTTATGCTAATTTTGAAGTACAGCCAAGTACTATTTAAGCCAGAGGTAGAAACCTCTCAGTGTGAGTCTCAGACCACGGTCACTCTGCTCAACGTTCGCCTGACCAGCTAGCAGCTAGATGTGAGCAAAGTTTGATTTAATTTCTATTTTAGGTTTAGTATTTAAATTTATTTGATTGTTAAGTTCGACCCAAGTGCGGTCTTTTACTTTCTGTATCTCTCCCGAGTTGGGAAGTTTGTAAATAATAGTGATTCAATAAAAGATGATTTTAAATCCCTTCACGTGCAGTTATTATCCAGCCCAGCAGTTACATCATAACAAAGCTTACATTTCATCAGCTCACTGTTCCAGTTCAGGACTTAAAACTTGAGGATAAGAACCCGATTACAGACTGTATTTATGTTTCCAAAAATGATGCACAGAACACCAAGTCCTGATATACTCATAACCACTTTTACTCTAATTATTCAACTTCGTAAGTCATTAATATTTTTGTATTCATTACATTAATATCCAATATCGCAAAATTTAATATTTTCTAATACTCCAAAATCTAATTTGCACATAATTTTCTGTATTAATATTCAAAATTATTTAGTTCATGTTTCGCATACCCATTTCGTTCGCAAAGAAATTCAAAGTTGTTAAAGATTAAAATTTATTAGCTTTCTTTTAATAAAGCAGTTGGAAATTTTCAAATTTGTTACTATATTTATTCAACATACACTCATGTCCATAAATCAAGGATAATGCAAAATCAGGCAAAGGAAGAGTTAGAAGCAAAACAAATTTGACTTATTTGTAAAGCTTATTTATTAAACAAAATGTAAAGAGCAAAAAAAGATGCTATATGTTTGATATTATTAAAAAAATTAGCGAGTTTTTCTCCCTGGAGCATAATAATTCTCCATAATTCCTAAAAAAACCTATTTACAAAAAACCAATATTACATGGTTGGTATGATTGTTATTACATTGTATGTCTCCCAGACGATGCAGTACAGTCCGTACAACGCCTAGGCACGCTGAGTATCCAATTATCGATCTGATCTTGGGGGATATTACACCACTCAAAAAGCAATGCTCTCCGAAGTTCCGGTAGACATGTAGGAGGAGGTTGACGGGCTGAAACTCGTAGGCCAAGCATGTCCTACACGTGCTCTACTGATTCAAGTCCGGTGAGAATGCTGGCCAGTCCATACGGGTGATATTCTCCGATTGCAGGCATTCGCTTACGATGTTTACACGGTGAAGACGGGCGTTATCATGCATAAACACAAATTGTGCACCCATGGCGCCCCGAAATAAACGTACATGTTGTTCCAGAACGACGTCCCGATAGATATGGCTTGTCATGTTTTCAATTTGAACATGCAGGTCAGTTCTGGAACCTAGAATACTTCCACCCCAAACGAGCACTCCTGCACCACCGTAATGGTGTCGTTCAATGATGATTTCTTTGTGGTAACGGGTATCTGGTGCTCTCCATATGAATGTCCGGCGAGAATCAGACTGCAAGCTAAACCTGAACTCGTCGGAAAACATCACACAAGCCCACTGTTGCGATGTCCATAATACATGCTCTCTACTCCAGGCTAACCGCAGGCGACAGTGAGTTGCAGTAAGTGGAACGCATCTGACATGTCTAAGAGCATATAGACCAATCTGCCCTAAGCGTCTGTACACGGTCCTTGAAATTGTCGTACCAGTGGCTGAAGAGAGCTGACGAGACAGGTCTGAGGCTGTGCTCCGCCTGTTTCTTTTGGCAGTAACTGCCAAATACCAGTCCTCATTCGGCGTTGTAACTCTGGGTCGGCCTGTGTTGTAACGGCTACTCACATTTTCATCATCTTGGAATTGTAGCCAAAGCCTGGAGATGACACTCTGGGCAATTCCAAGTTCGTCTGATACTTCCAGTTGGGTACGCCCACATTCCAGACGGCCGATAATTCTACCACGTAAAAAATCATCCAAATGCGTCCTTTGTGCCATAACTATTCGGTTATTGCACTGAAATGCTTATAAAGCGCCTGCGAACAATTTTACTTCTTTGCCTGTATTCCTTATATATCACTCTCTTACACTCTCGTCATTGTGACATACCATCGGTGTCATCTGGTTACTTCCTGAAATTTGCATATGATTCTTGAAGATGTATGTAGTGATTTTACAGGTGATATATTTATTTTAGAGTTCGATTTCCACGTGACTCCGAATTATCCTTAATTTATGGACATGAGTGTATTTACTGAAAATGATACTTTTAATACTATAAATATTAATTTGTTATTTTCATAAAAACTGCATTATACACTAATCTGGAAAATGTAAGCAACAATTTCATTTAAGCACATTTTGCGGTGAGTGCAATAAAAAGCTAGCTCTGTGAAAAATGATATACAGGCATATATCAGAACCACGACGTCAGAGTGTAAGTCAGAACACCAAAATGCGAGGAATCAGCTCTCACAGATGCAAGGCAAAGCAAAAAGAAGAAAGCGTATTTCCAGGCATTCTCAAAGTGAGATTATATGTGCAGTATGGCTACGAAAAACATCAGGATGCCTTTATACGTGGAAGAGATTGAGAGATTTTTCAAGCTTTAGGAGAGGTGTCTCAGGCTTGAGAAGGTTTGTTAGACGGTTACCGACTGTCTAACTAACGGTTGCCGACCAAGAATTCGGAATTGATAAAAGTTTTGTTCCATGATCTTGGAAAGCCTACGAAATGATAGGTGCAGCTGTAAAAAAGGTTTTTGGTAGTCAGCCAAGGAAACCAACTGTGACTCATGACCGATATATCGCCGTGCAGGCAAAAAGAGATAGGACAACATTTCTGCGCACGGCAACCAGGCGACAGGTGTCAAGGTTTACTGTAGCCGGACCACTTCACAAAGATGGTCCAGTCGCCTGTTGTCTTGAACTTTGCATACCATTGACAGTAGCTCATTGGCGGTGCCGTTTGAATCTGACTAACGATTTTCTGTACCAGTTGATATGGAGAAAGGTACGGAACCATTTTCATCCCGCTGACATCAGGGGAAAAGAAAATGGTGGTAAATAAAGAGATCGGGGTGGTCCTCGAGTGCTTATATAAGTAAATTTTTTGATGAACGAAAGAAACCACTGTTTGGGTCCTAGGGGAATCAGTAGACTTTGTTAGAATAAATTGTTTGTTTGTAAAATGAGAACAGTTTAAGGAAGCTTGTGATTTCAACCAGATCGAAGTGACCTGTTACTTTTTCTGTTGTATAATTTTATCTCATAAGTGATGAGATAGAATATATGTAAAGACGACGTATTTTTGTGACTGTTTATTTAAAGAGTGTCGAGAACGCACTCACGGAATCTACGTATTACTTAAAGTTACTTATAAGATAGCAAAGTTAAAATCAGTTGAACCCTATCTAATGTTATAATTCAAGAGATCATAAAAAAATTGCGGCATGACTCAAATATAGTCCAAACTAAAATAAGCACAAGAATTTCTCATAGAACGTCTCTTAAACACCCCTGAGTCATTTAACTTAAACTAGCGAAAAAAAATTCTTTCTAAGTTGCTGTTACAACTATCTATATATACACATACAAAAGGCAAATTGAGATCGAAACAAATACGGTATTTGCTTGAAGATTTCTTCATCTGATGTACTAATTTTACCTCTTGAAAATCGAGAAAGGAAATTTAAGCGGTATGTATCGTTTCTGGGAAGAACGGTGAAATAACAGTCTAGTTAATATTGGTTAAAAATATATAGTTATCAAATAAATTTGTGAAAAGAAAGAATTTTTTATGAACTTATCTTCATGCCCATATATAATGTTTATTCGCTACACTCAATTATATTTCTGCAAAGATTTGCTTTAACCGATGTACAAAACATAGAATATAAATTGGATAAATATTAAAAATTAAATAAATAACTACAATGAGAAAAATTAAGTAAGTGCTCAAAACTGAAAAGGAAAAACTATGAGGATTATAGTTTTCAATCACTTTTAGTAAATGCAGGAAGTTCGTTCATTCCACGCTTTGTTTAGAACCTAATTGGAAACGTCAGGAAATTATTTAAAAAAGACGTAAACATAAGAATAAGAAAATCAGCGATGAGACAGATATTAAAGATATGAGAATAGCTTCAACTAAATTCCACAATTAAGGAAATGAAATTTTCAAATAATGAAAAAGAATAAAGAAATTAAACAAGAAAAGACAAATGAAACATCAAAGTTACAAATTAAGGCTTTCAGATAGTTGCGACAAAGCAATCAGAAAGAAAAAGGTTTAAATTAAAACAGTAAGAAAAAATTCTGGGCTTAATTACACATAAGGAAGGAAAAGAGTGGTAAATTAAGAGAATGAAAAGCAATAAAACTGCCCCTTCAGTTTTACATTCTTTTCAAATACGATGAGTTAGTTAATAGAGGAAAAGTTGAGGAACGAAAAGTTTAAGACAAAAATAAAAGCTCATTATTTAAGAAGGAGGGGTAGGTAAAGAGAAAATCAAAATAATAAAAAAGGCTAAAGGAGTGAGATACAGTTCAAGAATAATTAAATATCTCTAAGAAATATTGATTCTTCAAATAAAGTAATGAAGGAAAAGTTATTAAGATCGGTTTAACTTTGGTTCTCATCAAAATATTGATAATGCAAAACCCACGCGATTTGATACATAACTGTTTCCCTAAAACTTCTTTGTTATTACAGAATTTCCGAAAGTTTCTCAATCCATGATGCCTCAAATTTAGTGACTATTAAAAGGGTTCAAAACATGAATGTTTTAGGGTTTTACTTTATTTTTCAAACAGTTATTTTTATTTTGTAATAAGCCTCTTCTTTACTTTCTGATTTTCCACATACGTTTCCCTGCCATAATGAGTGTTTAGTATTACGACATATACAAATAAGGCAGAAATGATTATTTAAGCTGAGGTCTGAGTTATTTTAGTAAGAGATCGTGTTCTGCCTTTCGGCCATATTGTTGCTATAAGTCTGCTATTCTACGGCTATACTGAATACCTGCCTGCTAGTATACGCCATTTATCTTAATTAAGAGCCAACTACGCGAGTTTTATTCTGTGAGGCTTCGGCTGATTAATTCTATTTAGTATTAGTTAGTTTAATATTTTCTATTTTGAGTTAAAGCCCAACAGGAGACTTCTTGTATGCTCAAGAGGGGTCATCTGTAAATATATTTTGATTTAAAATAAAAGGCTATTTTAACTCTTCTTGGGAGTTGTTACTTACATTCAAGAACTTAGCGGATAGTCGCTACTTAGTTCTTCAGTATTCTAGAGTTCAGGAAACTCTATTTTAGCTAGGCTGTTATAATATAATTTATAAAAATAATGATAACATAAGAAAAGAGGTTGCTGGAATTTTTCATGGTGTATAAAAGTATTTTCTCCATAGTTCTATTTGTTTGAAGTCTCTATTATAATAGTTATTATAATAGTCTAACGTATGTCATTCTGCGTGATGACCTATTGAAGTTTCAGATCAGAATCCTTTATTGAATAAAAACAATATGGAGCATTGCTAAGTAGTATGAAATATGCGTAATTGAAGCTTTAAATGAAGCCGAATTTGAGGTAGAGGTATGAAAATTAAATGTTCCGGTCTTCATTGCACAGCAAGCGTAAAAAGTCTCAGAAAGACCTGTATCAAATTATTTGTCATATTTAACGCATTTACAAAGTGCTCCTTTAAATCAAAAGAAAATTTACGATAAAGGCGCCAAGAACACTATTATTTCTAATTAAAAACAAACTGGTTTGTAAGGTATGTTTGCTTAGTAGGCTAGATTATAAATTCTCTAAACATATCTATGAGGACGTTTGGTGTTCATAAACGGAGTAGGTTCATAGTAGTTGCGAGGCTGTGTTTTACTAATTTATTAAAATGAAGTACTAAATCTGTTGTTCGCAGATTAACCCATATCACACCAAGCATTGAAGAAATTAATATTTTTTTATAAATTCTTAAATATGTGTTTCTCTAAGTTTATGTATACATATAAAACCAAAAACAGTACCAAACAGTACCAAACAGTACCAATTTTTATTAGTTTGATCACTACAGCCTGTCCTAAAAATAGGACAATGGTATAATCCACTACTAATCATTCTTATATAGGTGGAATGGGAGAAAGCCTCTTAAACATAGTCCAACGTTATATTTTTTACAGATAATTGTTGGTTTTGCGACTCAGATCTTTAGTTGGCATCTTCTTTGTCTATTTTCTGGTTTTTTCGCAATAACATATTCATTTAGAACTTTAATTTCATTAACTTGTTGAATACCGAGTTTTATGCAAGACTGATTTCTTGGAATAGAAAATCTCAAAACGGCAACCGTTATGTGTCTTTGAAAATCAAGCATGCTCATACTATCATAGCTAAATAAGTGTTTGAGCTTCCATGAAGCAACAAATGCTGTCTCACGAGGAAACGCCTTCGGAATACGTTCGAACCTGTGTTCACATTTTATCCATTTGGGATTTACATCATGTTCTTCATTGCTATATGAAACTAAAACTTCATTTGCACCTGCAACCTCCTTAGAACTTCCTTCATCACACATTATTTCTTCCATCTCTCTCGTAGATAAATCATCAATCTCCTCTGTGTTACTCAGTGCATCGGGATCCGGGGGATAAAATCACTATTTCATTGTCTATGTCGTCTAAATCACTGTAATCTGAAGTCCATAAAAAATCTAAGGCTTCTTGCGCAAAAAGTTAAAAATTTACGCGATATAGTACTAACTCAATAAAATTCAAGTAAAATACTAACATCAAAATAATTTTCCAAAAGAAAACGCAAAATTCAAACACCTTATTATTGTAAAAATGAGAGAAATTCAAGAACGGGAGAATAGTCTACTTAGATGAAATTCAGAATACAAACTGACTTCATGAGTCAGTGCTTGGAACATTTATTCAACCCGCTCCCCCACACTTCACATACTTGTCTGTCAATTGATGTGCAAATGCTAGCTAGTTAGTTTTAGAATAGCAATGTTTGTAATACAACAGAGAAAAAAAGTATTATCTCCATTATAAATCGATGAGGATTATGAAGCAGTGGATTGTAGCGTCGTCCTATCTTTAGAACAGTTAAAATTGCAAGGAAAATTTATCTTTTATGTAAAATGCTGTTATTGTTGTGTCGTAGTGCCTTATGGAAGGGACACTACAGAATAAAGTCAACAATTTGCTTCAAAGCTAAACATCTAAAAGATTTCATTGCGTAGTGAATTTCCAAAACAACCCATGAACCTTGATGCTCGTGAACTTACTGTAAATCATGCATCTCAAAAGGAGTAACTTAAAAATAACAAAAACACAATAATCGATATTAAATTTCAAGAAAATCTTTAGTATTTATTTCTTCAAATTAAATCAGTATGGCAATAACAATTAGATAATAAAATTCGTTTAACTCTCCCCAGGGAGAATAAAAAAAGAACCTGAAAAAATTCTAATACATTTTATAAGTGTTTTTAACAATTCAGTGATTTCAAAATAAAACATCAAATTTCTGTAAGTGCTAACAAAATATAAGCATAACTATTTCATTTTAGTAACATTTTTTAAATTCATTACGCTATTTCTTTACACCTATGAAGGTTCTTCAGCTTATTATTGCACCTTCATTAAAAGAATATTACCATTTAGAACAAATCAAAATTTACATCTTATTATTGCACAGAAACTAAAAGAATGCTACTATTCCAAACAACTTAAAATTTCCATCTTATTATTTCACAGAGAATGAAAGAATACTACCAATCAGGATAAAATACTTAAATTTTGATATCTTATTTTTGCTCATAGAATAAGGTCTACTAACATTAAGATTCAATTAACAGAGTTACCACAAAACCACCCTTTTAGGAAATTAAGAATACTGTTGAAACTCTCGCCGTTAAAACTGTTACCAAACACCGCGTAATTTGCGCATACCCGCTGCCAAAATGAAACGGAACTATAACTGAACTTTAGAACTCGTAATGGACGTTTGAGTTAAAGACGTAAATAGTAACTTCTCTCTGTGATGTGCATGTAATTAGTTAGTAATGTAAATTAAACGTATCTTATTATCTTAGGAGCCTTTCTTTTTTGAGATGAGTAGTGCCTTTGATTTGTGCAATTAATAGAAATATTCCCGGATATACCTTTGGAGAAGAACGAGAAAGAAGATTGTCAGAAAACGTAAGACTTTTTTACCTTTATTCTAAGAATGATTATCTTATTAATCATAACAAATATTTACACAGGAGTTATTCTATTTCAGTTTACGATTTATTTTAACTCAGCGTGAAAATAAGCTCATCAAATAAACAAGTTTCACTTTATCAACATCTCGGAATCCTTAAAATACAAACATTTTAATATGAAACCATAATTACATTTTATTTTTGTTTAATAAGTGAAAACCTCCCTCTTTGCTATTGTAATTAACTATAAACTGGTAGATGTCTAAACTCATTCCTTTTTTTCTTAAAATTGTGAGCTAATCAAGTAAAAACAAACACGGACTTATCTGACAGGTGAAACAAGTTGAACATTCTGTCCAAGGAAGACGCTAATATACGGCTAGTTGTCCCAGGTGACGGCATCGTACTTCACAAACCGCCGGGAATTTCAAGATGGTACTGTTGACAAGTTGAATAGAGCTACATCGGAACTTCCATCAGAAAGGTTATGGAGTAGCTGTAGCCAACTGTTCTCGGTGAAGTTTCTTCTACGGCACTTTTCCTGGAATCTTGGTTTTGAACGCTAAGAGGATAGGTTCACCTAAACCCTTAGACGCTTGTAATTACGCGGCCTTCATAGTGATGGTAAAAATAAAACCTCCGAGAGGGCAAGTAAAATTTAAAAATTAAGGATAATGCATGATGCCGAAAAAAATGGGGCGTAAGACCCGCTTCCATACAATAACGTTCCCTTACAGATTCTTGGGAAAATCGTGCCCAAAGGCACACAAAAATGCGAAGCAAAAGAGCACAATAAGCGCGGCCCAAAACAGAGCGAACTGCACCTGCAACGTCTTTTTGTCAAGAGAGGAATCCCATAAAACGCCAAAACCCGTTAAAAGGGTGAAAAATCCAATATGACAAACCCCGCCTTACACCCCTGTAAAATTTCTCCTTTTTCCGAGGCGTTGAACTAAACACAAATTTAAATCTCGCCAAATAATCTCTAAAATTTGGAACACTTGCAAGGCCGAACCAGCCAACCTAAACTCGACCCACCGGAAAGCCCTTATGAGTGAGGGCCAAAGATGTTAGAAAACTGCATTTTTTCAATTCTTCCCCCTTCACTTTGGACACAAAGCAAAATGGAAAATTCAGTTAAATAATTTACAGTAACTTAAAATCTGTTAAAGCTAGCTTCTTGAAAGTGATCTTAAATTAAAGAGCTAATTTTTCTGCTTCTAGTGGTATAAATTAAAAATGGCTAAACTTAAGTAATATAAAATCTAGTTTATTGCATAGAAAAAGCACCTAATTCCATTGTGTGTTTCAGCGCATTTACGAGTAATGAGTGGAAAATATGAATCAATCTTAACTATCAAAAACCATAATTAAAATTAAACAAATGCACATATATTAAATAAAATACACGTTGTGTAGCATAAAATTTAAAAAAAATAATAATAAAATTAATTCTTATTAAGTCATAATTTAAATAATAAAGTGAATTTGCTCTAAAACATTATGACAATGTTTTTTACTGGTATAAAAGTAGAGAAAATTACCTCAATAAATTTACATGTATGTTTTTCTTGGAGCTCAAAACTTTAAAAATCTTGTACATTGAAAACATAAGCAAAAAAATCTGCGTAAATCTCCCTTTTAAAAAATTCATAAAAATATCTAAATTAATTCTAACTTGAAATAAAGATAAATATATAGTTAAAGGAGTTTTAAATAATAAATCGTCTTTAATTTGAATTAAAATATTTCAAAGATTTCATACAAAGACCACTTATGTGTGCTGTACTATTTTTACGACGATGAGGAAATATGGGTTAAAAAATAATAACTGTGCTTATAAAATGTATCACTGCATACCATTTTTGTTATACTTTTTCAGAGGAAAACTAATATATTTATAACTTTAATCTTCTGTTTTATATCATGACGTTTTGAATTATTGTTTCAAATGTAGCATATTGCATTTTTCAGTGACTAATGGTTTTCTTGAAAAAATTCTCATACACAAGTTACTACATTTTTGTTCTCTCTTTATATTTATTTTCCTCATATCGCATATTTGTGCATAATATACTTCGAAAATTGGCAGTTTAGGTTAGTTATAGCTTTAAAGCAAATTTCTAAATGTGTTTAATTTGATAATAACCTACAATAAATTTAATAATAATATAATATTTTGAATGTATGATGTAATTATAGACTTCAAATAGAAGAAAAAAATACATCGCATTTAAATTTATGCGTGATTCGGCCATGATCGTAGTAGGTTTTAAATAAAAGGATTTCAAGATAAATTCAAACTGTTTGATTTTGGACATATTGATCTCAGCCATAACTCAACAGATCAAAATATTTTTTTGTTATCTTATAGGCTAGAAAGAATCCTCAATTGTAAAACATGTCTAAACAATTCGAGCGTTTAAAGATTAATGTTCAGCGGATAAAGAAGAAAGTAAAGGCGTAGTTCTGAAATGCCTTAACCAAGAAATTTTTTTTACTGAAAACATCCAGTGATAGACAGAGGTTATGATCTTGGTTTACAGGAAAACCCCAGTTATCCTTAATAGCACAGAAAATTCAGAGGATGCGAACTTATTTTTATCTACTTATTTTTCGAGAGTAAATGACTAGCATTATGCGTGTTGCAAAGATACGTGATGTCTAGTACTAATGGATAAGGACTGCAATATTACTGGAATTGTAATTCTGAAATTCAAAGAGCTTGGAAAGTGATATAAAGCAATTTCTATCACTTTCTGGCGGCAAATGGATTAAATATTGAAAAGATGATGATGCTGTGAATTTTAATATTGCAGTTATTTGATATAGATTTTAAGTTATAAATCAGTGCATTCGCTTTAGGTGACTATGCATTTATTAGTTTAAGTATTATATATATTTTCAATTTTGGACGATTGAATAAAACACAATTTCCTTGACTGCCTCTTTGCAATTTTCATCTCAAAAATAACATCAGCTTTACTTGGGAAAATTCATTAATATCAAAATTACAGTTATTGCTGATCCTTAACTTTAACTATGATCTTAACGTAAACTACGAGCATGTATGTCGATTGATATAGGTTACTATTATTTTAGGTTAAAAAAACTTTAGTTAAATGAAAAACGTTCGTTAACTGGCCCTTAAAACTGCAGTTTTAAGGGCCTTAATGTTGGCCCTTAAAACTTCAACAATCAATAACTGATCCTGCACTGAATCAGCAGGATGTTTACATGAAAAGCAGATTATGGAAGGATTTGGAAATGCTTAATACCGCAGAATTATGAAAATAATTTGCTTCAATACAATTCCTTAGAATCAAAATTGTAGTAGTAAAATAAGCCATTGTCAATTAGTTTCAAACCCAGTGTCCTCATTATGTGCCACATTTCATTATTCCACTCTTTTTAGTATTTATCACAGTGCACTATCAAGTCGTGAATGACATGGCACGGAGTTCAAGTTTATTTATACCATCGAAAGCACTCATCAAGGTCATTACGGTCATCACGCTGTCTAACTGTACTGTCAAAGGCGAAAAATAAATAAAAAATTGAAGATTATACAGAGCCATTTAGGTGATTGAATTTAACGTTTTTTGGCCCTCTTTATGTGCAGGGGGCATAAATTCCATAGAACAGAAGACAGATTTCCAACTTAACGCAAAGGATAACTGTAGAATATTCTTCTGAGGGCCATCTTTCTGAAAGAAATGTTATCACAGTGCTTTGTCTATAAAATTATTAGTTCTAGAAAGGATTAATTCACCAGAAAGAAGAAACAATCCCTCCACTTTACAAAATGGAAAGACAGACAGCTTGTACAGATGCCTGTTATGAATTCTACATCCACGTCAAAAGTCTTTCCTCAAAAACTGGAGTTTATTGCAAAATACAGCCTATCTCCGTTCGTATGTTTCGAAATAATGAACAGCATAGGGAAAAATGTACAAGGTCGGTATTTCTTTGGCTACCTATACATTACAGGTGGTGGGGATAAATGTCATGACACTGCCTTTTCAGATAAAATCTTTCGTCATAGATCATCGTAGTGGTCCCATGTTTCACATTGTGAGATGGAGTACTGGTGGATACAAGACTTTATGTGAAATTTATCCGAATTAACCGGTTATTATCATTTTAGCTGTAACTTCTTTCCGTAGTCCTCACCTAAATGCAACTCAGTTGTGTATTTAAGCCGAAGGGTTTGAAAGTTTTAGAATTATAACTTTTGGCAGCCTCGGATTCCAGTTATGTACTATTGCCAGCTCTGCCTAAGTTATTCCGGCTTTAACATCTTGCTAGCTAATATTTAAAATGCGAACGGTTAATTATCTTGAGCTAGCTTAAGTAATCTATTTCGTCTTTAGTCTCAGACTACTTTACATACATTTGAATTTAACTTTATTCTTATGTTAATTTAAGTACTCACAAGTAGAAGAGGTTTGTTTATAACACTAATAATGGGTACTGTTTATTTTATAGTTAAATAAATAGGTTTAGTTAACCTTCTTAAAATCTGGTGATTTGCTTCAAACTAAACCGGAAGCTAGCTCTACTGTCTAGTACTATCTGCAGGACACTGAGGTAAACATCTAAAAACTCTAGAATGCTACAAACTCACAAGCGTAAAATGTGCTTTCCTGATATATTGAACAGCCAGTGTTATATCCTCAACATATTGAATATGCTGGTATCCTTTGTCTTCACAACCTGCATGGGACTATTTACCAACAAGAAAATGAGTGATTGCTTATTGTATGCAACACCTAGAAATTCCGTAAAGGCGACGATACTGCACCTCTTAGCCAGTAACTGACTGTAAGACTTATAAACTCCCCTTATCCATTTTGCTCAATTACTGATATCGGAGGAGTTATCCGTGACTACTCTAGGTGAACTTTGATAACAAGCAGAAATTCTCTTTGTGCCAGGCAGTATGGCAATAACTATTGCTGTCCATTGTTGCTCCACGGGAATTTTTTTTATGGTCCGCAAGCTGAACTAAGACGTAACTGCAATCATTTCACCCTTGCATCATTCGTAAATTATCAAAATAGCAAATTTGTATAGCTTGTTTATAATATTATTGTAATTTTAATGCCCGGCAATGTGTTTCTGTGTTTAAATAAAATTTATACTCAGTACTAATCCTTCATTTAAAAAATTGAGAAAAAAGATCCAACAGACATATAAAAAGGGGAATTTGATCTGAAAGCATCTTGTAGTTACTCGTATATTCATATTCCTTTACTCATTATTTTTTATACACTTTTTTAAACTATTATTTATATAGAGAAGATGAATTTGTATTTCTTTTAGAAACATTTGAGTAATTTCAGAATTCCCTTCCATTATCTGCAGTAATAATTTTGAATTGTTTTTTTTAATTTCTTTATGTGAATCATTTTTAAATTTCTTAAATTTCACTGAATAGTCTATGCTTAGTTTTAATCTTTCTCCTTCTGTGCGCTAATATGATGACTTCTTAGTTTCAGCTTTACGTTGCTGAATTTTTGCTTACGCTTTGAGATATTTCACATATTTTGAATGAAGTTTTTTATACGCTCTAAATTTTTGTCCTAATATAATAGCCCAAACACATTCTAAAAAATTCCATTATCTTATTTTCTGTGTTTCACTACATAACTCGTCATGAAGCAGTGCAGCAAATGTCTAGTAAAATTCATGTTAATATAATTTCAAGTAAATTTTTTTAAAACAATATTTCTAAGCTTTCGAATTACACATACTCTATTGCTCTTTAATGAAATTTGTACACTGTACCTATGAAATTTGTAATCTTCCAAGTTTCTTTATTATTTTGAGAATATCGTTTTTAAATTAATAAGTGCCTGTAAGTTTTTAAAATTTATTTTTAGGTAATAACTAAAGTTACAGCACATTATTTTCTAAGTTTGATTTTTTGTCATATTTTTACTGATTAGTATTCGTGTATGTATGTGAATATTTGCTTATTATGTAACCATCAGATACACTGATGCATAAACATAAGTTAACATACGTTATGCATAAACATAGGTCAATACATATTAATAAACATCTTTGTGATATTTTTATTTTATGTAAGAAGACTGATAATTGTTCTTTCTTATTTGATATTTTGATTAAATTCCACAAAATCTTTGTACTCATTTTAGGCCACAGTTTTCAATAATAACGCAAAAGATTATTCACATTTTTCTTGTGTTCCTTCAGTTGAACTAATATCATATGAAAGTGTACTATTATTCTGCTTTCATTTCATGCATTTCTTATTAAACGCATACTGAATTACCTGGAAAAATTTGCGTGGGGTGTCAACGCAAGGAAAATATCGTCGTTCAAATCGTTGTGTTAGAAAAGAAGGCAATGAAAAAATAATCTCCCCAGTTCTGAAGCATCTTAGATATAAAGTTCCTTGACAGAAAATAAAGTGGCAAAAAGATTTCACAATTTCAAAACAACATAGTACCAGTATGTCTTCATAAGAAAGATGAATTAAATAATGATTTAATATTAATCTGTATAAACTGATAATTATATTAACTAATTCTATTATTATTCTATTACGAATTCTATTACACAGCAGTAATTTCTACTGATTTTCAGAATTTAATTGATCAAGTGTTTATCCGGCCTTTTCAGTAAAGTTTTCAATTAGTTAATACAAAAGTCTAAAGTAATAGCGTTAAAAATATTCCGAATTTCTTGCACGAATTATCACAAATTGTAACAAGTAAATTATATTTGTATTTTTAAAGTTTCAAAAGCACCCTTACGATGTTATCATCAATCTTTAGCTTGTTAGGTGCCCCCCTGTGCTAGCAAGCCGGCATCTATCATCAAACTATCGCTTCAAGAATCGTCATCGTTTCGTCGAAGCCCTTGGTGGCAGTTGTTGGACCGGTTTCTGCCCTCTTCGCTGCTGGAAGTTCAAAGGTGAAGGACGGACTTCGGCCTGTCTCTTCACCTACCACCTCGCTTCTTGATGCACGTTTAGCTCTCCTGAAAAGTCCCATGATATGTTTCCTGAATTATAGAAAGCCAACTGCAGTTTTTTTATTGAACATATTCATTCTATATGCAGTTTCTGAAAATTCATCCTGGATGGAATGATGTTTTTTAAGCAAGAATCATGAACGATCTCATTGTGCAATATAAGGCTCATCCATTGTCTATCGCCACGTGGTGCACTGCTCCAAATTAATTCACTGGTAGAAGCTTCAAAATCACAAAAACGTTCAAGATAAAAATTGCTGGTCTACATATATTTTCGATTCCAGGTTTTTAGTGATTTAAAGAAAACGATGCAAATGGATTGAGCGCCGAAATGTATCATTTAACGAGTGGACATTCTGCATGTATAGTAGGACTTTGGTTGTGATCTGGTTATTTAATTTTCTTATTTTATTTGTGTCAGCTCCAGCAGTAAAATTTTTGATAGGAAAAATAAATAGAGTGAATTGTAGATGATTAACTTGTATTTTCTTCTTCAACTATCACAACGTCTGGGGTAAGTACATTATTTTGCTATCCTCTGTAGGTCACATATTTTATCCCTATCATTCGGGTTATTGCGGAAACAACGTGATGTACTCTTAATCACATGTTATAATCCTATACTGGGTAGTTGGATTTCTTCATTCTTATTCGCGGTTCATCGCTGATAAAATTAATATTCAAAATTTTGGTTATCACTTTTACACCAGAATAATTATAATTAATATTTCTCATAACCTACAGAAATTAACACAATTTTAATTACATAAGAAATTAAAATAT
>KK116162.1:0-17146 GCA_000611955.2 Stegodyphus mimosarum
CCGCTTAGCAGCACAAACCTTTTGGTCAGCTAACTCGGAGACGAACTCTTCTTCTGGAACAAAATGAAGGTCGATTTCCGAGATAATTGAGTGTTTTGTGTTCTGGCACAGATATCGGTACTTGTCCAAGTTTGGTTTGACGTGAAAGTGAAGCAGAGTGGGTGGCCGAAACGGTATCAATAAGCAGGTCGCCAGAACGGAGACGCTTTATGTTCCTTGGCTCACCAACACATGAATTAATGTACTTGCTTATCAGAAAAGGAGGCATCTTTTGTAATTCACCAGAAGGACTAGAAACAATAAGAAAGCGAGGACAATTAGTTTCCTTGGCATTTGCATCGGTACGTGCTTTTTTATTAGTTGACGTTTCAGGGGGACTTAGACTGGAAACGACGGTATTAGATTCAGGATGACTTATTATGTAGATTTTGTAGTTTTCCATAGTGAAGAGAAAAAGATTCGGGTCCTTCCACCCCACCCACCACAGAGCCCAACAAGGGAACACAGATTCCTGTGTTAGGTCTAGCCAGACCTATACGCAAACTGAACCCCCACCGTGGGCTTTCCCGAAAGCAGGTACTCCCGAGAGCTTATCCCCAAGCCACTGACACAAGGACTAGTGACCAGCCGATTGACACCCGTGAGGACGACAAGGTGCCACCCGTTTAGCTGAAGCAGAGGCCAAAGCAGTGTGTTGGGGACAGTACCTCGCACCTCAACTACCAGGACCCTCCTTTCCAGCGACACGGGTCTCCACGCACGGCAAACACGTGGGCAGTTTTCTCGCCATTTCAGAACCAGAGACAAGGGCTGTTCCAGTCTGTCATGGCAAGCCCCAAACTCCGAAGAGAAAAACCACAAGGGAGAAAGGAAGGAAAAAAGCTTCAGCTCAGAGGAGATGAGACGGAAAAGAGGACAGATCACTGGGGCTACAGTATCGTGATACCCGTCTCATCAAGAAGATGATCTCCTGAAGTGCTAGGGTACCTCGGGATTGCCACACCCGTACTCACAAAAGTGAGCCTCTGAGGGAGCTCGCCGCGATGAATTGGGAGCATTAAATCAACTTTTAAAAATGAACTTCGGGCCGAGGATATCCAGAATTACAAAAACTTCAGCAGTAATTTTTTCACTGCATAGTCAGGATTTATAGATCTAGTTGCTATAGTGGTGTCATCCACATAACATCCGAGGTAATGGTTCGTAGTAATTCCGTCTTTTGGGAAATCAGCCACATATGTGATATAGAGAAGCGGGCCTAAGATAGAACCCTGGGGGACCCCAGCGCTCAGCCTTTGATGTCCTGAAGTGTCGCTGCCTACGGAAACATAGAAGGTTCTTTCTATGATAAATGAGTAGATGAGATGCACCAACTCTCTACTGAAGTTGAAATTTATTAGTTTATAAATAAGCCCCTCATGCCAGACGCGGTCGAATGCTTTCGCCACGTCCAGCATGAGTAAGGCGACAATCTGTTTGATGTGCAGCGCCTCACCTAGATATTCTGTGAGACGGACTAACTGCTTAGTTGTAGACAGTCCTGCTCTAAAACCGAATTGTTCCGATGGCAAGATATCCAAATATGGTTGCATTCTTTTTAATATTATCCGTTCGAGAATTTTTCCAAGGCCTGGAAGTAAGCTAATCGGCCTAAAACCTTCTGCCCGCGTACAGTCCTTTCCCGGTTTCGGGAGCAGAATCACCTTTGCTTTTTTCCAAATATATGGGAAATATGACAAGTCCAGACATCTATTTAAAATTTTTACATATCTGAGAAGTATACAGTCCGGTAGATATTTGATTGTGAGATTTGTGATCTCATCAAAGCCAGGTGCCTTGCGCATGCGCAGACGTTTTACGATATCCTTAATTTCCTGTAAATTAGTATGCTCTATCCTGTTAGGAGCAGGTTGTTCTATCATCCAGTTTTGTAGATAGTGTCGGACTTCATATACAAAATTTATGTCGCAAGGATCTTCGTGGGGTGTAAATTGATGAGATAAATGTTCCGCTAAGACTTCTGCCTTATCCTTGTCCGTAAGTGCTATGACTTGATTCGAATAAATTGGTTTGTTTACCGTCCGTTTTGACTTAAGTCTTCTTGCAAAGGACCAGAAGCCGTCTCTAGTATTATTAAAGGAAAGTATTTTATCCTCCCATAATTCTTGTTTGTAATTTATAATGTCTGTTTTAATTTCCCTATTGAGTTTATTTAAATTGATTTTCAGCCTGGGATCCCAGGTTCGATTCCACCGTTTTCTCATCCGGTTTCTTTCTTTGATCTTTTCCCTTATGAATTTTGTGAGTAAGCCTGCATATTGCTGCGCTGGAACTTGTTTAGTTGAATTTTTATATGCATCTTTAATATCATTAGTTAGCTTATGGACTTCCATTTCGATGGCATTGGTGTCATGTAATTTTATTTCTGATGGTTCAGATTCTGATAGAAGATAATCAAAAATTTCCCAGTCCGTCTGTTTCTTCATTTTATTATTTAATATTTGTGACGCGCCCAAAGTAATTAGTACAGGTACATGGTCTGATGTCAGATCTTGCAGAACTTCTAAACACATTGGGATGTCTGTGGTTGATAGGACTATATCTAAAATGTCACCCCTGCCTGGGTTACTAGGGAGAAATGTATAGTCCGTCGGAGCATAAAAATATACAGGATGATTTAATATGTATTTTAAAAGAGCTGCTCCATTTCTATTAGAAAATCTACACCCCCACTCTCTGCTTTTAGCATTTAAGTCGCCTGCAAGAATGGTGGGTTTGTCCAGAGGTAGAAGTTCTTCCATGATTTTCTCTTTGATGTATCTGTGTGGCGGATTATACAAGGCCGTAAAGTACGTAATTCCATAATCTGGTAATAGAACTGAGACTGTAACGGCTTCATGACCATTCTGCCGATCTTCTTTAATTAAGCACGATTGAAGTGAGCTCTTTACTAAAATGGCCACTCCTCCGCCTCTGTGTGTGAGCCTGTCACAGCGGTAACTTTTATAGTTTGATACATTAATTCTATTACTTGGAGTGGCATGCGTCTCCGTCAGGAGTGCTATATCAATAGCCTGTGCATGTAGAAAATATTCAAGTTCATTAATTTTATTAAAAATGCTATGGGCATTCCATGTCACTAACTTTATTGAAGCTCTCGTATTAATTCGAGGGCCCATTATTTGATGTAGTGTTTGTCTTGGTTTCCTGACTAATTTTTGTTATTTCTCTCATTTGTTGGGAAATTTGGAATCCAGCTGTTTTTATAACAGCGACCAACTCTGCCAGGTCAGAAAAAACCTTTTTCGCTTCAGTAAGCGTGTCAGAGTATAAGCCCGATGATAAGCATAACTCTTATTTTCAATTACTCGATTCGAGTAATTTTTATTGCGCTCAGTTTTCTTCTTTGGATACTTCTCGCATCCTTTAAAACTACTAGTGTGTTCCAGCCCACAGTTTGTGCAGCAAAGTGGAACATTATCATTGTTTTTATTTGAGCAATCTCTGGACTCGTGTTCCTCACCACATCTGACACAGCATGGTCTATAGTTACAACCCGATTGGATATGGTTGAACCCCTGGCAGCGAAAACACTGCAGGGGTCCTTGGCGTCCTAAATATTCCCTTATAGAGACTTTCATTCCACACAGAAATCGTTCTAAATATATGCCCTTTGATTTTTCAGACTTAGGGAGTGTGATTAAGAAAAGTGGGAGCTGAGTCACCTCACCTTGTCTGAGTCTAGTCATTTGTTTTATGTCTTCTATCTCGTATTCTAAATTTAATAATTCCTCTTTGATGTATTCTAATTCTGTATCTTCGGTTAATCCCCTAATAACAACCTTCAACTTTCGGTCTTGAGGGAGGGAGTAAGAATGGTGCTCAATATCAAGCTCTTTTAGTAATTTGACTTTGCCTCTATAACTTTCTGCAGAATCTGCAAAAATCTTTACTTTATTTTCACAAAACTGTCCATAGTTTCCTAATTTTCGTTCCTTCATAAACTTTTGGATATCACTCCATTTAATTTTCTTAGAAGTATTGTAATTGGCGGTATTTTTTTAGATTTATTATCCTGATTTGCGTTTTCTGATTTTTCAACATGTTGTGATATATTATTTTCAATCTCATTTGTATCCATATTAATGTTGTTTTCATCCTGTACAGTGGGATTTACCCCAGATGTACTTGCATTTAAAGTATCAGTTTGTTGCATATTGGCAACAGGAGAAATTTGCGTTTGATTGCTAAGTTTAATTTTCTTAGCAAAATTTCGATAATTTTCGTGCCTAACTGTTTGATCGCCTCGCCTACGCGGCAAGTCATCTTCTGAACTATGATCCTGATCAAGTGTAAATTCATTCTGCGAGTCGGATTGTAAATTTATAGGGCTTCTTGCCCGTTCATTATCACTAACCTCATTACGAGACTTACTAACATTTTTCTTGTCCTTACTATTTTCATCAACCTTCGCTGTAATTTCAGTGTTAACCGCAGTTAACGTATCAATCATGCTTCGCAAAAAATACAAAAGGTTTTCCTCAGTATTAGTGAGCGATCCATTTTTCTCCTGCAAAACCTCCAACTCACTAATTGGCAGATTAACAGCTTCAATAATCCTTTCCATCGCGCAACAGAAAAATCAGAAAATCCAGTCCGACGCAAAAAGCAACCGGCGCCCTGGAACCAGACACGAACGAAGCCAGTCTGGCAGACAGATGAGCCGGCGGAAGCTCACGAGGTCCCTGACAAGCACCTAACAGCGCAAGTTCACTAAAGTATGCGCAAAAAGCTTTAAAGATTATAAATAATACAGCTAAATTAATCCAGCAATCAGACATAAATGGTTCCAATCATGCAATTGATTTACAATGTCCGTAAAATTTACTTAAAAAATTTACTTAAATATATATATATAAATACAAAAAATTAAGCGACTGCTACAAGGCAATTAATAATTACTTTACCTGAGCATGCGTTAAAAAATGCAGTACAACGAAGAAATAAGCATTAAAAAATGCTGCTGTCAATAATCATCAATCGTAGAGACAGGAATTCCACACACTTTATACAGAAAAGAATTAAGATGAGTGACGCTTAACTGTATTGTTGAACTGAGATGAGATGTTTCAATTCGGCTTTTATAAGCTTTTTAATTATCACTAGAACAATCTAGATTTTTCTGGATGGCAACAGTAATTACGAGATATTTATTTATTAAACATGAAATGCACACGCTCTTTTATTTTTATTTTTCCGACGTAGCTTTCCCTTCAAAAAATCGTCTGCGTTGCACGGGAAAATAAAGCAATTTTAATTACAATTCTAAATAATTAGCCAAATAAATATGAAATCCGTAACAATATTTAAAAACTTCAGACTATTCCTAAATAAATTAACTTTTTAAAATTCCATGTCTATATAAAATAAAAAAGCATATTCAGATAATTTTGAATTTGCATAATTATATGAAACTATTAATTTGTTATGGATGGATTAGTTACATTGTACGTGTAAAATGAACTTTTTAAAAATACCTCGATAAAGCATTACTTTTAGCACTGATCTAATATAAGACATAAAACTAAGAAAGATAACAATAATAGATTATAATGCATTGCAAGATTGACTGATAAATGTACAATTTTTACATATCATAATTATGTCTGTAACTATATGTCGAAAATTTTTAAAACAGAAGTTACTCGATTAACTTGCAGGTGCTAATTAATAATACATTTTCTTTCACATGTTCTTGATAGACAAAATTTCAACAAAGGAATATATATATAGATATATATCTATGGGCATTATATGAAGATATGAATGCAATATTTGAGAAATTAAACATTCATTTTCAAGGAAAGTAAGTAAGTAAAAAAAAAAAAAAACTTCTTAACTATTGGAAAAGATAAATTTTTACAATACCCCTCCTGGTTTATATTTAAAAAATTTAAGACTTAGCACATTAAAATAATCTAAATGTAGGATGTTTTGTTCTGCGGTATAGTCGTTTAATGAATTCGGTAATTATATATATTGTAGTTTAATAAATAACTGTATGTTGTTTATATTTACTAAAGTGAGTTTTGCTAAATAACACTTTAAATAAATTATCTGTTTTCCCAAAAGACATTTTCTTATGCCAGATAAATGAACGGTAGCATTAATAGATTCATAACATAGAATTCAAGTTTACGAAATTTATTGCATATTTTGCATTTGCGAAATTTATTGCATATAAAAATATTCATTTTGAAATGAAATATGAAATATTAAGGGGGATTTTTCAGCCTTTAAGTGTAACGTAATTTTTAAATAGAATTTTTTCTTTTTGTATTTATTAATGCATTTAAATTTTCCAGTACATATATATTCCATTTTGCCGTGCATACCTAAAAGGCGGATATATAGAAATTTGATATAAAAATCATATTTTCACTTTTTATCATAACGTGCAGAAAATCTTTGCATAGATTTATATAAAAATTACGAGATTAAAATATGTACATTTTACGAAAAATGCACACATAAATGTAGTAAAAACGTAATTGAAGATTTATGCAAATTTTTTACCAAGAATGTGCATTTACACATAGAAAAGACGAAAACTGATGGACCTAAATTTTAACCAAAATCATTCGCATATGCAAAGAAAAAATAGGGAAGATTCAGGTAAATTTCTATCAAATATATACGTTTTTGTACCGCAGAATACGGGGACTATCTACGTACATTTCTATCAAATATATACGTTTATGTACAGTAAAAGGTCGGGAAGATTTACGTAAATTTTTACTAAATATAAACGCATATGCGAAGCAAAAAAACTGCAGAAATTTACGTATATGCGATAAATATAGGTAAATTTTTAGTAAAAATATACGCAAATCCCTAAATTTACGTATATTATACGTAGAAGTTGCAAATGAACAGCAATCTTTCGCATAAATATACCTAAATTTTACGTAAAACTTACGTTATAAGGTATTTCTCCCCGCCTTCTTTGCATGCCTTCGTGGTGTAGTTGTCTGCATGCTCGACGCGTAACCGAGAGGTCCGTGGTTCGATTCCCGGCGAAGGCGTTGCTCATTTTTCATGTCTCCTGTTTCGTAATAACCTAATGTCTCAACACTGGCGCCCGAACTAATAAGGTGGTGGATGATGATTCTCCACCACCGCGATTTGGCGATTGGGTCCCCAAAACCCCAGTCGCCCTTTAAAAGGGGGAGTATATAAGATATTTCTCCCGCCTTCTTCGCATGCCTTCGTGGTGCAGTGGTATGCATGCTCGACGCGTAACCGAGAGGTCCGTGGTTCGATTCACGCAAAGGCGTTGCTCATTTTTCAAGCTCCTGCTTCGAAATAACCTAATGTCTCTACATTGGTGCCCGAACTAAAAAGGTGTTGGATGATGATTCTCCACCACCGCGATTTGGCAATTGGGTCTCCTAATCCCCAGACGCCCTTTAAAAGGGGGGAGTATATAAGGTATTTCTGGTATTTCTCCCGCCTTCTTAGTATGCCTTCGTGGTGTAGTGGTCTGCATGCTCGACGCGTAACCGAGAGGTCCGTGGTTCAATTCCCGGCGAAGGCGTTGCTCATTTTTCATGTCTCCTGTTTCGTAATAACATAATGTCTCAACACTGACGCCCGAACTAAAAAGGTGGTGGATGATGATTCTCCACGACCGCGATTTGGCGATTGGGTCCCCAAAACCCCAGTCGCCCTTTAAAAGGGGGGTATATAAGGTATTCCTCCTGCCTTCTTCGCATGCCTTCGTGGTGTAGTGGTCTGCATGCTCGACGCGTAACCGAGAGGTCCGTGGTTCGATTCCCCGCGAAGGCGTTGCTCATTTTTCATCTCATTTGCTTCAAAATAAACCTAATGTCTCTACAACGTAAAAATCTATTGTTTTTTCCTGGACACTTTTCATGATATTTTGACGTTAAACGACACGTTTTTTAGACGAAGGGCCATTCGTAAACTGCACGTATTTTTCTCATGCAATGTACGAATGCATGCTGCCTGGGATTTTACTGAATTCTCATTTAAATGTAAATGAAAAAAACCATCTGAATAAATCTTAACCAACACTATTCAGATAGTATTCTTGTTTTCAAGGTATATCATTTTAGTTCTTTTTCCATTAAAGGAGCTAACCTAACAGACTTATTTCATTTACATATATCTCATTGATATGTGTTATAAATATCAAAACCTGTTTTAAAGCAATAAGTAAATAAATAAAATACACTGGTTCTATTAGTTATCTAAAACAATACTGTTATATACTCTATAAACAAATCCAAATTATCACATCATAATACATAACACTAGTACAAAAGAAGAAATGTCTGATTAGGAATATACTCTATTTATTTGATAACAAAGAAACATATGCAACATCACATTATGAAACATCCTGCAAGCTATTACAATACTCTAAGACATTGATTAGTAAGGTAAACATCAGTTGATCATTCTTTCACAGTAGCAATAAATTTTTCATTCAAAATTCCTAATAATATGCCAAAACAGATTTACTTTTGTTGCCTCAGATTTAAGGTCACACAAAAGTAAATTTGATTTAGCTGACTATGAGATCTTCTACTGTGGAGGACTTTCTAAGGAAAACTGGCTTGTATTCACATTACACATAGGGAAAAACCACTAAAAAACCAATCATGCAGCCAGCCTGTTTGGAAATAAAATAGAAGATGAAGCTCCCACCATTCAATAACTTTGACCATTCAGCTGTTGGTGGGCCTAACTATTATTCGAAGAGACAAGCAACAAGTTTTCAGTGACAACTACTCTACGTTTTTACAGATAGAACTGAACAGTAAAAACTTCTTAAACTCTCGATTAGATTCTAATTTACGTTCTTCCTTTTAAAAGCAGAAGATGCAAAATTTTGCCCATGCTACTTTTTATTTTGAAGAAGCTTCTTGAGACCAATTCCACGGGCAGTCAAATAATATTTTATTATCTTCGTTTTGATATTGCAACAGAAAGGAATATTTACCTCACTTGCTTTCTTACAAATCATATTAATGAATTCCTCATCCATAGTTACGTTTCCACATATTATTTCGTCCCGAAAATTTTGAATTATTTTTCACACAGAAAGCACAGATTAAAAATTTCAGGAAAAAGACATTTAAGACAACCTAAATTTGCAAAATTAATTATATCAACAGTAGAAGGAATAATTTGCTCACAAACTAAGAGAAACTGTGCGCATGAACTGCGAACATTTTTCAGTACAGAATTTATTGCAGCTCCTGCAATACAACAGACATTATTTTCCTCATTAAGGGTGAGATCATGCAGAGATAAATCAGAAACTTCTGGTATGGGAACAGGCTCTAAAGCTTTTTTCTCCTTCAGAAATTAAAATTCATCTTTCGCAGAGTTTAATAAATAAATATCTGAATCAGTAGAGTAACTGGTGTTCTTAATGTCAGACATAAACTGAGATAAACAGATAAGCTTTAATGCGTTGGCAGCTTGCAAAGCACTACCTTAAACTAGCTTTTCTGCGTATCTGAGAATACATTTTCTAGAGCATCTTGTGTCAATTTGCTTGTTAAAATTAACTGCAAATCATTCAGAAAACACGCCTCTGCTAACTGTATGGCTAATAAAGTTCAGAGAATCAAACCAATATGTAATGGTTTCTATCCTTTACCAATTTCTACAAGTTGTACAACATTAATAAACTCAAAAAGTAACTCAATTTTTTGCTTTTATTTGTCACAGAAATTGAGTTCTTTCCGTATCTAGAAGATAGGAATATAGCATTTGAATCCAGTGGCATATAAATCTTATCCATCATACTGTTGTAAGAGCATTAGGGCTTACCTCTTTTAAAACTACTGCCTTCTTCAATCCTACAGCTGTTTTAATTGAAAAAAACCTCACAGCAGAAGCAACATTCATTTTATCAAAATGTGAGGGGAAGAGGTCTTCTTTGTTGAGATGATGCATAGTTCTCAAACCACAATTTTGGTTTGTTTCTGTAATCCAGATACCTTTTACTACTACAAAAAAGCATAATAATGGGATCAAAATGATTTCATCGAATATTTAAATTAATACTTAACTTCTTCAAAATGCCTAAAAAATACAGAATATATTTATCTTACTATAAAGAAAAACCAAAATCATTTATTATTTAGATCACACTATCCAGTTTTCAACATTGGCTCCAACTAACAGATTAGGCGACAATACATCAGAATCAAAACATAGAATGCTACTTTAAATCACCAATTGTACAGTAAAATTAAATAAAAAAAAGGCACATCACATTCCTAACCGAGCACAAAGTTTACATGAAATGTATGATACAAATTTTACAAACAGTATAAACTATTCAGGATAATAAAAGAAACAACATCACAAACAGAATTGGCGATATTTTACTGCACAAACACGCGCACATTCCGCAGTTGATTTTGTACTTCTAAAATCAGTTATCGTCAATAAGTGATAGTTAAATAAAAATACATATTTTGAAGAAATATGAAGAGTAATTTTTCTAACATTCTATGAAAAAATACGAAGCTGAAACACGCTCCTGGGCTCGGAATCTATTGATCTCGACGAGAATTAACTATATATTTTCTTCGTCTTTCTTCATTTCTTGGGAAACGAAACATCCTAAAATTATTTTTGGACTGATTCAAACAATTTGGTGCAGTACATCCACCCATATTTCTGAAAATTAGGTCGGAATCGATCAACAAATATGTCAACAAAACAGTGCTGATCCAATAGCGAATAGCAACAAGTTAGCTACAAAATGGATTACAATTCAGCTCCCCTTTATAGCAGCCTTACTATACAGTATTGCGTCACGGATGCTGAGTTATTTTCCGTTTGAGTACTGCACATGGACGACGTGACAAAATGTTGAAACAATTTTCAACCAACTGCAAAAACGTTACGTGTAATGATATTGAACTGTACAACTACCTTTGTGAGCCCTCCCAGAAAAAAACAAAAACGGTATTAAAAAGGGCATTGACGTGAAACTTATGATTGTTCCTGAATTTAATTTCCGCTTTTAGGTAGATCTTATTGATTCACAGTCTCAGCCAGATAGAAAATACGAACTTATCATGCTGTATCAGGATCATCTCACTATTTTATTTTACATATTTTGAATAACAGTTTTTTAATGGCACTTTTTCATTAAATTTTAAAAATAATATTTTCATTTATGAGGAATGAATGTCTTTGAAATAATAGCCTTATCATAACCTTTTTTTTATACTTTGCCTAGATAGCATTTGTCATTCTACAGAATGCCTAGGTATTATATACAAAGCCTAGGAAATGTATGTAATAATGCTCATATTTCATACTTTGCCTAAAAAGGTCCGGCATTCTATACAATGACTAGGCATTCTATAGATTGCCGCGTTTCATACTTTGCCGGTAACGTATATATTGAAAGCGAATAAGGAATTATTCAAGAAAAATTCTTCCCAGAGACGAACGTTATAATAACAGCTCCACCAGTAAACTCTCCGAGGAAATTGCCCACCGTCTACAGAGATTCCGGTGATTCTGTGCTCTACGTTGCAGATCAGAGTATATCGAATCTTAAGGCCATCCGAAGCAGCAATAAAATCCGTTCATCGGAGTGGTAATTGGTTGAATTTGTGTAGCCGTTTATGGGCACCATGGCAATCGTGTTAGGTTCAATGTGGCCACTCCGATACGTCGCCATACAGGCTGACGCATTGGTCATTTATCTGAAAAGAAAAAAAGGAATTGGAATGATTTAATAAGCCTACAAACATAATTAAAAGCAACTTAGAAAAGTACTTACTGGAATGAATCCACACCCGCAACATCCAAAAACTCGGCTCGAAACTCCAAGCAGCAGCGGCGAAGAATATCCATGCCTGATCTAACAAATATATAAAAGAAAATGTTAAAAATATCAAACATAAAAAAAAGCATGAAGCAAGAGGAAGGGGGAAAATGTATTTGCAATAGACCAGCATGTCTTCTTGGAAATGTAACACATCCCCCTTGTGCTCTTGATGCCATAAGAAAGCTTGTCGTGCTGAACTGCTCATAGAATCCGGGCTGTAAAAGGGGCCTCAGGGAGCAGTTCGACAAAATTTTGGTTTTCTTGCGAGTTGAAGAGATGGGGAAGTATCCCTTTTTCAATTCGCTAAGATCGAAGCAGCTGGACAACTGGGAGCTTGGACAACGCCATCGATAGAAAGTTTAACGAGTCTGTGATACGAATGTTAAGACTAGGATGTCTTAAACACATGATGATAGACCCATTAGGAATCACGTCAGGCGTTGTACCTTGCTCTAGGAGCCATACCATCATGAAATGCCCGTCGAACCTGTAAGTAAAAAATCATTATGAACACCATTGCAAAAACAATCATACTTAAATAAATTATGCAAACTACAGTTTTTATCTTACCCTTTCGTATTATGTTCCACTGTAGTGTATCCACTGTTGTTCCACTGTAGTGTGCTGTGTTGTAAACAGCCAGGCGCAAAAACTTGGTATGCCGTGTAGCCCGGAAACACTCTTGGTGCCGTCGGCATACTGAGCCACCGCGAAATTTACGAGACGCTCCTCCGAAGACTGCCCCGTTTCAAAGTAAAAAAAATATGAGTTTATCATTGGATTTCTTCAGAGCAACACGTCGCAAATAACAACAGTGCTCAGCAGCCACAACAAACTAGTTGCAAGATGGACACTTGGTAGTCCATGGCGTCTATGCAGATCCTTAAGGCACTTTCGGCGCTCAATCACTTGGCAGCATTACCTACACTGGTATACCTAGACTGGAAATTTAAAAATATTATGCAATTAAAACACAGCAATTTAAAAAAGAATTGCACCATGAATAACTATTTAATTTATATTTACACAAATTTTCAAAAACACTCACACACTCACGGTCGTCAAGCATATCGGACAGGCATTGGCACATCGATGTTCTTCTACGTGCTGGTATGTCTTTTCATAGGTAATGCAGTAGTATTTGCTGCGGGAAAATCCTCTGCGATTACATCATAGTGCCCATCATGAAGCCACAGATCTAGTCGTTGGGCCCTTCTTTTACTTTATATATCACCTAAAACATAGTAAGAAAAAAATTTTTTCTTAAACAAATTCCAAAATCGAACCATTTAGAAATCAGTTTTTAACATCTAAACGAATTGCATACCTAAAGTCAGCTATCTAAAAATTCACTATGCATTTAATTTTTGTTATGTTTTAACATCGAAACGAATTACATGCGTAACATATGAAATTAATCTAAAAATTTAACGTAATCTAAAATGAAAATTAATTCAATTTTTAATATCTAAACAAATTTCATGTGTAAATATAAAAAAAATCTAAAAGGTTAACGCATTCCAAAAATTCACCATGCATTTTTACAAGTTATATTTCAACAACGAAGCGAACGGCGTACATGTATGCATGCATAAAATGTAAAGTTAATCAAAAAACTCAATTTAAAACTAAAAACTCGCCGTGCATTTTTGGTAATTATATTTTAACATGGAAACAAAATGATCATAAACTACAAAGGTAGCTATCTCAATTTTTTCCTCAGTTCGTTAATATTGAAAACTATTTTTAAAAATTATGCTTGTATAAAATACATTTTACTATATAGTATGGAACCACAAATTATAAAAGAACTAAAATCCTGTTACGATTTTTAGAAAAGCCCTTAAATGCAAAATACCATTTATTCCATATTATAAAAACAAATTAGAAAACAGAAATAATTTAAATTTGTTGAGCTAAAAGAATCGACTTATCCATTGAGTGTCCACATGGTCTTCAAATATGGCGATTTCTGTAAATGTGCAAACCCACAGGAGCACGTTCGCAATCATATGAAATTCCTTTGCATTGGTTTCAAGAGCTAGCCGACGACGATCTCTCATGGCATTAATAGCAGTCGTGACAATATGGATTTCTTATCCAATATGTCCATGGAGATACTGATCACTTTTCTGTCTCGCCCGGCACCCACATGTCGTCTGATGAGACACAGATAACATCCACAGAGAATCCTGTGTCCAACTCAATTTTGTCTTGAGAGTGCAGCAGTTTCATGACAGCAGCCAGAATTTTTCAACCGTTGTGCTGGAAACTGTCATCAGACAACTGCTGATCGGCTTATCGAAGCCTTTTCCTTGCATGCAAAACCGGATAGGATCCGAGGAACCCAGATCGGCTGTTGAACGGCGAATAAGCTGCTCAAACAATCCCCGGACGGTATCTGGAATTCATGTTATCAGTATGCTCTGCACGTCCTGAGGTAGCCGTTCAATATCAATACTGGCGCGGAAGGTTATTTCTTCGGCTTGGTATTTATGGTAGTGGCGACGAGACTTTTCTGTAAGCACAATCGCCTCATAAATCTGAAAAAAAAAGTTTTCGGCAATAATTTTTATCAAACAATTTTCAAAAAGACATAATTATTAAAAATACATATCGAACATTCATCCGAATCAGCAAGGTATGCAGAGCATGAGCTAATGATGAAGAAATCTAAAAATAAATAAACAAAAGTAAATACATTTATTTTTAGCACTAAGAAAAAATATATTCGGGAAAAAGCAAGGGATTTTCCAAAAAAATCTCAAAAAATCAAAATAATAAAAAAAGAATTCATCCAAAATAAAAAATAGTAATAAAATACATTACGAAAATACGTGTAAAATATTATGAACTTACGTAATCATCAGAATCACGGAAAGGAAAATCGCTATCTTCAAATAAAACTTAAAAATTAAAAAATTTCAATAAACAAAACATTCAATAAATTTGGTACATTTGTTTTTAAAAATGGTAATCTAAAAATCATGTAGAAACAAAAAGTACTTACATTGGATGCAGATGCAGTTCGTTGAGCAGACATAGTTTTTAAAGAAACGAAATGCCGCAGAAAATCACACAAAGCAAAAACAACATTCACTCAGCAGTAAACAGAGTAGAAATGACTGCAATTGTCAAGCAGGGCCGGCGGAAGCAGGCCCGCAAGGTCTTCTTTGCAGGCGGGCGCCGACCAGCGAACGACACAGAGCTTTTTTTTAATGCAAAAGAATGTGCACTTATCGGGGAAGAAAATAAATGTTTCTTGAATGCTTACACAGGACAGGAACCATGGGAGTTCGCGTCCCCTCCCCATCCTTCCTCTCCAGCTCATCCATCAATGCCCTGTCACCCATCCGTCAATCGTCAAGGATAGTGTCATACAAAGAAGTTCGAGTTGGGAATTCACGGTGTGAGCAAGTTTAAATCTAGGTGATACCGTTCTTACACCGACTACATACGCAGACGTTGTTCATTACTCACAATGACCCTTCTGCGCATCCAGTTCCAGATAACAGTCATTTTCCATGTGTCTAGAAAGCCACGTTATTACATTTAGATGTTCGGCTCAACTTTTCCCCAATAGATGGCATTAGTCGTCCACAAATAAAATGTTTATGTTTGTGCTAAAGAGACGGACGAACTGGTGCCATAGGGGGGGAGGAGAGCGCTTGATGAATCGGAAGTGTTAAGATAGACCTTTTTACCTTTGTGTAAAATTATGAATAATGAAAGGCGATTTTCGCCAACTGTGATGAGTAGTAAATATGTTTAATAAAGAAGGAAAGAGGGGTAAGTAATCCCCTTCATATTTTTTATTTCATTGCTTATTCATTTTTAAGTAACTGAACATTTTGAGAATATATATATATATGTATGAAATGGAAGTAACTTTTGTTTTCGAACCTGAGGACACAGCTCCACAACTGGTAGTTGGGAGTTATTAGTGTCTAGTCATAACAAGTGGCGAGCCTGCCAGGATATTGTAGTTTTTATTTGGACATTTGCGATATTTATTTTGTTATTATATGAGAAGAATTTAGTATAGGAAATGGATAAGATATGTAAAAAACGTGGTCTGTTGAGAACTTCGTTTACAAAAACTGTTACGATTCTAAATGAAGAAATTGAAAAGGATAAAGCAGACCACGGGATTTTAAATGATAAATTCGCGAAACTAGAAAAATTAAATGGCGAATTAAACGAGTGTAACGAAGAAATTTTAAACATTCTATTAGAAGATGAGACAGTGACAGAGAGTGTATTAAATACCGAATCCGAAAAAGCGGAAGAATATTCTGATATATTTATTACTATCAGAAGATTAGTAAATCAGAAGTTAGGTATTAATGATTCGTTAGGTCAAGTTAAATCAGAATCATCCAGCGGAGATGATAAGAAAAAGAAAATGTAACTTCCGAAAATTGTCTTAAGGAAATTCGATGGTGCACTCTTGAATTATTTGCCTTTTTGGGCACAATTTAAAGAAATCCATGAAAACGAAGACTTAAATGATTGTGAAAAATTTCATTATTTATCACAATCTATGTTGCCGGGTAGTCGAGCTAAAGAGTTTATTGATAGTTATCCGATTACTAGCGAAAATTATGAAAAGGCAATTTCTACATTAAGAAAAAGATTTGGCAATGTGGAACTGTTGACGGAAGTTTACGTAAGGGAATTATTGAAATTAGTGATACAGAATGTAGGAAATCAAAAGGAAAAGTTATCGCTTAGCAAATTGGTCGATAAGTTGGAAGCGCATTTAAGAGCATTGGAAACCAGAGGCGTTAATCCCGATAATAACGCTCAGTGGCTTTTCCACTTATCGAATCGTGCTTGTCTGAAGATCTTTTGAAGGCATGGCACAGGAGTTCAAGTAGGTCAGAAGACCTGGGAGTGGAAACATCTGACGAAGCATTCCACGCATCGAGCCAGACTATGCGTCTCGCGCAGCTGATGAAATTTTCACACAAGGAAGTAGAAAATGATGAGCGCGTGTTATTAGCTCGCAAAAGTTTTTGTAGCTTAAATTCTGCAGATTCAGCAAGGGATAAAATTAAGAAAAATGAGAAACGCGTTCCAACGACAGCGGGTTTTTTTGTGGGAAAAGAGGTTAAATGCGTCTTCTGCGACAAAATTCATGAAAGTAAAGATTGTCTAAAAGTACGTTCTTTACCTTTAACAGAAAAAATTGCTATAGTTAAAGAAAAAAGGTGTTGTCTAAAGTGTCTCCGCCCTGGTCATATTGCGAAA
>KK116162.1:23197-39379 GCA_000611955.2 Stegodyphus mimosarum
GAGCCATAGTCCAGTCTAGAGCGGACAAGCGCTCTATAGATGCGAAGCATGGAGCATCGATCAGCACCCCAGGAGGTATTCGCCAGGACTTTTAGTATATTAAGTACTTTCATACACTTCTTTCTCAGCTGTAAAACATGAGAAAGGAAAGTCAGTTTCTGTTCGAATATAACTCCTAAAAATTTTGCTTCAGGTGCAACTGGAATGATAGATCCATTAAGGTGTAATTCAGGCTCAGGATGGAGACCTCTCTTTCTACAAAAATGCACGCAGACGGTCTTCTGTTCAGAAAACGTAAATCCTTGGTTGACTGAGCATTCGTGGATCTTATTCAATGCGATCTTCAGCTGCCTCTCTATATGTCTCATATCTGCCCCTCGACAACTAATCTGGAGGTCGTCAACATACAAAGATCCTAAAATAGTTGGAGGAAGTTCTTTTAATACAGGGTTGATTTTGAGAGTAAATAGAGTGACACTAAGAACAGAGCCTTGAGGCACACCCTCTTCTTGTTGAAAGATTTCTGACAAAACAGAGCCAATCCTAACTTGGAAGGTCCTGGCACTGAAAAAATTCTGAATGAAAAATGGTAGGTTGCCACGCAAGCCACTATCATGGAGATCACGAAGGATCCCATACTCCATGCCTTATCATATGCTTTTTCAATGTCAAAAAAAAGAGACAAGATGGTTTCGCCACACCCGTACTCACAAAAGTGAGCCCCTGAGGGGAAATATTATAGGTGATGAAACAAAGAGGGTACGAGTGTTGTTAGATACCGGCTCTCAAAAAAGTTATATCCTGAGTTCTACTGCCAAGCAGTTAAATTTGAAACCTGTTTCCACTGAAAGTTTAGCACATACTTTATTCGGAGGAGCCAACATTGAGGCGAAGCCTCATCAGAAATTCCATATTCGACTTTGTAGTCCAAATTCAAAAGCGATTCATGAACTAGAATTTCTGGATCAAGAAATTATTTGTGGTAATGTTCCTCGTGTTCCCAAAAACTTACTGCTGACTGAACTAAACAGAATAAAATTTGGTTATCCGATCTAGGAGCAGGTCCCACAAAAATCGAGTTATTAATAGGAAGTGATGTATATGGTCGACTTTTGACAGGAAGAATCAAGCAGTTGCAGGGAGGCCTTACGGCAGTTGAAACTAAATTAGGTTGGACAGTTTGTGGTCCGGTTGAGAATTCCGCCCAAACCGCTTTACCGGTGTACACACAAACATTTAAAAGCAACTTAGTTATTGGGGAAATGAAAGTACAAGAGCTTTGGAAGTTGGAGACCATTGGAATTATGGATCCAGTGGAGACATTATCCAAGAAAAAGGAGGAAGAATTAGTTTACGAAATCTTCCTGGAAGAAGTAAAACAAAACGTTGATGGTCGTTACAGAGTGAGTCTTCCATGGGTTCATAATTATAGACCAGATATTCCTTCTACTCGACATATTGCGGAAAGGAGACTGCTGAGTACTACCAAGAAACTAAAGACTTTGAATAAATTGGATGATTATGATAAGGTTTTTTCAGAATGGTTAGAAGAAGGTGTGATAGAAGAAGTACCAAGAGAGAGAACAGACATAAAAGGGCACTTCCTTCCCCATCACTCTGTAATCAAAGTAAATAGTCTAACTGCAAAAATTAGGCCGGTTTTCGACGCATCTTGTAAAATAGGTCGAAACCCGTTTCTCAACGACTGTCTTTTAAAGGGTCCGAATCTCATCGAACAAATACCAGCTATCCTGCTGACGTTTAGGGAAAAAGCTATAGGAGTTGTTTCGGACATAAAACGGCCTTTTCTACAAATAGAGGTTAAACCGGAAGACGGAGATTATCTAAGGTTTTTTGTGGTGGAGAAATGAAAATCATATTCGAGAGTTTCAACACAATAGAGTAGTATTTGGGGCTACCTGTAGTCCGTTTTTGTTGGGTGGTGGTGAGTGAAATTTTTTGGCGCAAAACCAGGGATGGTTATAATGCGCCAAACACAAGGTAATGGGACATAAAGTGATACCAAAGACAGTGAAATTAAAATAGCTATGAACCAAACAAGTAGATAAAGGAATGTACAAAATCCAGGGGATGAGGTCATATAAAATCAGCTAAAATCACAAGTGTTAAAACTAATACACAAAATTAAAATCAGTTCAGATGAGGTGATAAACACCAATATCTTTTAAGTAGTAAAATAAATTACGATTGACCTCTCTTCCAATTAAATGGTCGAGAGGTAAGTCACAGCTGTTAAAATATTTTTGACGGATACTATTAAAAGATGGACATTCAATTAAAACGTGACGGACCGTTAAACATACACCACATTTTGAGCACAGGGGCTCATTGTCAGCTTTTAGCAGATAGCTATGTGTCAGTCTAGTGTGACCAAGTCTGAGCCGTGTCAAAAGAACTTCCTCCTTACGATTTCTAGTAGAGTTCCAAATCTCTATTTTTGGCTTCACGCTTCTTAATTTGTTATAAGATTGAGAGTCCCAAACTTGCTGCCATTTTATTAACAACTTATGTTTGATGACATGACCAATATCTTTCAAAGGGATGAGGCGATCGGACACGCCAGCAGCAGATTTTGCTGTGATGTCCGCCAGCTCATTACCCTTTATTCCTGTATGTCCGGGAACCCAGCAGTACAGAATTTCGTATCCACGACTTGTTAATTTTATATTCAGCTTGAGTACATCCACTACCACAGGATTTTCGGTGCTGGAAAAAGATTCTAAGGCTTTCAATGCACTGTAGGAGTCCGTATATATAATGAATTTTTTATGGCCTACCGTAGAGATGTACAAAAGCGCATAATATATGGCAGTCAGTTCAGAGGTTAGGACTGAGGAAGCGTCGTGTAAACGTCTGCCCTCCACGTGGTCACCAGATATAACCGACATTCCAACATGACAAGTTGACTTGGATCCATCTGTATATACGGAAAGGTAATTTCTATACTTATACCTGTGCTCAGCAAAAATTTGTCTGTAGATGGTGTCATTAGTGGTTGTTTTGTTGTAATTATTGAAAATATCAAGAAGCTGGATTTGAGCATTTTCCCAAGGTGGAATTTCAAAATGCTGTACTGCTTGCGGGACCATGTCAGAAAGGGAGAGTTCCTCGATCAGAGGGCAAACTCTTAAAGAGAAGGTAGGCACACAGGATGGACGTGCTTCAAATAAGGTTTCATAACTGCTATCTAGTAAAGCTAGCCTATTAGGATTGTCAGGTTGAGATAAAATGTTAAAATATTGCAAAAGAGACAACTGCTCACGCCTCAAATTGAGAGATGGTTCATAAGAATCAACATAAAGACTCTGGATAGGAGATGTCCTGAATGCTCCAGAACAAATCCGCAGAGCTTGATGATGAACAGGATCTAATTTAATCAACACTGATGACCGGGCGGATCCATATATAACTGAGCCATAGTCCAGTCTAGAACGGACGAGTGCTCTGTATATACGAAGCATAGAACATCGGTCAGCGCCCCAGGACGTGTTCGCCAAGACTTTCAAAATGTTAAGTATTTTCATACATTTCTTCCTCAGATTTGAAATGTGAGGAAGGAAAGTAAGTTTACGGTCGAATGTCAGCCCTAGAAATTTTGCTTCAGGCGCAACCGGGATCGCTGATCCATTCAGATATAGTTCAGGTTCCGGATGGAGACCTCTTTTCCTACAAAAATGCACGCACACGGTCTTCTGTTCGGAAAAAGTAAATCCTTGTTTGTTTGACCACTCTTGGATCCTGTTCAAAGCGATCTGCAATTGTCTCTCTATGTGTCTCATATCTGCTCCTCGACAGCTAATCTGGAGGTCGTCAACATATAAAGATCCTAAAATAGTTGGAGGAAGTTCTTTCAATATAGAGTTTATTTTTAAACTGAATAGAGTTACACTTAGTACGCAGCCTTGAGGCACACCCTCTTCCTGTTTGAAAATCTCAGACATCACAGAGCCAATCCTTACCTGAAATGTTCTGTCCATCAGAAAGTTCTGAATTAGGAAAGGTAAGTTGCCGCGTAAGCCACTGTCATGAAGATCACGAAGGATACCATATCGCCATGCTTTATCGTAAGCTTTCTCAATATCGAAAAAAATAGCGACTAAATGGTTTCTTCTAAGGAAGGCTTTTCGAATTGATGTCTCTAAAAGGAGCATGTTATCTACAGTTGTCCTTCCCTTCCGGAAACCGCTTTGATAAGGCGATATTATGTTATTCTTTTCCAAGTAATACACTAGGCGGGTGTTTACCATTTTTTCAAACACTTTGCATACGCAACTGGTAAGGGCAATTGGCCGATAATTTGAGGGACTCCGCGGGTCTTTTCCTGGCTTCGCGATCGGAATGACAACAGCTTTCTTCCATGCACTGGGGAATGTATGCTCATTCCACATCCTATTGTAAAGGGTGAGTAGGGCAGACAGTGACTTATAGGACAGATGCTTCAGCATTTCGTAGCTGACGCCATCAAGACCCGGACAAGATTTGTGTGTTTGAAACAAGGCTCTCTTAAACTCAAACATGGTAAGATCTCTATTGTAAGGCTCAGAGTTGGAGGAGTTGAATGCAATGGGATTTTTTTCAGAGCGCTGCTTTATAGAAAGAAATGCGGGTGAGTAGTTTCTGCAGGAAGAAACGGCAGCAAATGCCTCACCTATAGTATTCGCGATTTCTTCTATGCTGCTAATCACTCGATCATCTTTTTCCAAAAAGGAAAGTGAGTGGTCTTTGTAAATTCCACATGCTTTTCGAACTCTCTCCCAAACTCGGTTACTTGGCGTAGAGCATGTTATTGATGACACATATGAAATCCAGGAATCCCTCTGGCTCTGCCGTCGTACTTTTCGCGCGTTTGCTTTGGCTCTTTTAAATGTTATAAGGTTTCGCACAGTTGGGTATCTTCGGAAAATTCCCCAGGCTTTTCTCTGTTTTCTCACTGCATCCTGACAATCGCGGTTCCACCATGGTTTGGGATATTTAGGCAATTTTCCTGATGTTTTTGGAATAGAGAGCGTAGCTGCTTGAAGGATAGCATACGTAATTGCTTCTACTGCCTCATCGATATGCACATCTTCTACCATTTTTGCTGTGAGCTCTGCAACAGAAGAGAAGAGTTCCCAGTCTGCCCTTTCATATATAAAACGAGGGGATCTCGACATGGGGTTTGCTCCTCTTCGTGAGAGAGATACGAAAATGGGATAATGATCGCTGTTGTGAATATCATTCCCGACACTAAAAGTACAAAATGGCAACAGAGATGGTGAACAGATGGCAAGATCAAGGGCGTGAAAAGTTCTTGTAGGCTGGTGGAAATATGTGTCCTGCCCATTATTGAGAAGACAAAGGTTGTGATCTTCAATTAGCTGCTCGATTTGTCTTCCTCTTGAATTGGTGTCTTTATTTCCCCAGAGCGGACTGTGCCCATTAAAATCTCCTATAAGCATAAAGGGTTCAGGCAGCTGCTCTAAAAGCTCATTTAAATGTTGTTGGTCAATGTGCTTATTTGGAGGCAAATACAAAGAGACGACTGAAAGCACTATATTCAAATTTATTTGCACAGCGACAACTTGGAGAGACGTCGTCAGAGAAAGTGCATGTGATGGATAGTCCAGAGAGGTGAGGAGACCTACACCTCCACTGGCACGCTCTCCTGCAATATTATCTTTCCTGACGAAAGAAAACCTCCGAAGTTTTGCTGGTTTTCCCGGTTTCAGGTTTGTCTCCTGTATTGCGAAGCACACAGGATGATGAGAATTGATAACATTTTTTATATCGATCAAATTCTGGTGAAAGCCGCGACAGTTCCAGGAGATGAGGGTGGCCATTATGACTGATGTTTGTTTCTTCGGTGTTGCTGTTTTGTTTTACGTGGAAGCAGATGTTTGGGGAGTTCCAGACCCTCTTCTACTTCCATACTATCTGAATCACCTGATTCAGATATCATTCCTTCGTGTGAGCTATTGCTGTGGCTTCTGATTTTATCATTTTTATGTTGAGTTTTGTTTTTAGATCTGTTTCCTTGTTTTGAATTGAATGTGTTGGTTTTTCTTTTTGGTTTTTACTATTTGTCTCCTGTGTTTTTATTGGAAGTGTTTGCGTCCCGACTGATACTTGCACTGCAATTGATTTAGTTGCTTTAACGGCTGCAGCAAAAAGGTGTTTGGTCGAATCTGATTTGTTTGTACTAGCCTTCTAGCTTCTGCATAAGAGATGTTGTTATTTACTTTGGCAGCCTGAACTTCCTTTTCTAATTTCCATTTTGGGCATGATCGGGAAAATGCTGCGTGGTCACCTTTGCAGTTTATGCACAGTGGCACAGCGGAGCAATTTTCGCTCTCGTGGCCTACCAGTGAACATCGCGCGCATGTCAATTTGCCACGGCACGAGTTCTTGGTATGACCAAAACGCTGGCACTGGAAGCAACGCATGGGATTTGGAATATAAGGTCTTACGGGAATATTTAGATACCCGGCCTTAATATTCTTAGGCAGATCAGGCGAGTTGAAGGTCAGGATCACGTGTTTCGTGTTAATCAACTGACCTTCCCTACGCATCTTGATCCGTCTAGCACCACAGACATTTTGATCTGCAAGCTCGGATTCGATCTCTTCTTCGGAAACGTATAGAAGGTCGATTTCCGAGATTACACCACGACGATAGTTCAAAGTTTTATGCGGTGTTACTTTGACGGTAACTTGCCCAAGTTTGGTTACTTGAAGTAAGGATGCAGACTGTGTGGCCGATGTCGTATCTATAAGCAAGTCTCCAGAACGGAGACGCTTTATGTTCTTAGGCTCACCAATACAAGATTGAATGTATTTGCTGATTACAAAAGGTGATAACTTTTGCAGCTCGCCAGAAGTGCTAGAAATGACAAGGAAACGTGGACAGTTTTTAGGGTTATTGGCATTTGCATCTGTTCTCAGTTTTTTTACAGTGGATGTTTCGCACGATTCAGTACTTTGAAGGACTTTGGTAGTTTCAGTTGATTTAGGAATAATGAAAATATTATGAGTCGCCATATTGAGAAGAAAATAAGATTCGGGTCCAACCGCCCCGCCCACCACGGAGCCCAACAAGGGAACACAGATTCCTGTGTTAGGGCTAGCCGGACCTATAAAGATTCGGGTCCGACCGCCCCACCCACCACGGAGCCCAACAAGGGAACACAGATTCCTGTGTTAGGGCTAGCCGGACCTATACGCAAACTGAAGTCCCACAGTCGGCTTTCCCGAAAGCAGGAACTCCCGAGAGCTTATCCCCAAGCCGCTGACACAAGGTCGGGAGCCCAGCCGATTGACACTCGTGAGGACAACGAAGTACCACCCGTCTAGCTGAAGCAGAGGCCAAAGCAGTGTGTTGGGGACAGTACCTCGCCCCTCAACTACCAGGATCCTCCTTTCCAACGACACGGGTCGCTGCGCAAGGCAAACGCGCAGGCGGTTTTCTCGCCACATGCAAACTAGAGACAAGGATTGTTCCAGTTGCTCATGACGAGCCCCAACCTCCGAAGAGGAAAACCACGAGGGAGAAATGAAAGAGAGAAGTTACAGTTTAGAGGAGAGGAGACGGAAAAGAGGATAGATCACTGGGGCTCCAGGATCGTGACACCCGTCTCATCAAGATCATCCCCTGAAGAGCTAGGGTTCCTCGGGATTGCCACACCCGTACTCACAAAAGTGAGCCCCTGAGGGGCCGTTTTTGTTGGGAGCCGTTATTCGTTACCATTTGTCTACCGTTTCGGAAGAATGGAAAAATTTTGCAGAAAAACTCTCTCAATCCTTTTATGTAGATAACTGTATTTCATCTGTAGAGAATGAAGCTGAGTTGAAGGACTTCATTGATAACGCTACCGAAATTATGATCAAAGCCAAAATGGATTTAAGGATGTGGGAATTTGGACTATACAGCGAAATCAGCTCTGAATTTTCGTTGACGTTTTCTGATACGGAAATTAATAGTTCAGTTCCTGTATTAGGTCTAATGTGGGACAAAGAAGATGACAGCTTAAGAATTAGTTCGAAAATAGAAATGAAAAGTTCTAAACCCTCAAAAAGAGAAATCTTATCAGTGACGCAGGGTATATTTGATCCTATTGGATTCCTTGTCCCTGCATTACTACCAGCTAAAATATTGATCCAGGAGGCTTGGATGCTGAAATCAGAATGGGATGCTCCTCTCCCAGACCATATCAGTCATAGTTTTTTGAAGTGGTACGACGATATTGAATTGCTACAGAATATAAAATTACCAAGAAGGGTAGTTTTTGGAGCTCGAAATAGTTGGACACTGCATATATTTTGCGATGCGAGTAAGCACGCGTACGCGACGGTGATTTATTTGAGATGCGAAGATGGAACGAATGTTTCAGTACAATTGCTCGGGCTAAAAGCCGATTGTCACCGTTAAAGAAAAGAACTATACCAAGGCTTGAACTTTTAGGTTGTGTTGTGGGAGCACGACTTTCTATAATGATTTTAGAAGCACTTGCTCTTTCTGATATCCCGGTATATTACTGGACAGACTCTACTACAGCACTAGCGTGGATACGAAGAAACGACGAATGGGGAACCTTCGTGGGAAACAGGGTTAGGGAAATCTGTAAATTAACAGATCCACATCAATGGCATTATATTCCTGGCGAGTTAAATGCTGCGGACCTCCCATCACGAGGATGTAGTCCGCGTCAACTATTAGAATCGAGATGGTGGGAGGGACCAGAATGGTTGCATAAAGAGGAGGTGTACTCGCCTGCATTAACGGGTCAGACAGATGAAGAAGCAGTAAGAGAAGAACGAAAGAAATGTGTCAGTTTGACCAGTCTCATTGTAACTTCAGAAACAAATAACTGGTACTGTAAGTTTTCTCAGTTTTCAAAGATTGTTCGAATTTTGGGCTGGATGATAAGATTTGTGAACAATGCTCGCAAACGGACAGTTTCGAGGAAAAATATCCTTTCAGTCATGGAAATTGAAAAGGCTGAAAAACATCTTTGGAAAGTTGTTCAACGTAATAACTTTGGACAAATTGAAAATAGCTGTAAAGGTCTAGTGATCCTTAAGGACGACGAAGGGTTAATAAGAGTTAAAACAAAAATTATTGAAAGAGGGGAAGAATTTGATTTTCGCTACCCTATTCTGCTCCCCTCCAAAAGCCATTTAGTCACGTGTTTAATAACAGAACTTCATAGAAAAAATTGCCATGCTGGAATGAACATTCTGGCAGCAAAACTAAGAGAGAAATATTTTGTAATCTCAGCTAGAAGAGCTATTAGAAGTGTTATAACCAAATGTATTATTTGTAAGAGATTTAATTCGAAAGCATACACGACTCCTCCAATCCATCTACCTTTGGACCGTGTTCGTGATGCAGCCACTTTTGAGGTCCTTGGTATCGATCTCTGTGGACCTCTGTTCTTAAAGAACAGATCTAAAGTATGGATCGTCTTGTTTACTTGCGCAGTCTACAGGGCAGTGCATCTAGAACTAGTCGTATCTCTAAGCACAAGTACTTCTTTACAAGCGTTTAGACGATTTATTGCAAGACGAGGACAACCGTCTACCATCTACACAGACAACGGCACCAATTTCGCAGGAGCGGACAGTGCGTTGAAAAGTTTAAATTGGCATACAGTACAACTTTCTACTACAGATGTGAAACCTCTGATTTGGCATTTCATTCCCCCAGCCGCTGCTTGGTGGGGCGGTTGGTGGGAGCGACTTATTCGATCTGTCAAATCACTTCTGTTACGAGTATTAGGAAACTCTTCTGTGAAATACGAAGCATTATCGACCATTTTATGCGATGTGGAGGCACAAATCAACAGTAGGCCTCTTACACATATTGCGGATAGTTCATGTGATCTCGTGCCACTTACCCCGTCCATGTTTTTACAGGACATTTCAGATATAGGAATACCTGATCTTGACACAATTGATCGAGAAAAACTTCAATTACGATTCAAACATTGTCAAAAGTTGCGTGATGAATTACGAACTCGTTTCCGGAAAGAATACCTGGGCCAGCTAGTTCAGAGGGCCGGTGAGAAGAGTCGATCTCTAAAAATCGGTGACGTAGTACTGGTTGGCCAAGATAATGTTAAACGGCAGCATTGGCCTTTGGCCAGAGTGGAAAAGATTTTCCCCAGCAGAGATGGTTGCCCTCGGGTAGCCCAAGTAAAAACGAAAATCGGAATTTTGGTGCGTCCTATAATGAAACTGTACCCATTAGAGATTTCAGAAGAAGATCCGATTGTGCAGGCCATTCCTGAAAGACTTTCTAGATTTGGCCGACGAATAAAGACTGTGCAAAGACTAAATTTATCCAAAGACTAAAACACTGAACTCTAGACTTTTTAAACATTTTCTTCATTTTTTTCATATATTGTTGTTGCTACTGGAAAAGGTTTTATGTACACTTATTAATTTTCTTTAAATTTTGTATCTTTTCATATAGATAGTAGGGGATTGCTAATTTTCCAGGTTCCATGTTGTAAGTAATTGTATAATGCAATGGTAAGTTGAGTTTTTCATATCTCACTTTGTAATTGATTTGTTACCACTAAATCAATGGTGGGAGGATATTACATTTACATGTTCGGCTCAACTTTTCCCCAATAGATGGCATTAGTCGTCCACAAATAAAATGTTTATGTTTATGCTAAAGAGACGGACGAACTGGTGCTATAGGGGGGGAGGAGAGCGCTTGATGAATCGGAAGTGTTAAGATAGACCTTTTTACCTTTGTGTAAAATTATGAATAATGAAAGGCGATTTTCGCCAACTGTGATGAGTAGTAAATCTGTTCAATAAAGAAGGAAAGAGGGGTAAGTAATCCCCTTCATATTTTTTATTTCATTGCTTATTCATTTTTAAGTAACTGAACATTTTGAGAATATATATATATATATGTATGAAATGGAAGTAACTTTTGTTTTCGAACCTGAGGACACAGCTCCACAACGGGTAGTTGGGAGTTATTAGTGTCTAGTCATAACACACGTTTTATTTATCATCTACACATTCCATTTTCGTATTTACTGAGTCACTGAGTGGTTGGCGAAGAAAATTTTCGATGCACAATAACCTTACTACTATTGGAAAAGAAAAGTCCATTTGATGAAGTACGTTCTTATTATATTTTACTTAATATAATTTCTATTTATCCTTATTTTATCGTTTTTATTATATTTTTATTTAAAATGTATACAGTGAAATACGGCTTTTTTTTCTTGAAAATTTCTGTGAGGGTGGGAAGGGGGGAACGGATTAGCCCCTTCTATCAGGGAAAATTTGCCATTTTGCCATATGTAAGAATGAACACAGGCACCAACTTTTCATTTTCTTCGCGGGAGTTTGAGAGGAGGGCAAGATTTGCATGGGCGAAAACGCAAAAGTCTATAGAGCAGTGCTTCTCAACCTTTTTTGGTCTTCTAATCGGTAAAACTTAGAAAAACATTTCGCGGACCAGTGTGTTTTTTTTCCCTCCCTCCCCCCAAAAAACTTTACAACGTATTCAAGAATTACTACATAAGTTAATTTTAATATTCTTATTACCATTTGCCTACAATCATATTTAAATATTTGTGCCTTTCGTTTCCTTCTTACTCATCCTGATTATTGATTTTTAATCTACCTATAGTTAAAGAAATAGTAGTTAATAGCACAGTATTAAATTCCATGGTTATTAAAAACTTACGCTGATGTATAGTTTTCAGTTGTCCAAGCGTGCAGAAGAATGTAAGCAAGATGAAAAGCGAAACCTAACCTAAGACGCCTTAAACACTACGATAGATATTCATCGTTCAAATAATCAGCGATACTCAAGGCACACAGGAGCACAATGACTGCTGTACTAAGTGTATGGCACGGCAATTTATAAAAGGCGATTAAGTACATAGTTGCCAGGTTGTTATATTTTTCATCATCGATCATATTATTTTATAAACTAGTAAACTATTGTTATTGTAATGTGGGTGCTGTTGTAATATCGGTTATTTCGGTTTTGGACACATAGCTGGATATTTCGTTATCTGGACACTGGTATAGAGAGTTTATTTTCTATTTCGGGGGGGGGAGGAGGTTGCCGATGTTTATAGTCTAAGTCCAAATTCTCAACATTTATACAATTTATTTAATGACTAGACTCCCCAATTAAGCATCTTGGTGTGTTCGCGCACGCTTTTGTACAGAAAGACAAAAGGCATATAAAAAGCCTCTTGAGGAGCTTACCCTAGGCATGTCGGCTGAGATGCCCGAAGTAAAGAACTGAAGTTTTGTATTCAGTCATTTTCATAAAACGTTCAGAATCTTTATTAGATTTTTAGTATTAAGTTGGCTCCTGAGGCTACACCCAAGCACAACTAGATATCTACAAGCCTGCTCCATCGATTTGTCACGCCATAAGCGAAGGCGATCGACACATAGTTATGTCACATTTTATTTCAAACACAAAAGTCAAGTGAAATTAATTTTTACAACTTAATACTTTGAATTTTAGGATTAATAACTTGCTATATTATATCGTAATATTTAAATACTTTTCTACCGATTTATCAAACAGAAGATAAAATAAGATTTGAGCGATATTATAAATTTAGCGAAGCAGATTTAAATAAACTGAAACGTATCTGAACTTTTATACGGAAATAAAATTTGAAAAATTAAACGGAAACATATGCACAGAAAAATAATTATAAAAATTATACAGTATGTTAATATCAATGAAAATATAACATGTATAATGAGCTCAACACAAGATGATTTTCATTTCGTAATAAAAAGAAGAAAATGTATCTTAGGCTCTTCGATTAATCCACATTGTTTAAATTAAGCAGACTGATTTATACTGCTTAAATATTAAAAAACGTATATAGTATTTCGTAACAAAATTAATATCAACACGTTAATTCTAATATAATAAAATATTGCTTTATAATTATGTTTTTCTGTGCAATGATATTGAAGAAAAAGGAACTATTTCTTTTCTTTATTCCCTTAAAGATTTTTCAATATTCAATTCGAGATTCTAAGATGCTTTTTAATAATAAATACACAAGCGGTCACTAAGTGAAATACCTAAATCGTATTAATATGTTATCCTAGTTACTAGATCTTAAGTTTAATCTACATATTGAAAAAAAGATTGATCCTAAAGATGCTTTATAAGCAAAAACGTTCTACAGTAAATCTTATAGAATATACAAAAATATATTACAAATTGTCTAAAAACAAAGCAAGATTATAACAATGCAATCAATGTCAATGAGCATTATATCATGCTCTAAAAATTCTTATGAAAGAAAGTATATCAGATCAAAAATACACTGTACATTTATTTGATGATAGAGAACAGTAATAATTGCCCACAACATTGTAAACATGCACAGTGGAGGAATGCCTTCCTGGAGGACTTTCAAAGGGAAATTGGCTGGTACACAAGTTACATATGGAAAAAACAACGAAAACATCCATACAGCCAGCCCGTTCGCCGGGATTGGAATCGGTGGTGGTGGGTGAAATGTTTTGGCGCAAAACCAGGAATGGTTATACCGCGCCAAACACAAGGTGATATGATATATAGATATACAAAAGACAGTGAAATTAAAATAGCTATGAATTAAAAAAGAAGATAAAGGAACGTACAAAATCCAAAGGATGAGGTCATATAAAATCAGCTAAAATCACAAGTCTTGAAACTACTATACAAAATTAAAATCAGTTCAGATGAGATGATAAACACCAATATCCTTTAAATAGTAAAATATATTACGATTGACCTCTCTTCTAATTAAATGGTCGAGAGGTAAGTCACAGCTGTTAAAATGTTTCTGACGATTACTATTAAAAGATGGACATTCACTTAAAAGGTGACGGACCGTTAAACATACACCACATTTTGAGCACAAAGGCTCTTTATCAGCACTTAAAAGCTACTTATGTGTCATTCTGGTGTGACCGATTCTAAGTCTAGTCAAAACAACTTCCTCCTTACGTCTTCCAGTAAAATTCCAAAGTTCGATTCTAGGTTTCACGCTCTTTAATTTATTAAAAGACTGAACATCCCAAAACTGCTGCCATTTTTCCAATATCTTTTGCTGGATAAAACTGCTAATGTCTGTGATAGGGATGAGGCGACTGGATATTTCAACAGCTGATTTTGCCACGACATCTGCCCGCTCATTACCTTTTATACCACAGCTGATTTTGCCACGACATCTACCCGCTCATTACCTTTTATACCAGTATGCCCGGGAACCCAGCAATAGAGAATTTCAAATCCGAGACTTTTTAATTTCAAGTTCAGTTTCAGGATATCAAAAATTACCGGATTATGGGTGTTCGAAAAAGCTTCTAAAACTTTTAGTGCGCTGTAGGAATCTGAATAATTATAAACATTTTATGCCGTCGCTTTGATACGTATAAAAGTAAATGATATATTGCGGTAAGTTCAGCTGTTAAGACTGAGGAAGCGTGGTGCAAATTTCTGCCTTCTACATGGTCACCAATTACAAATACCGTCCTGACATGACAAGTTGACTTCGAACCATCTGTGTATATTGGAATATATTCTTGATATTTATACCTGTGATCAGCAAAAAGTTGGGTGTAGATGACATTGTTAGTGTGTTTTTTCATCTGATGGGAAAAAATTTCAAGAATCTGGATTTCTGCCTGTTCCCAAGGAGGAATTTCAAAGTATTGCATGGCTTGGGGGGATATATCAGACAGGGAGAGTTCCTCGATCAGAGAGAGAACTCTCAAAGAAAAGGGAGGCACACAGGATGGCCGTGCATCAAATAAAGTGTCACAGCTGTTATAAGTCAAAGCTAGCCTATTAGGATTGTCAGGTTGTGATAAGATGCTAAAATAATGCAAGAGAGACAACTGCTCACGCCTCAAACGAAGTGATGGTTCATGACAATCAACGTAAAGACTCTGGACAGGAGATGTCCTGAAAGAGCAAATCCTCAGAGCTTGATGATGCACAGGATCCAGTCTTAGCAACACAGAACACCGAGCTGATCCGTAGATAACTGAGCCGTAGTCCAGTCTAGAGCGGACAAGCGCTCTATAGATGCGAAGCATGGTGCATCGATCAGCACCCCAGGAGGTATTCGACAGGACTTTTAGTATATTAAGCACTTTTACACACTTCTTTCTCAACTGTAAAACATGAGAAAGGAAAGTCAGTTTCTAGTCGAATATCACTCCTAAAAATTTTGCTTCAGGTGCAACGGAATGATAGATCCATTAAGGTGTAATTCAGGCTCAGGATGAAGACCTCTCTTTCTACAAAAATTCACAGAGACGGTCTTCTGTTCAGAAAACGTAAATCCTTGGTTGACTGACCATTCGTGGATCTTATTCAATGCGATCAGCAGTTGCCTCTCTATATGTGTCATATCTGTCCCTCGACAACTAATCTGGAGGTCGTCAACATACAAAGATCCTAAAATAGTTGGAGGAAGTTCTTTTAATACAGAGTTGATTTTGAGACTAAATAGAGTGACACTAAGAACAGAGCCTTGAGGCACACCCTCTTCTTGTTGAAAGATTTCTGACAAAACAGAGCCAATCCTAACTTGGAAGGTCCTAGCACTCAAAAAATTCTGAATGAAAAATGGTAGGTTGCCACGCAAGCCACTATCATAGAGATCACGAAGGATCCCATACCTCCATGCCTTATCATATGCTTTTTCAATGTCAAAAAAAATAGAGACAAGATGGTTTCTTCTAAGGAAAGCTCTACGAATAGATGTCTCCAAAAGGAGCATATTATCTACAGTGGTCCTTCCCTTTCGGAAACCACTTTGATAAGGTGATAATACACTATTCTTTTCTAAGAAATACACTATGCGGCTGCTTACCATCTTTTCAAACAGTTTGCATATGCAGCTCGTAAGGGCTATTGGCCGTTAATTCGAGGGATTCTGCGAGTGTTTTCCTGGCTTAGCGATAGGAATGACAACAGCTCTCCTCCTTGCACTGGGGAAAGTATGCTCCTTCCACACCCTATTGTAAAGAGTTGGAAGGGCATTCAGTGACTTACAGCATAGATGCTTGAGCATGTCGTAACTCACGCCGTCAAGACCCGGGCAGGATATGTGTATCTGGAACAAAGCTCTCTTTAACTCAAGCATAGTAAAATCCCTATTGTAGGGTTCAG
>KK116163.1:0-43971 GCA_000611955.2 Stegodyphus mimosarum
GCCGCTGGACTTTTTCCTTTGGGGATTTGTAAAGGACGACGTTTACAGGAGGAGAGTGTCGAATATGGATGACCTAAAAGCCAGAATGACAACCGCAATATCCTCTGTGGATGCCGACGTGCTTGCCGGTACCCGGCGTGAAATTGAATATGGACTCGATATTTTCCGTGCGACGAAGGGGGCACACGTGGAAGTTCATTGAGAAGGGTCATGAAACTTTTTGAGTATATCTAACCATTTATGTTATTAATTTTAATCTATCTTTATTATTTTATGAGTTATTAAACATCAAAATGGGTCTGGGACTTTATAAACACCCTGTATATAATGAATTTTCTTCCGTGGTGTTCTTGATATCAAAAATAAATGTGTTTGTTAATAACAGAAAATAAATTATTTTTGAAACTCGTATTAATATAATAATAACTATCAATCAACCCTTCTGAGGCATATGTATGCATCTTATGTTTCAAAGTGGTTTTACTTTGTCACCTGCACTTGTTTCTGATTTAAATTGAGCATAAGAGGTTCGGAATTCTCTTGTTCAAGACGAATAAAAATGTCATTTTTCAGGATCGTGTACTGATTTTACCAACATTCGGTTAAAACATAATTGGATTTGAAGGAAGTATTGAGAACTGTTGGCACTAAGAAGTACTTTTTAGTGCAAATTTGGTTTAATACGTGCTAGAAAATAAGGAGTAGCTGTGACTGAAAAAGAATCAGAAAGAAGATAATTGAAAAAAATATTCTTTAAGTGGTTCTGTGAGACATTTGTGGCTAACTAATTTGTGGTAATCGAGAGTGCAGACTCAGAAAGTAACGTAGATGCAGCAATAAGTTTTAAATGTATTAGTCAAATTATTTTAAAATTACTTTAAAATTTATGTTGGGAAAAACTCCCTTCCTTATTCTCATTTAAAATGAAGGTGTCAGGTTGGCTATACCTTGCAAATTCTTGACAAAAGTCCTTGGAGAAAATGTAATATTAGTGTTCTTGGTCGGCGACAAGGACAGCTAAAGAATGAATATCATGTATAACACAAATCAGCAGTATTTGTTTTAATGCTAATACAATTGTGATGGAATCGTTTGAGGAAAATTTAACCGTTTCCAGGCCTTTATTTAGTTGGAATTGCTGAGAAACTTTATCGAATAATTTCGGAATGAATTTCACATTCTCTTTTCCCCTGTATTCAACCCATAGCAACGATTAAGCATCATTCAAATTCTGTTGAATATGATTTTGTTAGAATGGAGAATTTTTGTCTTTTTTATTATAAATTATTGTTACGAATTTTATAATTAGATAGGTAATTTTGGTAAAATTATAAGTAAAATTGTCGTATTTCTTTTGTAACATAAAAAGTCTAAAGGAGAAGCTTTGCCGGAAACGTACGAATACAGGGACAAGTGCATTTAACATTGAGTAAATGGGTATCTCGGTAATTTGGCGAGATATCGCCAAGCTCATAACGGTTTTAGAGACTTATTTTGTCGCCAAATGAAGCCAAAATAAATGGCGAAAAAAGTCGCCAAATGTCGCGACTTTTTGAGTCCGGTCTCTGTATCACCATAATAGGTATTGAAATTGAATATATGTAATTGACCACTTGTCAAGACTGAGTGTTCTGTGCATACTTTTGGCGAACATATTCGTAACTGTAACAAAGTCTTGATCTCGAACAGGGAGCTGAATGCAGCTGTGTTCTGTGGTAGAATAACTGTGGTTAAATGGTAGAATAACTGCACGCAGGGAGGGTTTTAAAATTACCCTTTTTATTAAACCACTATTATTTACAGCCACTTCCCAACTCGGGAGGGATAACAGAAAATAATGACCGCACTTGGGTCTAAACTGAACAATCAAATAATTTAAAATAAGGTTAAATAGAAAACTAAGAAGTCGTCGCTCTCAGAGCTATAAACGCAAGGTTGGCCTCTATGCTAAACGATCAGTGGCGCTTAGCAAGATTTAGCTAATACTAAAGTACTTAGATTACTTCAATAAGTAATAGCGTAACAGCGCTAAGGCTTAGAACTTAAATACTAGCTAGTCGGGTGGACGTCGAACAGAGCCGCAGTGATCCGAGACTAAAAGCTCTCTCACACCGAGAAGTTCCTCGCTAACCTTTTAAATACAAAACTTGGCTCCACTTCAAATTAGCATAAAGCTGAAACGCGTGCTCATTCTAACGGGAAGTTGAAATAAGAGCTTACAGGAAAGAGAAAATTAACATAAAACTTTGTTAGTTTAAACTAAAACCTTACACACTATGCAAGCTGTAATCGTAATTCGACCCTCGCATTGCTTTCCAATAATTTCCAGAAGCAGAAAGTGCTAGAAATATCTCCGTAGTCGGTTGAAAACTATTCAAAGCCGAAGTGAGAGCATCTTCTCTCAGCTGTTTAGCTATTGTTGTTGTTACTGTTAATTCCGCATTAAGTGAAATATCTGAGCTAGCGTTCTCTTTAGGTATGCTTTGTATTGCTTTGTGTTTTGTAAGATCTGTCTTTTAACTAAACTAAACTAAACTAAACTGGATCCTACAATGAACCTAGTAAATTCTCGCACAGGTGTAAATGAAAATACCAGCACGGAAGAAAGGTGAAAATAACCCTTTATTAATTCAAATCGGAACAGAAAGGCGCGAACTTCGTGCTTTGTAACAACACCGACTAGTTGCGGTGGAACTTAGAATATAAATCAATTCAAATCTAAAATAGAATATTACTGGATTTGCACGTTAAATTAAGTCTAGTTTAGTTTGACTCAACAAAAACATAACAGGCGTGACGATAATCTGAAATGGCCAAGATGCGTACTAGCTTAACATTGAGATAGCAAGGGAACATGCGCTGGCTAGCGAAAACATGCTCCGAATAAAATCAGAGATTCACCCGTTTAAATACTCACTGCGCTTAACTTTAAATTTACATCCTGGCGAGGAAGTGCGAGGGGAAGTTGAGGAGATTAGGAAAGGTATCACACTTAAAATAATTTACTATGCAAAATAAAGGAAACTCTACAGTTTAACGTTCTTAGTAGATTGATGCGTAACTACTGATTGTACTGTTATACTGTGAACTTCTGTAGGAGCATTTCTACGGAGAATTCCAGTACTTTGAAGTGTTTATTTTTACGAAATAAATATTTATTAACCTATCATTGGGGCCTGTGTGTATCCAATCTATTACGAGCCCGTACGCAAGCAAACAATATTTTTAAATTTACGTCTTCACTATTAGCTATTATTTATAAAAAAAATAAAACGCATTTCTTTAAAATTGGATTTAAAATTATGTGTTATAAATACAAAGAATGAGTGTGGTTTTAATTTTCATTATGCAGAAAACAAAATATGAAGAAGAAACAATTATTCACCTGTGATTTATAATAAATATGTATTTAATTTACATTATAATGCTAATAACGTGATTCACGTATTTATAGATCGTTACGGCATTTCAGTCTTTTTCCTTATTCATTCACCATAGCAGCCTTAATGCCGAAATTACATAGAAAAACTTAGCTAAATATAGAAAACTAATTTAATCTTAAAGTTTGTTAACAGCGAATGCTGTAGGTTCAAATGCAGAAATCTATACGAAAATCACAAATCACCAAAGAAGAAAGGAAATACACATCTACAGAGTAGCATCTTCGCAAGGAGTTGCTTCTTTCTCATCAGCTGATTGTTCGAAAGATTTTTCCTTTTCCTTCGAAGTAAACAAGGATTTCATTTTGCCGGATGAGAAACACTGTTTCTTTGTCTTTTCTTTGTCTTCTGCATTGTGCTCTTGCATTTTATCTGCGAGAGAAAGGGATAGTTTCGTTTGTATATAATAAGAAAATGAAAATATAAATAACCTACTATGACTTTATTATCACATGTCTTAAAATGCTTTCGCAGAATACAAACTAAAACTCCAGACACCGGGACTAAAGCCCAATCGAATATTTGAAATATTCAGATAATAACTATAATTAAGAAGTAAAGGAAGTATTGTAATCAGGAAAAATTCTAGGTGTCATATTTTAACGAAAATATCCATTTTGGCCGCTATCGAATGCAATTTAACGATGTTTTTGCTTCACATCTGTACGTAAGGACAGAATAAAGGACTCTTTTTCAAAAACGGTTTATAAAATTGATTTAAAATGAATTCAGACGAGATCTTTTCTTGATGTCTGTACGTACGTATGTATGTATCTCGTACAACTTAAAAACAAGTAGAATCAGAATGTTAAACGTTTGTATATAGGACTGCCGAGGTATTTTAATATGCAGTTATGCACAACCCTTTTTAACATGTAGTTATGCATCTCCCTTTTTGGTTGCAATCGATTGCACCAAAAGTATATAAGTATATATATATATGTTGATAAATTTTCTATTTGTTGTTGAGAGAAAAAACTAGTAGAAAAATCTGCGCGTAGTGCTGCATAATTTATACCACCTAATATGGAAAATGAAATATATGAGAGAATTATTTAAGGAGCGTGAGAACGATTACTCCCTACCTATTTCCATTTTCATGAACTTACAAATTAATAGATACATAGGTCATTAATAATACATACATTAAATACATAGGTCGCACATTAAGAAGTTTAATAGGCAAAATAATACCAAAAGCAGTAACGATAACAACACCGCAGTAGAACATTTTAAATTCCATGATTTTGGTGAAATTGAATTGGCAATTTTGGGTGTCATTCCCGACTCAAAATTAAGGCTTTTTAAAGAATCCATCTACACTCTACCTTTATGGACTCAACACGCATTTAAATAAGACTACTAATAAACAAGACAAGAACACGATTTACGGGCAATTTAAATTTTTTAGCAAAAAACTATAAGAGAAGCACAAGGAAGTAAAAGATTTTACTCTGCAGACGACATCAAAAATATTGTTCTGAAGTGTACCAATTGCTTTCAAGAGAAATCATTCATAAAAAAAAAAATCATTAATCTGCTTCACACGTTCAAAAACATTACCTTGTGGAACATCCTTAACTCGATTAAAGAAAAATTCACTGGGCACAAGATAGTGAAAGATCTGACTATCAACTTCTGCATGTTTAAACTGAGGAATAGCAGTTTTTTTAACAAAAAAAAAATTGTTTTTCAAAGTGCACTTCAAACACCTTTGCTATGACAGTATCAAAATTAGTCAACTTTTCAGCAAATGACAACATCTTTTACCTGATTAACAATGCAAAGTCACCCCTCGCTCCAAGTACATTAAAACCCTCGGCAGTATGTTATGCAAGCATCATGAAATTTCCCCACAGAAAAGCTGAGACTGCAGTTTACTGAAATGCGATAAATTTAAAGATCCTATTGACCAACACATCATTACAGGCGAAGTGAAAATAGTGTAAGACCAAGATTTGAGAGAACTTATGAAACTCGGCACTAAATAAAGACCTATTGTTCATATGAGTAAAAAAACAAGCATTCATATTTTTAATAAAGACTTGAACACATTCATAGTTTATGCTAGTTACCAAACTAGCTTACCTACGTACACCTTTCTGGAATCGAAAGAAGCTCTCTTGCAAGAATTTGCCAATAAAATCAATCACAATACCAATTTTACCCAAATACACAACAAAAAAGATCTCGAACACAAAATACGACAGCTGTAAGATAAATTTATTATCGCCAAAATTCATAAAGCTTTTTATAATAACTTCAGCATTATTTGAAAGAAATTCTACTTTGACCTTATTAATAATGAACCCCACAGTACTAACACCTATCAACTCCTTAATAACAATGAAAAAATCATTCTTAAAACGTTTAACGCACTCTATAAAAAACTTAAAATTCGCCCCAGCAACTATTTTAATCGTTTTGCGAATCTTTATGCACTGCCTAAATTCCATAAAAATCCAATTAAATTCCGCTTCATAGCTAATGGTACAAAAAATTTCTTGAAAGAAATCGACTATCGTTTTACGGTCCTCCTAAGACAAATACTCAAATTTATTAATGATATGTATTTTCAAGAACGCAACTTCAACTGGATCATAATAGTGTTGCGAAAAATTCGGCGGTTGCGCCTGTATGTAAGCTTTCCGTCATAGCACTAGGGTTGCCATAAAATAGTGAATGGTAGGGCGACTTTATCGCCCATTTGGCGACCAAAGTGGCGATATCCCATGGTCCAATCGGGAAGCTTCTAGAATAACTTCCTGTCGAGATATTTCCCGAAACGTGTGGAACTTAAAGAAAAGCTATATAAACCCTTGCGTTTCTGAGAGCAGGTAGTTGTTAAGTAGTGTGTCATTAAGATTGTGAGAAGAGTGATTAGTTGTGAGAATTGTGAGAATCGCTGCTTACTGTCAGTGCTAAGCTACGCGAGAGTTTTGTGAACGGAAAGCGATCGGGATAGTGCTTTGCCGTGAAGCTACATTTACAGTATAGCTTGACAGTGTATTGGTGATTGTTCCATGCTGTTTATTATAAGTTTAGTGTTGCCGTGAAGCTACCTTTACAGTTACAGCCTGAAGCTGTGTTGCTGATTGTTTCGGCGTATTTATTGTAGATTTTCGACGCTTTCAAAGGTAATTTTGGAACTGTGCTGTAAATAGTGATTCTTGTAAATAAATTGTGCTTTTTATTGTTCTGCATCGTGTTTTCATCGGATACTCTCAAATCCACGAACCCGTAAAACGCAACAATAGCAACGAAACAGTCTTGAAATACATTGCAGACAATAAATATCAAGAATATTAATTGCTATGACTTTGAAAATCTATACACATCTTTACCATTAGAGGAAATTTACAATAGCCTTCTTACGTTACCAGATCGTTTTCCACAGATTTACCGGATCATCACAAAAGAAGATTTGAAATTTTACCTGCGAGTAGTCATCTTTAACAATTATTTATTATTTGGTAACAAGTTTTATAAGTAAATAAATGGAATTCCAATGGGAGGAAATAGTTCTTCAGCCATTTGTACCCTTTTCCTTTTCACGTAAGAATATAAGTTACAATTATCACTAGAAAAGGAACAACTTAAATATTATACCTTCATTTACAGATCAATCGACGACATCATAGCATTTAATAACTTTAACGAAATTGAAAGAGCAAATATTTATCCTTCGAGCTTAAAATTTAACAATACTAGCCCTGAACAACACAACATAATCTACCTTGACTGAAATATCATTGATTACAAGAAAATTAAAATTTACGATAAACGAAGACAATTCAAATTTAACACGCTAAAATTGACCAACTGGGCATCTAACATCACGAAAAAAGTCATAATTAATACCTTTAATTTCCATCTTCTCAGGATAAAAAGATTCAACAATGATACAGAATTTATACAAGAAGAAATTTACTACTTCATTAATATTTTCCAACACAATAAAATTACCAATAAAATAATTTCTCTTTCGCTTACAAAAGCCGCCATTTACCTTAATCTTTAAATCCCTTGTAACAAGTGATATGAAATTTTTGCTTAAACCGAAAGGAGGAAATTTGTGGATGACTTTAAAAAGAATTTAATGTATATATGCAATTTAATTCTTAAGTGCTCTATCTTTGACATTCTACATCAATGAATTAAGTTAGTATATCTATACATAAATTAATACACTCTAATTTGCTGGCCACTGAACTTTTACTAATTAAGAGCCTTTTCCTTTCCTGAAAAGACGTTTTTATAGCTCGAATGCCTGAAAAATGACGACTTTTTACTAACAAAAACAATTTCTATTTCCGAAACTTTGGCCAACTCTACCAGCACTTCCTTTTTCAGTCCTTCAGGCGCTTCCGTCTAACAAATTCCAACACCCCCCACAAAACTGGACCCCTCCTTGCTCAGATCATAGGCTTAGAAACAGTGTAGCAAATTACGTAGCAGTTTGTATGCCCTGACATACAGCGAGGCAACCCCGTAGCTTAACTACTTTCGCTTTGAAATAGAAGCACCTACAGGTAGGAGTGTTTTTTCATTATAATTTGTTTTTGCAAAACCCTTCCATTTGTAGCAATTTTTTACTTTATTCCCCTCAAATAGTCGCATTTACTTCTCCTTCCTTTTATTTTAGCAAAAAGTATTTTAATTTTAAGTACGCATTCGAACCTGGCCGTTATTTAGCCTTTACTTTTGACAATCAAATTTTTCGATAAAACATTTCAGCTTTACATTGTAATTAGTACAGCGTTTTACTATTATTATTATTGTCTTATTATTTTACTATTTTTATAAATTTCTTTCCATTGTAAGTAGTCCACATTTTCCCCTTGATTGTTAAATGTTTTATTTCGGCACTACATGCAAGTTTTTACTTGTATGATTTGTTTCTATTTGTGTTCGGACAACAAAAACGGGTAGGGAAAAGAGACCAATTCAATGAGAGCCTCAAATATGTCTAAGTTTATTGAAGAATTGTATATAAAATTTTTTTTAGACTTAAAAACCATTATGCTAATTCACGATAGAGGTCTCAGTGAGTTGATGGGAATGAAACTCGTTTTTTGTTGTTCAATTAATTGACTTTGTTGAAAGCTTCAGAAACTTTTCCCTTGACAAGTTCTGTTTGGAGCTTTAAATAAAAAAAGATTAACTTTAGTTTTCAGTGTTTTTTGTATTTCCAACTTTTTTACTTTTTCTGTTCCAAATGTATATTATAAAATTTGCAAGTCCATAAAAGTGGAAATAGGTAGGGGATCATGGTTCTTACAATTCTTAAGTAATTCTCTCATATATTTCATTTCCCATACTAGATAGTATATATATACACACACACACACATATATATATATATTCACTCTGTTACTCGGCTCGGTGAGCTTAGTTTTTTTTTATTCTTATATGTTTGTAAATTGTGCATTTATTATTATTATTTATTAAAATTCTTATTATTTTATTACTGTTATTATTATTTATGATTATTATTTATTAAAAAATGATTGAATTATACTTTTCTTCCCTTCCGGTTAAGGTTTTTATGCCTTTAGTTAATCTGCATGCAATGATAGTAGAATTATCAGCAATTTTAAAGTTTATCTAAGTTAAATCTAACGAACCGCCATTTATTTACATTTGAAACTCAGTAGAACAGTGAATTAAGTCAGTTAGTGCACCTTCAATGTCTTTTTCCCGAGCGAGACCCAAAATGAACGTTTGCTTTTGTGCACCGAAAAATCTGCCTTCGAGACCTCTGGCTGAATTCTTATTTTTTGCATACAAATTCTAATTTCAATTAAATTTTTTGAAATTGTTTTCCGTATTTTATAATTTTTAATGAAGATGTTTTGGGTTTTTATGTATTTTTGTTTTACCGCTAAGTGAGAAGTGAATTAATTGAATGAGAAATGTATCTCTAACGAAATTCGAGGAGATAATTTTAAACGAAATGCAGCAAAAGATGTGTATAATTTAATAGGCCATACAAGGAAGTTATGTGGTGTCTAGATTAGATTTTTATTATATATATCAAAGAGAAAGAGGACGTAATGTATTATTAATCATACTTGCTCTCAGAGCCGTGCCTATGTATTTTTTCACCTGAGGCAAAGCGGTAAATGTGCGGCCCTGTATACAATGCAAGATTATTTATTTACCTATTTGTGGGGGGCTGGGAGAAGAAAAATAAATAATACTAAATGATGTTTGAAAACATGCCATTATACAAACACGCACAATATATATATATATATATATATACATGCATTATTGCTTATATATACATATAATTATACATATAGGACAAATATATTATGCTCATTAGAAGTAACTACCCTGATGTCCATAAATTAAGGATAATGCAAAATCTGGCAAAGGAAGAGTTAGAAGCAAAACAAATTTGATTTATTTGTAAAGCTTATTTATTAAACAAAAGGTAAAGAGCAAAAAAAAACATGCTATATCTTTGATATTATTAAAAAAATTAGCGATTTTTTCTCTTTGGAGCAAATTAACAAAAAAAAAAAAAACTATTTACGAAAAAACAATATTACATGGTTGGTATGATTGTTAATACATTGTATGTCTCCCAGACGATGCAATACAGTCCGTACACGCCTAGGCATGCTGAGTATCAAATGATCGATCTGATCTTGAGGGATATTACACCATTCAAAAAGCAATGCTCTCCGAAGTTCCGGTAGACATGTAGGAGGAGGTTGACGGGCTGCAACTCGTCGGCCAAGCATGACCCACACGTGCTCTACTGGATTCCAGTTCGGTGAGAATGCTGGCCAGTCTCTACAGGTGATATCCTCCGATTGAAGGCATTCGCTTACGATGTTTGCACGGTGAGGACGGGCGTTGAAATCCATAAACACAAATTCTGCGCCCATGGCGCCCCGAAACAAACGTACATGTTGTTTCAGAATGACATTCCGATAGATTTGGCTTGTCATGGTTCCAATTTGAACATGCAGGTCAGTTCTGGAACCGAGAACAATTCAACCCCAAACGAGCACTCCTGCACCACCGTAACGGTGTCGTTCGATGATGGTTTCTTGGTGGTAACGGGTACCTGGAACTCTCCATATGAAAGTCCGGCGAGAATCAGACTGCAAGCTAAACATGGACTAATCGGAAAACATCACAGAAGCCCACTGTTGCGATGTTCATAATGCATGCTCTCTACTCCAGGCTAACCGCAGGCGACAGTGAGTTGCAGTAAGTGGAACGCATCTGACAGGTCTACGACCATATAAACCAATCTGTCCTAAGTGTCTGTACACGGTCTGCCTTGAAATGGTCGTACCAGTGGCTGAAGAGAGCTGAGGAGACAGGTCTGAGGCTGTGTTCCGCCCGTTTTTTTTGGCAGTAACTGCCAAATACCGGTCCTCATTCGGCGTTGTAACTCTGAGGCGACCTGTGCTGTAACGTCTACTCACATGACCATCATCTTGGAATCGTTGCCAAAGCCTGGAGATGACACTCTGGGCAATTCCAAGTTCGTCTGATACTTCCAGTTGGGTACGCCCACATTCCAGACGGTCGATAATTCTACCACTTAAAAAATCATCGAAATGCGTCCTTTATGTCATAACTGTTCGATTATTGCACTGAAATGCTTATGAAACGCCTGCGAATAATAATACTTCTTTGCCTGTATTCCTTATATGTCACTCTCGTCATTGCGACGTACCATCGGTGTCATCTGGTTACTTCCCGAAATTTGCATATGAGTCTTGAAGATGTGTGTAGTAATTTTACAGGTGATATATTTATTTTAGAGTTCGATTTCCGCGTGACTCCGAATTATCCTTAATTTATGGACATGAGCGTATTTCAAGTGAAAATACAGTAACTCTTGAAGTAATATTTAATTATAACTTTGTATATTCCACAAAGTGAAACATGTATAATGATTAACAATTTTGAACTGGAAAACATTAAAAATATGCTTTTTGAAAATGGTAAATAATATTAAGTAGTATAAATAAAACATCTGCTCAAAAATTTATGGCATAAACTTTTAAAGCACATTTATAAATAAATTTTTCTTGCTTTTAAAGAAACAAAATCATCAATAATTTTTTCGCTATCTATTTGATTACTTAACTCATGTTCTATAGAAAGAATTACCATGTTTGAAAGTTTTTCTTGGCCTTGTGAAAATCTCATATAGTTTTTTATTATTTTGAATTTGCTAAAGCTTCTTTAACCTCTAACTACAGTAACTGGCAACGGTAAATAAATTTCTAACGTTGCTTCCAAATTCGGGTAGAACTTAACTAAATTATAGTCGTGAATTATTTTTAAAAGTTCTAAGCTGGTAGCTGGTTTTGTGTCCAGAATTAGTGAAATAGCATGGTTTTTAAAACTCGATATTTGTGACTGAATTTCTTCAGCGTTCATATCATTCGGATATGTAAATGCCAAGTTATAAGCCGCTTCCTTTAAATTAATTTAAATGTAATGATTTGATATTGTTCACCATTTAGAACTGAAAATTGGAAGAGACTTCATTTAACTTTTTGTATCGCCGTTCAATTGTGAAATTAAAACGTCGAACACTTCATTAATTTCTATAAAAATATAATTTTTTAAAAAACTACAATTTATATCAATTGATTCCTCACAATTTGATTTATTAACATTTCGTTTTCGTTTCTCTTCAAATTCTGTTGATATATTCATCTATAAAGCTGAAGTTAACAAAATATTCTTTTAATATTCACTGATGTATTCCAAAATTGAAATTTAAAAATCATAAGGTTTAAAAATTAATCTCTGAATTTTTGGTCGAATAGCTAATTTGGCGTCCCTTCTATTTGTTCACCTGAGGCAAGTGCCTCACTTTCCTCCCCTCGTCCCTCCCTGCTTGCTCTACATTTAAAGTTTATGGGATATATATTTTTCGTTCTTTGAAAATAACACTTGCTGTATATATTCATCTAAATTAATTTTGTTGATTCTTAGAAAGTAGTACAGACATGCTTTATACACATACCCAAACATCAATAAATCAATAAAATGTGCTCTGAAAGGTTTAGATTACAATCTAATACCTCAAAGAGCTTATCACTCAAGTTTCAATAATTAAAAATATATATATTAAAATCTGCATAAAATCAATAAATTTCTGTAAGTATGAAACTCTGCTGCTCACTTCATGCATTGTTTTTGCAATAATTAAACTTTTTTAATTAATAAATTTCAATTTTCATTAATTTCAAATTCAAATAAACACCTGTTACTATATACATAATGAAAGTAATTGTAGGGGATATGTCTTCTAAAGTAAGCGTCTCGTTCAGATTAATTGTGTTCTTAGTGAAAACATTTTGATCTTAACGATTATTTTCTTTTTAAGAGGATTCTTTTGGTTTAGTGACTAATATCTTTATTTTGATTGAGTATCAATTAGTGATTTGAATCTAGCAAATAATTTGACGCTTACTTGGAAGTAAGATGAAACACTCTCTCTTATTTTAGTTACTATTAATTGATGGTAGATTGGTTTATCCCCTTCATAAGTCGATTCATCTGCTGTCAATAACAATAACAGGTCTTCAATACTTAAGAAGTTTACTTTTGGTTTTGGCATTTTTGCGATTTAGTTTTTCCTGTGTTTAAAGCAAGGAGGACTGAAAAGTTCTAAATAATTTTTTAAATTCTGAAAAATACCTTTTCAACAAAGTTTTCCTTTTATAATTTTTAGTGAATTGTTACCATATACATATTTGTATATCATTTATTTAAAGCGTAATACAACCTGAACTTGTACTTGAATGACATGTTTTTAGTTTGTATCCTCTGAGGAAAGAACATATCTATTTAACGGAAAAAATAGTATCTGGTCTGGTCGGTGTTCTTTATTGGAAGGTAAAACTTTACTTAAATTTAGATAATTTTTCAACGCGTTTATAAATGAAGCAACAAAAAGTGTAGAAAATGTTGGTAAATACCAAAACTTGAATAAAAATAGCTTTTTGTATTCATAGACTAAAACTAAGTACTTAACAACTAAATAAAAAATTGACCGCATTCTCCTCCCGAAACTATGGAAGTTTTCCCACAGCATTTCCCACGCAGCCTAGCAGAAAGGCATCTCGAAAGGCTAGCAGTAAAGCGAGAGGCGTGCCCCATTTCCAGAAGAATTCTCCTCTAAAGCTTCGTCACCCATCATGTGTTTAAGGAAAGTGTTTTGGGAAGTAAACCTGTAACTTCGGAACTTTTAGACAAACTAGCATAAAAGAGCAATTCCCTTGCGTGAGTAATTACCCAACTAGCGCTGGAACGTTTAATGCAAGTGTTTCAAGAACGCATCTTAAAGGTTTAGACGAAACGTTGCAAATCACGTCTACATTCTAAACCGCACAATAGCAAGTCCAATACTTTTGTCAATGACATTCTCATGTAACGCGTAAACGTGTTTCATTTTATAAAAGCTTCAATACAGTATCCTGTTAAAACGTTTTAAATTAAGTGTATGTGTTACAATTCTAAAACGGATAATAGCACGTCAAATACTGGTGATAATGGCGCACTCACGTAACGTGTAAAGTACGTTTTTTTAAAAACTTCCATACATCGCTATATCAGAGTGTTTTAAATCACGTGTGTATGTTGCAATTTTAAAACGAATACCAGCACGTTCTATATCAGCGAATTTTACACGTTACAAAGTGTAACGTGTAAAGAACATATCCTGCGAGAAAAAAAAGGAGGGAGGACAGTTCTATACCTCCCGCTCTACTGGGCCGATTACTGAAATTCAAATTGCGTTTTTCATGTCTCGAAAGCGCGACTTAGGATATACACTGGTTACACTGGTACATTATGTGCAAGCAGGAATAGAGAATCTCTACTCCGACTCTTCTTAGATTCTCCCTTGCTGCAGCCACCGGAAGGTTGGTGTCAACATCAACTGCGCGTAGAAGGCTTCACGAAGGTGATCTGTATGCGAGGCGACCATTTGCGTGCCGCTCACGTCCCACCACCGTTTGCAGTGGGCACGACAACATGTCCACTGGACGTCTGATCGATGGAGGGCTGTTCTCATTACGGGTGAGTCCAATTTTAGGCTAGAAAGCGACACTAGGCGTTATTTGATCTGGAGAGAACCTGGAACTTGTTATCGTCCGTCAAGCATCCGTGAAAGAGATGCATTCGGAAGAGGCAGTGTCTGTGTTTGGGGTGGCATCTCTTTGGAAGGACGAACAGACCTCCATGTCTTTCCAAGGGCAACCGTGAATGCTCGGGTTTATAGACATGGCATCCTTAATGCTTATGAGCGCAATATGCCGGGGCAATAGGTGATGCTTTCCCGTTACAGGACGACAACGCAAATCCACATAAGGTTCGCATCATAGATGATTATCTTCAACACGAAACAATTATGCGCGTGGAGTGGACAGCTCGATCCCCGGACTTGAATTCTATCCAGCACGTTTGGGATGCTTTAGTGAGACGTCTAGCTGCTTTCAATCCGCCCCCTCAGACCCTGTCCGCATTTGCAACTTCTTTGAAAGAGCAATGGCTCTCGCTTCCTATGGAACTGATTGACCACATAATTGAGAGCATCACACATCGCTGTATGTGCTGTATTGCTTCTAGAGACGATCATATTCCATATTGAAGGTACGTTTCCTATAGCAAACTGACACGTTCGATTCGTTCATTTTATACATGTGCTAATTTCTATACTATTATAGTTGTCTGGTAATTTCTTTTTATGTTATTTTATACCTTACTGTGTATTGTATATTATGGGTATGTTTCATAAAATTCTACATAACATTTTCCGTTAAGCGAGATTTTTGCGATTTTTCCTTAATTTATGATAACCAGTGTATATTAGATTTATACATAACATTATTTTAACATAGGTATTTCGACACAAAATCATACTTTTCCCGAAATGACATGCCAATATTTTTCCATATTTCAATTTTACTACTCAAATTATGCCCAAATAATAAATTTTGTAAAATTTGGTGCGAAATTTAAGGAGATATTAAAAAACTTACCTTGGCATATTTCTTTCAGTTTGTGTCAAGAATAATTTGCTTGGCGAGCATCTTAATTTATAGCAATCTAATTTTCCTTTTCATTTTTGCATTGCAGATGAATCGGAAAAAGTCACCGTTTCATACTTTAAAATATTTTAACAAAGTGCGTAAACCACATTTGACGTTATTATCGCTAAAAAAAGATTCCAAATTTCGGAAAGCGCCAATATGTAACTTCACGTATACCTTAGAAAATTTTAAATAAAAAACTCTAATTTTTTGCAGGTGTGCCTAGAAATATATCTACTTTAAGACGATGTTAAAAATTTTATAATTCAAAAATTTGTTCGAAACATTTATAAAAAATATTTAAAAATACAAATGAAGTAAATCATCGAGAATGTGCGAATTATATTTGGATAAAACCTAAATTTCGAATTCTGGAAGAAGGAATCAAGTGAGTTTCGTATGCATCTCTTTCATAGATGTTTGTCGGATCATAATGGGTTTCAGGTTCTCTCCATATCCAATGATGCCTACTATCGCTTTCTAGACTAAACCTGGAGTCATGCGTAAAGAGAACAGCCTTCCATTTGTAAGGTTTCTCCTTCAATCTCTTGACTCTTTTCGTGAGCATAAACTGTGAAACCTTATGTGGAGGACAGTGAGCAGATCTAGGCTATGTCCTTAGTGTTGAAAAACTACAAAGTCAGGAATGAGGGTTTAAAAGTGACCCTTTAATTCAAATATTTACAACTCTTCAAATCGAGAGTAAGCCACTACTTGGGCTGAACTAAAATAATATTAAACTAAAGTGTTAAACAAATTCAATACCTAACTTAATTCTAAATAGGACGGCGAGGGAAGCTTAACTCTTAGTGAAATGCAATTATGCGAATTTCACTAGCAAACACTGGTAATTGCCAATTGCCTATGAAGGCGAACTTTCAGTAGACAGAGGAAATCTTTGCGCGCACAGCCTTACGGCGATAAATCCAAGGCTCTGTCTTTCCCCTCGTTAACTCCTGCCTTTTAACTGCTAACAGATATATGCGATTTGCATAAATATCTCACTCGCGCTAAATTCGGGCAGCAACTGAAACTTTGAGAATTCGATAGGAAAGTTCAAACTAAAAATAATTTGGTTAATTAAAATAATGAATGCTACAAAGTTGCTCCCAGAATTTAGTAGTCTGAAACTAAGTAGCCTAAAATCGGCTTTTAGTGAAGATGCTAAATTCTAAATCTAAATTTTCCTTCCTATTCGCCATCCTTTACAATTGTAAGTTTTAAATTTAGTTTAACTCTCTGTTTGTGTCTTAGATATTTTAACATAGAATATCTTTTTCCGTCTTCACATCAAAAAGATCCATCAGGAATTTGGCTGGATTCTATCTGGTTCCTTCCAATCTGGAAGGAAATAAATTTTAATTTCATGTTATAAGTACATTTCACCTGAAAAGTACAACATTCCCTTCCTCTGATGCTTTCCGTAATGACTTTTTATTCGCGCTTTAGGTATTCGCGTTTTTTAATTTCTATTAGCGCTTTTCGCCAAACGCATTCATTTTACACTCATTCATTTTTAAAACTTCCCCCTTGTTCTCTGGCCGAATGTAGTGTTTGTGAAAAACACGCAGTTTTACTTTGTCCAGTGTTCACAACTACCACCTGACTTCAATTCTATTGGGGTTAATTCTTCGACTTTCAAGACCTCAGACTTCCCCTAAAACAAATCTGAAATGCCCTGAGGTTCTAACATGAAATGAACTTTAAACTTTTGTGTGAAACCAGAGAACACTACGTACAACATTCAAACATTTCAATTGCATTTCATACATATAATTCATTCTTTCAATCTTCAATTCAAATTTTCTTTAAATGCTCATTGCGTTAAATAACACTTATATATTCACTTTCTAATTTAGCGCGCTTTACGCTTTTACATTACATTTTAATTTTAACTTGCGTATCCTTTACGCTTTTCCAAAATATTCGATATAAACAAAACCAGTGCTTAAGGCTTACAACAAATCATGCATTACATAGAAAACAGTTTTACATTAAATGCATTCATTATTTATACATAGAAAAATATAATACAACAGTTTTGCTATACAACTTACGTACTAGTTGCTTTTAATTAACACAATTCAATTTCCTATTTACAGAGAGTCTTTTGACTAAAATCGATGAATCCCATGTTCTGGATTACAAAGAACATTTCACGAAGTCTCACAGTTTTTCAACTGAACTCTCGAATTTCTTCCGCTGCATAATTAAGTTGTTCCTTCAAGCGTGTCCTTTACGCTTTCGGCAACCGGCTTTTGACTCGGGTAACTTCCCTTTTAAATCTGCAACTTGCACTTAAATCAGAAACATAACTGTGTGAATTTTAAAAGAAAATAAAGAATCTACTTATCTTTCTGCCAGTCTTTTAGGCGTTTTTTTGTCCATTCCTGAAAGGTTGGATATACTGTGGCTTGGGCTATTCTTTGCTTGTTACTCCTAGATTGAAACTCTGGGGCCGCCTTTCGTTTGGTCGATCTTCTTTCCTCCAGAAACACCTTGTTGGGACGAATGGTGGGTGGCGCTTTCCGTTTGTGCTGAAGTCTTTGCTCCCTCTCCAGACTGGCTCGTTCCTTCTCCTGCACTCGTAGGCTCCTTCGTTGTGGGTTGGCACCTTCGGCGGCTCGCTTCTCGCCGTTCTGTTCCCTCCGTAGTGGTGGAGCTTTCATAGTGTTTTCATTTGGACGTTCCTTCCTTAGACGCTTTGGTCGCTGAGACTGTTGCTTAGCGTTTGTCCTTTTTTCTTTTTGGGGTGGTCTTTTCTTTGGCTGCGGCTTCCTCTCTTCTGGTAACCTCCTTTTCAAACTGGGTTCTCTTGTTTTTGAGGGACCTGGTTGGGGCTCTTGAATCTTAGAAAAATTCTGTGAGGCTGGACCCTGCAACATGTCTTTCAAAATATTATTATTAGCTCTTCGATAATAATGTTTAATTTGATCGAAATTTGCCACAGTCTCTTCGCCCTTCTCATTCTTTAAATATGCACGGCATTCAACTATTCTTGTAATTTCAAAAGGACCATGCCATCTTGGGCAAAATTTTGCGACCTTATCTTTTGCTGCGCATGAAAGTGCGTGGGCTTGTTTCAACACCTCCTCCCCCACTTTATATTCTACGGTTCTTCTTTTTGAATCGTAGTAAATCTTTTGTTTCTTTTGCGCTTCCCGGGAGCACTTTTCTGCCTCCTTCAACATTTTTTCTATTTCACCCATTTGAAATTCCGGCGCTCTATCTTTCACATAAAATAATTTATCTAAGGGGGTCATTATCTTCCTGCCCAAAAACAATTCGGCGGGGGATTTCTTCGTTGTCTCGTGCTTAGCCGTTCTGAGGGCGAATGCAAATTCTTCGACGCAGTCATCCCAGTTAGAATGGTGCTTTTGCACATAATTTCTAATCAATTTTACAATATTCTTATTTACCCGTTCCGCTATATTTGATTGTGGGCGGTAGGGTACCATTTTCATATGCTTAATGCCCAACTTGTCACACATCATTTTAAATGTACTGCTTACAAACTGGGGACCATTATCGCTAATCACCCTCGCTGGACATCCATATCTTAAAATATATTTGTTCAAAAACGAATCTGCAACGACTTTTGCTGAAGCCCGCTTAAGTGGTATCAACTCAACCCATTTACTGAAATGATCCACAATGACTAATAAAAATCGTGCCTTATTTACATGACTCCTGGGGTAGGGGCCTAAGAGGTCAATACCAATTATTTCATTGGGGAACCTAGACTCAATACTAGTTAATAACCCGGCCGGGCGGAAATTTACGTCATTATTTATCTGACACGTGTGACAAGTCTGGCAGTAATTTTTAACTATCTTTTGTAATTGCGGAAAATATACCGCCTCGCGTACGCGTTGTATTGTTTTTCTAATTCCAAAATGGCCCGAGACAGGCGAATCGTGGAGCTCTTGCAAGATACTTAAAATTAATTTGGCCGGGATGACTGGTCTGTATTCACTATTTTGATTCGTAACTTTAGTATAAAATAAGAGACCATCAATGATTTCATAGTTCTGTGCTCTGCTTCGTATTGCATTAATGTCTATATGCTGGAAGTTATCTGGGTCTTTTAAATAATTATAAATATTTCCGAATTCGGGATCCCTAGCAATTTCTTCTATTACAGTCTCTCGAGAGTCAATGACCTTTGCCTGAAGCATCGCTATTTTTACTTTCTCGCCGTTCTCGTCTAACTTTATTCTAGATAATGCGTCGGCCACTACATTGTCTTTTCCCGGTGTGTGTTTGATAATGAGATTAAATTCTTGCAACTTTAGGGTCCACCGAATTAAGCGTGGCGAAAGATTCTTTCCTGAAAATAATCTGGTAACTGCCGCATGATCTGAATATACTGTTACGGGAGAACTCCCAAAATATACACAAAATTTTTGAACAGCTGCGAGCACTGCTAAAGTTTCACGCTCCGTTGCCGAATAATTTCTTTGCGTATCATTCAATGTACGACTAAAAAAGGCAATCGCTTTTCTATTTTGTGTTAACACGGCTCCGATTGCGTAATCTGATGCGTCTGCATAAATTTCTAGACCCTTGTCTTTCTCTGGGAACTTTAGAACCGGTGCATTAATTAAAGATTCTTTTAACTTCTCAAACGCGGCGTTTGCTTCTGAAGACCACGCAAAACGAACTCTTTTCCTTCTCAACTTTAACAATGGTTCAGCAATTTCTGCGAAATTTTTAATAAAAATTCTATAATATGAGCACATACCCAAGAAAGTCGCTAACTTTTTGGCTGTATTCGGAATTGGGTAATTTTTCACTGCTATAACTTTAGATTTATCTGTTTCGATCCCCCTTTGAGAAATTTTGTACCCTAAATATTTGAGTTCTTTTGCCGCGAATTTACATTTCTTAATGTTCACTTTAAGTCCTGCATCTTTCAAAAGAGTAAAGACTTCTCGAAGGTCTTTAATATGTTCTTCCAGCGACTCTGAAGTAACAATTATATCGTCAAGATAAATAAATGTACTTTTTCCTATTACCGGCCTTAAAATTTTGTCCATGCACCTCTGAAACGTGGCCGGGGCTCCCGACAATCCAAAAGGCATACGCAAAAAGCCATATGTACCGTATTTTGTTATGAATGCTGTTTTGTGAACATCTTCCGGCTTTATGCTTATCTGAAAATATCCGGATGTCAAATCTAGCGTGGTTATGTATTTTGTTGATTTAATACTTCTTAGAATTTCATCAATTACCGGAAGTGGGTAAGTTGGAAATTTTGTTATACTATTAAGCTTTCTGTAGTCAATAGCGAACCTGTACCTTAATGGATCAGTTAACGGCAAATCATTATTTTTCTTACATAAAACCACCGGACTCGCATATGCACTAGAAATAGGAGTTATTATTTTGTTTCTTAACATTTCATCAATATGGTATTTTATTATTTCCTCCTTAACTTTGTCGTACTTGTAAGGACGCTGACGTATAGGTTCATCCGTAGTTAATTTAATTTCGTGTGCTACGATCTGGGTGAATCCTGGAATATCATCAAATAAATCAGCGAAATTACTTACCAATTCCCGAAACTTGTCCTGTTCTTCGGGCGTTAGATGGCTTAAATCCACTTCAGGGGGAGGTGTTGATTTCTTTTTAACTGGGTCCATGGTTACTTGCAAGGTGGAGTTTTCAAAATCGATTTTCGCATCCACAGCTGCAAAGAAATCTGTTCCTAAAATAACCGATGCTTGGAGGTTCTTCACTACAAGAAACATAATTTTTTTTTGTTCTTCGCCGATTTTGATGTACAGCTCGATTTTTCCCATGCATTGACACGTTTTTCCTTGGGCTGCTACCACCTTCATTCCTTCCACGCTATGCAGACGATATCTACGAAAGTGCTTCTTAAAAAATTCTTCTGCCAAACAGCTTCCTTGAGCGCCGGTATCCAACAGAGCTGTAGCGGGTACGTTGTTAATTAGTAACTGCAGTCTCGGTAATTCAATGTTTCTCACCATGACCGTATTTAGCTGTACTTCAGAGGGATTTTTCTTCTCCTCGGAACATTGCACCCCCTTCCCCGCAATATTCCTTAGTAGTTTAAATGCTTTGCGGGTGTTTTCTTCTGTTGCTGGCTTCTGCCTGGGGAGAATGATTTTCTTCCGTAGTTGGAATTATTTTGTTGGCGCTGTACTTGGCGCGGTTGACCGCTCGCATTTTGACTGGTACCAGTAGTTCTCGGCCATCGTCTGTTTCTTCCTTCGGCATTCTGGTTCCCCTGCAGCCGCTGTTCATACGATTGTCTCCGTTGATTTTCGGCCGCTCGCCGGCTCTCGAATTGTACGGCGAGTTCAAACAGCTTGTCCAGCGTCACGGGATTTCTTAGCTCCATGAAATCTTGTATAGATGGTAACAATCTGGGCAGGATTATCTGGATAATCTCCGGGTCCGGCCTCGTGCCATACAATAATTTAAAGACTTGTATTTTTCTCAAAATAAATTCCGATAGTTCATCCACCCGCTGTTGATACTTGCTAAACAATTCAGCTTCGAGTTTCGCACGGTCTTTAACCACAGGAAACGCTCTCAAAATTGCTAGTTTAAAATTCTCGTACGTGTAAGTCGGCGTTCCTGGTTCTCCCAGCAGACATTTTCCGATGCACTTATACCAGGTCGCTGCTTGGCCCCTCAATGCTCCTGTCGCTAATATGACCTTCTGATGTTCCGGAACTGGATACAGCAAAAAATGCGCTTCTAACTTTTCCAGGAATGTGTTCACAGGTCCTCTGGCATCAAAAACTACTGCCGGCTTCATGGCTGCTCTGATGGTTTCCACTATGAATCCAAATCCATCAGGCATTGCAGCTGTATTCTGGGATGTAGTAGGCATATTCCAACTTCCTTCCATCCTTTTAGTTGTTCGGGCGCCAGTGTAAGGTTTCTCCTTCAATCTCTTGACTCTTTTCGTGAGCATAAACTGTGAAACCTTATGTGGAGGACAGTGAGCAGATCTAGGCTATGTCCTTTAGTGTTGAAAAACTACAAAGTCAGAAGGAGGGTTTAAAAGTGACCCTTTAATTCAAATATTTACAACTCTTCAAATTGAGAGTAAGCCACTACTTGGGCTGAACTAAAATAATATTAAAATAAAGTGTGTTAACAAATTCAATTCCCTAACTTAATTCTACGTAGGACGGCGAGGGAAGCTTACTCTTAGTGAAATGCAACAATGCGAATTTCACTAGCAAACACTAGTAATTGCAAATGCCTATAAAGGCGAACTTTCAGTAGACAGAGGAAATCTTGGCGCGCACAGCCTTACGGCGATAAATCCAAGGCACTGTTTTTCCCCTCGTTAACTCCTGCCTTTTAACTGCTAACAGATATATGCGATTTGCATAAATATCCCACTCGCGCTAAATTCGGGCAGCAACTGAAACTTTGAGAATTCGATAGGAAAGTTCAAACTAAAAATAATTTGGTTAATTAAAATAATGAATGCTACACATTCATCAGGCATCCAGTAGGCATATTGTCGTGCCCACTGCAAACGGTCCCTGCTATGGCGTGACGTGAGCGGCACGCAAATATCTGGTCGCCTCGCATACAGATTACCTTCGTGAAGCATTCTACGCACATTTGACGTTGACACAAACCTTCAGGTGGCTGCAGCAAGGGGGATCTAAGAAGAGTTCGGAGTAGCGCTTCTATTCTTGCGTGCACATAATGTCAAATATCGGTCATCGGCGCTTGTCGTAGCAGTTGGCCGTCCTTGGCTGAACCTCCTCGATACCGAATCTGTGGTTTGAAATTGCCTTCAATTTCTATCTCACATTTAGCCATCTGGCCACTTCTGTTTGACTTTGTCCTGCCTCTAGTCTCCCAATGCTCTCCATCATAGTTCTGCAGGCTAATGATGCCTGGAGATCGTGGTTACGAATTGGCTATCTCAGATTTCTGCTGTCACTATCACAGTGAAATCTGTGGGCTTGCTCTCAAACGTGGACTTTTATGCTCCTCGCAGATGACGTGATCCGAGTGCAGCGCCACTAATTTGCATATTCCAGTTTTAGTCAACTACTCTTACTTGGCAACCTACTCAAATTTTACACGGTTTGGCTTATTTTTGAGAGAGTTATCACTGTTTTCGTGATTTTTCTTTAATTTATAACCAGTGTGTATATCAAATTCAATTAACATTAAGGAGCTAAAATTTTGAGACCTAATTTTTTAAAAACTACTAGTGTGAATTTTACAAAACTTGGCAGTTTGGCATAATTTGAGTCGTAGAATCAAAATATGAAAAAAAAAAAAAAGAAAAAAGATTGGTATGTTATTTCAGAAAAGTCCGATTTTATGTCAAAATACCTGCGTTAGAATAATGCTTATATATAAATCTAATATATATACTAAGTCCGGCTTTCGACATATGAAAGACGCAAGTTGAATTTCGTCAATCGGCCCAGTAGAATGGGAGATATAGAACTGTCCCTCCCTTTTTTTTGCGCAGTTTACATACAAAGTTCTATCAGAATGTTTTAGATGCCGTCCGTACATCGCGTAAGAGAACATCCAGTTCCGGTGTTCTTGTGTAACGTGTAAGGAATATGCACAGGGCGTTCTACAAGAATGTTTAAAACCGCACCTATATGTTAGTTCTGTAACGTACGAAAGCGTGTCAAATGCCTTTGTTAATGGCAGTATCATACATGCGTAATACTATCCTACACTCAAGCATAATTTTCTAAAACTATACATTTTTATCCGCAAAATAGTCTGATATTAATGGAATTTATCCCCGTATTTCTTTAATTTTCATTGGATTTCACAGAGCAGGTTTCATGTAATAAAATACGAAGAGATAAGAATGGAAAATTAATGTTAATTTAAAGCAAAATGAATACATTTTAAGAAAAATATAAATTATCTTTAAAATTAAAAGTGAAACTCGTGTACATTATCTTTAAAACAAATAAACTCTTTTTTATAATTTATTATTGCTCATTCTATAATTTTCTTTATTATATTTTTTTTAGCCTGATGATTATTATTTTTTTAAACTTATTTTTCACAATAGATAAAGAAAGATAAAAATCATATGAAACAATACATGCCAGCTGCTGATAAAAAGCGCGTTCCTTTTTTCGCAGTAATCAAGTCATGTAGGAAAACTTTCGGCCACCGAACAACGCTCGGAAATTGAAAGAATTTAAGACATAAAATGCAGTATTAAAAAAAAATTCTGAAAGCTTTCAGATTTTGTATTACCCCCAAAGGGGTTTTTTTTAACGTTTTGCGTGTAACCTTTATTTATTAAATATGATTTTTTTTTGCCCTTAAACCATAAAATTCAATTCAACAGCAATAGGCCAAAATATGAAATAGGCAATGAAACGTAATGAATATGTAAACGTATATGAAATAGGCAATTCCAAATTCGGGATTCCAGATGCCAGTACTCTGGTGGAGACGTACGTTATTCGAACTTTTACGGTTCTAGGTACGGTTGTTTTATCACATTGCGAAAAACATACATACATTTATTCAGATTCTTCATTATTTTATTTCTTTAAATATAATACAGGGCTCTAATATTTGATGGAAACAATTTGAAAGTAAATGCATGCTTATAGCAAATCGACGCAAAATGCCAAAAGGAAATTAATAGGCGTTTTGGGCAAATTTCCCCCTTTGGACTAATAAAATAATACTATTTGAAATTGTCTTTTTATGTTTTGATATCATATACAAAACTAAATGTAAATTTGTTCAAAATTCAAGGGGGAAAAGTGTTGATAAACAGTAAAAAAATTAAACGAGCCAAACAAAAGTATTCGGCCACAAAATTTCGTACAGAAATGCAAAACTTTGGACTTAGTAATCCTATGGTACGGTCAATGTGCAAACAGCAAGATTTATAATTATTCATTGAAGATAACTTTGAATTTAAATTTGGAAAAATTTTTTTTGAGCTTGAAAATGCACAGCTTGGATTAACTAAAAGGGAATCCACATGAATCCAATATCCATGTGTGTGTAAATGAAAAAGACGCGCCTTTATGCTTAATATGAAATCAGAAATCTTTCCTGTTTGTTTATTTTTTTATTTAATTTTCTTAATTAGTTAATTTTAATATTTCAGACATTATGACCTAAAGAAAAACTAATTGCAGCCTAGCGGACTGTTTTAATATCAATTCTTTTTTATTTCACAAGCATGTTTTTCGAATAAAATTTACCGATTTAACATTTACGCATCTGCAGTGTGTGAAATCAGACATTACTTCCGGTTTTCAAGACATTAATATACAGTTATCTGTTTCAGGCCATTTTTTATCAATATCTATTGTTCTTTTTAATCTTTAATAATCGTCATATCATGTAAAGTTACTTTCGATTTCTCAGAAAATTAATTCAACTGAAAGTTATGCGTTTTGGCTCATTTTTATCAACATCTTCTGTTGTTTTCAAACTTTGATAATCAGTTATCATGACAGGGGAGCAAACTACGACGTTTCCTGTGTCTCTCCCAGGTTATCTCTGTAAACTTAATGTGATTCTGCCTTTCGCAGTTAACTGCAATCATATTTCACATGACTGCGAACGATTCTCATAACACAGACACAGCTCATATAGTAGGAATAGAAATTTCTATCGACCCGGAAATATTTGTAAAAATCCACGTTTCTATCATCCCGCGTTTACGCAGTATGTTCTTTTACCGCAATTAATTATATCGAATGTGTTTATGAAGAAATTTCGCAAAGGGTTGTAACATCGTATGTCGTTTTCACATGTTATGGGGGGAACATGTAGAACAACAATATAGAGAACAGCCGACCAGACGGTATAGTGGTTAAAGAAGCCTATTGAGATACCAAAGTGCAACTGTCTGTCCTTTCATAGAAGGAAACGGTGGACATAATTCAGAAGTGCACATATGTATAGCCACCGAGGGAGTGGCTTCTAGAATGAATCAATGGTCTTCCAGTAATATTTCTATCATTTTACATCATCTTTGCCGTGCAGAAGGCAGATGATAAAAAGTGTTTTACCACGCAATTTCTTGTATAAAATAATTTAGGATTTCTTGTGAAACTTTAGAGTGAGAATTTAGATCAAATATAAGCATAATTATGCATGTAAACAGTAGAAGTCAGCATTTTTTTATTGCAGTCTATATGAAAAAGAAGCTTTATAATAATAGCCAATGCACAGTTTTATTCAAAGTGAACTTTCCTAATTGGCATTTCTACACATTTGATGTGTTATATTTCACATTAATAACTGTTCACTCTTAAAAGTATTGCCTGTATATGGAATACTCTTCAAATAGAATGAATTTATCTTATTCACAACGAATATATTTAATTTATTCATGTATAACTTTTAATGGCAACAATAAGTGTATAATCAGACCATTCACAAAATAAATTTTGGATCTTAAACATACAAAATCAAAGGAATACTAGCATTGAGATAAGAAAATGCTATATTCATTGTAACATTTCCAGTTATTCTCAGCTCAATAAAAAATTTCCACTCTTGAATTGGCTTAATCCATAGGAGTAAATAAATGCATAATAATAGAGGCTAATTGTAGCCTGAGTCATTTTCTCGATATAAAGAGCGACAATGGGCCAAGAACATTAATCCGAATATCCAATGCGTGATAAGTTTCGCGAAAGTGAAATGTTGACGATTAAATAAACTTATAAAAGGAAAGCACTACGAGATTTTCTACTAAAATGATAGTGGCATTTATACGCCACTCATTTATAATTGCGAAACAAATGCAAAATAAAACATAAACAAGAACATGCGCTCATATGCACAATTTCAAAGATTCAGCTTCACAAGAGTAATAGAAGCTCATTGGTCCATTTGTGAAACTCCTCCTTTAGTGGCAATAGTGATGTGCATTTGTGAATTATGCTAACGGTGGCCCACCTATTAGGTTCTTCCATGATAAAGTGCCTACCACTTCTGGTCTTAGTAGTGGTTAAGCCTAAGTCAGCTAAATACCAGCCAATGGGAGAAGAAAATATAAACATAGAAAACAAAATTCGAAATGGTCAGGTAAAAAAACACTACCTAGGAAACGAGCTTAAGCTAAATGATATCGTATAAATTAGCATTTGTTGTTGTTGTTGTTGGGACTAATTGCGCTTGCCTGGTATCAGAACAAGCCCATCAAATTCATCGTGGCAAGGAGTCAAGATTGCGCCCGTCGTTGGCAAGAGTCTTTGAGCACCATACAGGTGCCAGTACGGCTTTGCTCAATTCCCCCACAATTTTGGTGAAGAGTATCGCAGGGGGGATACATCCAAGGGTCTCCCAAACCTCTTCCTCTACCATCAATCTCTCTACAGGACGTTCGACTCGCCGCACAGATATTTTTACGCTGCAGCAGAGGCCTGTTGACCATACGGCAATAAAATTTGCCTCAAAGCATTATTGTCCTCCTTGCAGAAACCATCTAATACTGCTGTGCCACCTCCACAGGAGGTTTTGCAGAATAGATTGCTACAAACACATGATAAATAAGAAATTCGCAAGGCTATTAGCAGTGATGCATAAGTCCTAACAAGCTACGTAGTCTTGCGCTAATCACCGACAAAGTAAGATCACTGATGGACCTGTGTTCAGATAGAGATTCCTAGTTGTAATTTTAGGACTTAACAAGCACAGTTTACAGTATTACAAATCTAAGATACATGAGACTACATTACAGATATATGACTCAACATTTAGAATGCTTATCATATATTACACCACTTTCAGGCTAACTTCACAAAACACTATTGAACAATGGGTTGGAGGTGCTATTAATATTACTTACTCTATTGAATGAAAGAATTGAACAGGTAATAATTATAATACAACTGAAGAGAAGACTGAATTCTGTCATAACAATGAGCAGTTTACAAACATTCATGCCGTCTCCGGCATTCGAATCCGGGCCCTTTGGTACGACAGTCAGCGTCGCTAACCAATATCCCGGTTGGGCGGCAAATTAGCATTTGATTTGCATATACCCTAGAATATTACTGAAAATTATTCGTTTGCTCCAGAAGGTATTTACTCAAAATTCGATGCATTTTCTGTATGTTTTGTAATAGTTAACATTTCATTTAAGGGGTGTTGGAAGCCAAAAATCTTGAAAAAATATTGATTTGGGATTTTTGCATTTTCAAATTCTCTACACGTTTAGCTTTCTAAAAATACTATACTTTAATCTCTCTGAAAATTAGAACTTTAAAAAATCTAGTTTTATTTTGTCATCGAATGCTTTGATGAATGAGGAATTTTACATAAAAGCGCGTTTTTCTCCAAACGTGATTTTTTTATAGTGGATGTACCTTTTCTCAGGAACTACTGCTTCGAGGTACCTAAAATTTTTATGACTTATTTATTATATTTTCTAATGTTTACTGAAATGAGCTTTTTGTGATAAATTAACATAAAAATATTTCACAAATTTTTTTGCTTGAGAAAAGTGCTAAATTTTACTATGCCTAATAAAATAGTCTATAAATTAGTCTAAAATTCAAAATGTTTCAAAAGCTCATTTCAGTATAATCAGATAGGTGTACGTTAATTACACAAAAAATTTCAAGAGTATATCTACAGCAGATTTTGAGAAAAGTTACATCGAAAGTGAACACTTTCGATGTAACGGTATAGGGCGTTCCGACACCCCTTAACAAATGAAAAGATCATATTTTGTTACTGGCAATAAAAACTAAATCCGAGTTCTCATTCATATTTTGTTACTGGCAATAAAAACTAAATCCGAGTTCTCACATTTGATCGTCCAAAATATAAAGAACCTGAATATCTAAATGAAATCAACATTTATGCACATAAATTTCATCACATTGTAAGGTTTTAGTTTAAACTAACAAAGTTTTATTTTAATTTCCCTTTCCTATGTGTTCTTATTTCAACTTCCCGTTAGAATGAGCGCGCGTTTCAGCTTTATGCTAATTTGAAGTGGAGCCAAGTTTCTAATTAAGCGATAGGTAGGAACCTCTCAGTGTGAGAGAGCTTTTAGTCTCAGATCACTGCTGCTCTGTTCGACGTTCGCCGGACTAGCTAGTATTTAAGTTCTAAGCCTTAGCGCTGTTACGCTATTACTTATTGAAATAATCTAAGTGCGTTAGTATTAGCTACATCTTGCTACGCACCATTGATCGTGTAGCATAGGTGGTTTAATAAAAGAGGGTTTTAAATCCTTCTTACGTGCAGTTATTCTACCACTTAACCACAGTTTCCTACCACAGAACATAGCTGCATTCAGCTCCCTGTTCAAGATCAGGACTCACGAATATGTTCGCCAAGAGTATGCACCGAACACTGAGTCCTGACAACAGGATCACTCTTTGTGAGTTTGTTAAAAAAAAGCATTTAGATCTGCGTCAAGAAAAAATTAATTTTTTTTATGTAAGATTATACTTCTTATCAAATTCTATCTAAATTAACACTTTCTTTTAACTGAAATTAAATTTTATTGTTTTTGCTGTGAGAAAGGTGAAAATTGTAACCTGCGAAATAGGATGTTAATACCTATCAATAAGAATGCGATCTTTTTTTGATCTTCCATGTAATAAAAAGGTTCGACGGTAAAGAAAGGGAACTAACTGGAAACACTCTGATTTCTACTTCCTTGTACGAAGTAAAAATGAAGTACTGTAATCGTGAAAAATTTCTGGTATTTATGAAAAATTTCTCGTTAATCGTGAAATGCTATCGAATGCAATTTAACAATGTTTTTGCGTGATATTTGTACGTAAAGACAGAATAAAGGACTCTGTTTCCCCCAAAAAATTATAAAACTGATTTAATGCGAATTCTGAAGAGATCTTTTCTTGGCGTTTGTACGTACCTACGTACGTACGTATGTATGTATGTATGTATTTCGCATAACTCACAAACGAGTAGCCTCAGGAAGATGAAATTTTGTTTATAGTATTGCTATAACATGTAGATGTGCAACTCGTATTTTGGTTGCCATCGGCCGCACCAAAAGTATAGTTACTCGGCACGGTGAGGTCTGTTTCTTTATTCTTATATGTTTGTAAATTGTGCAATTTTTGCTTTAAAAATGATTGAATTTTGTTTTCCTTGTTTTCCGGTTAAGATTCTTATGCCTTTAGTTAACCTGCATATGATAGTTGTAGAATTATCAGCAATTTAAAAGTTGTTTAAGTGCGGATAAGCTTAATTTTTTTGGCCATAGCGGCCATATTTGTTTACATTTGAAGCTTAGCAGAATAGTGGATTTGTTAGCAAATATAGAGAAGCTAAGCTTCGCACCCACAAAGTAACGTCTTCTTTTATTATTGCGAATTAAATTATGCTTAATACACTCTGGTATATTACACATCATTTAAGTTATTAAATTATCTCATATATTGGCTTAGCATAGCGTCCACAACAAATTCAGTTCTTATGCCTTCAGTGTCTGTTTGCCGAGTGAGACCAAAATTAAATTTCAGCTTTGTGCACCGAAAAATCTGCCTTCTTGCCCGCTGGCCGAATTGGTTGTTTTTGCTTAGAAACTGTAATTTTAATTGTAAATTTTTTAATTGTTTAACTGTATTTGGTGCTTTATGATTTTTTATGTCTTTCAATTTTTAATATAAATATTTTGAGTTTTTATGTATTTTTGCCTTGCCGCGAAGTGACAACTGAATTAATTGAATGAAAAATATATCTCGAATGAAATTCGAGGAAATAAGTTTAAATGAATGGTAGGAAAAAATGCGAATAATTTAACATTCCTTGCAAGGAAGTCATGTGGTGTACATGTTACTGTGAAAGACTGAAATTGGAGAATGTCGACTTTCACCGGAGAATGTCAACATTCACCAAATACGTCGGTGAAAGATCGAATATAGCATTGCATTATTGTACATTCTGACCCTCACCGGTGTATGTCGACAATCACAGATATATGCTCTGGTGTAGGTCGAAAAGAAAGGCGACTGGCTGTTTTCCATAAGTGCAGTTGTAAAAGCAAGGGCCTCTTGTGCAATTCGAAGTCTCATAATACACTCATGGACAAAAAAATTAGTGCACCAAGAAGGAGTCGTCAGAATGAAACGAAATTTTACGTACGTAATGACTACTTTGATGTAAGTAAATGATAAGAAAAGCAAAGAATAAGGATAATTTATTTCAGAGAAAAAGGCAAAAGGACGAAGGAGTTAATACTCCCTTGGAGCCCCTCTAGCGCGAATGCACGATGCGATACGATCGGGCATTGAGTCATACAAGTTCTGTATGATATCTTGAGACATTTCGTTCCATATTTGCTGCAACCTTGCCTCTAGTTCGTTCAAACTCGTGGGATGACAAACTCATCGTCCCAAATGATTCCAGATATGCTCGATTGGAGACAAATCTGGGGATCGGGCAGGCCAAGGATGGGGAGTAACAATGCGGAGATAGTCTTGTGACACCCTTGCCGTATGAGGCCGAGCATTGTCCTGTTGAAAAATGGCTCCTGGGAGCCGTTGCATGAGTGCCAACACATGTGGTTGCAGGATTTCATGAACATATCGCTGGGCTGTCATGGTGCCACGGAACAATACTAGGGGTGACCGTGTATTGTAAGCAGTGGCACCCCATACCCTCACACCAGCTGTGGGAGCGATGTGTCGCTGTACAGCAAAGGCAGGATTGAGGCGTTCACCACGGGCTCTCCACACACGAACACGATTGTCATCACTGCCGGGATTGAATCTGGGCTCGTCGCTAAAGACGATCTGGTTCCATTCCGCTTCAGTCCAGTTTCCTCATGCTCGTCACCACTCCAAACGAAGGCGTCGATGAGTGGGCATCAAGGGCAGCACACGTAATGGGCGCCACGATACCAACTTCCTTCAGCCAGGCGCCTTCGTATGGTTCGAGAAGACACAGGGACCCCTAGTGTAGGTGCTACCTGTGCCTGAATGGCAGCCGATGAAGCAGTTGGCTGTACGCTTGCATTTCTAACGATGTGGCGGTCTTCTCGACGACTGGTCTGTCGAGGGCGTCCTGAGCCTGGTCTTCGTGTACATGACATCTCTCGGGTCCACTGGTCCCAGCACCTCCTCACAACACAATCAGAGCGGTCTAATTGACGAGCTACTCGCCTAGCTGACCACCCAGCTTCCATCCTCCCGACGATGCTCCCCCTCTCAAACTGCGACAACTGATCATATTGTCTTCGAACATGGCGTAATGGCATGTCTACCTCAGCTCTTTCTTTGTAAATAATTCAGGACACTCAAACAAGCTTTGGTTACCTGTTTTATACTCCACAGAGTACGATGTTCAACGCCCTCTACCGGCTATACGTAATGCGCAATCACGCTGCATTTCTAATCATTTGCATATCTCCCCGACATGTACCTTCATTGCAAGTTTCGTTACGATCCCGCAATTATTTCTTGGTGCGCTAATTTTTTTGTCCATGAGTGTAGTTTAAGTTGTTGCAATGAATCAGATTTGAATCACATAATTTAGTAAGATATGATTTTATTTTCTCATGTAGGAGGTACTGTATAATTAAGTAAGTTTTTTAACTTCTATTATTTTCCTTTCTCATTTTGAATGTATTGTGTGTTTTTTCGCGACTGAATGACGGAGAAGAAAATATAATATTCTCATATATTCAACATTCACCATTAGTACATGGTGAATGTCGACATTCACCGGTGTAAGTCAGAAATAAGAGTATTTGGAAAATATTTCGGACATACACCAAGCGACTATGAGAATGTTGACATTCACCGGTGAAAGTCGACATTCTTCAGATTTCGGTGTTTCACCGTAACATACACATTAGATTTTTTTTTTTGATTTAAGTTGCACAAGTGAGAAAAAAGCGAAGTTTAACAATAAAGGTTAAAAGGACAAAAAATTTGTATTAGGAGGAGAGAATCCTAGAGCAGATAGGTTATATTATTCTTCACGTTTTGGTCTATGTTGAGTGTAGAGAAATCTAGTGAACAAGGTAGGGATTAATCGCTAATTTCGGGTATTTAACGACAGAGTCCAGAGAAGCGTTTAAACACCCTTCATTCAGTGAAAGAAATAAGCAGAAATGGACCAGGTGACGGGAAAGCCTCCAGTCGGGAAAGTAATTTAATACTAAACTGACTTACTCCGAGTTAGACACAAATACCTAACATAGTTGGCTCTTAATTAAACCTAGCCGGCGATTATAATCAGGCACATGCACTGAAAAAAAAAAAAAAACTGAAAAGTTTCAGATTTTAAATTACGTCCCAAAGGGGCGTTTTTTTCTAACGTTTTGTGTGTTACCTTTATTTATTAAATATCATATTCTACGTACACAAACCATCAAATTCACTTCAACAGCAGTATCGCAAAGTAATTTTAAAATGAGCATATTGTTAGAATTTCCGATGCAGAGTCTCGTGCGCTGGAGATAAAAAAAAGTTTTTTTTCCTTTTTTTTCTGTGCAGTGTTGCCATTACTCGCTTTGAAATCGTTTAGTTTGTTAATCAAAAATTCGTTAAAATGTTACAAAATATGAAATCGATAACAAAAAAAATTTCAGATTCAAAATTAGGTCTTCCAGATGCCCATATTCTATGGAAGATTACGTTAGTCATTTTTTTGGCATATTTCGATTCTACGACTCAAATTCTGCATAGATATGAAATTTTGTAATTTTTGGTGAGAACTTTAAAAATTTTTCTTTTAGGCCTTTTTTCAGCTTGCGCTAACAATTATTCACTTGGCGGGATTCTTAATTTATAGTAACGTATTTACTTTCCTTTTCTTCATTGATGCACGAGGGGAAGAAAAAGATCCATCGTTCATTCTTTCAAATAGTTTTAACAAAGCGCATAAAGCACATTTTCGGCGCCAAAATGTCAATTCACACATATCTTAGGAAATTTTGAGTAAGAAACTCTAATATTTTTCAGATAGGCTTAGAAATTTATCTACTTTTAGATGATGTTACAAATTTTATAGGTTATAATACAAAAATTGTTTTCGAAAACTTTACATAAAATATCTAAAAATACAAATTTTAAAAATCAATCATAAAAATGTCCGAATTATATTTGGATTATTCTGAAAGAAGAAATCACGTAAATTTAATAAAAAAGAGATATTAAGAAATATATGTAAAATTCATGTAACATTTGAGGAACTAAAATTTTGAGAGACAATTTTTTAAAAACTACTCGTGCGATTTTTACAAAACTTGGCATAATTTGAGTTCTGGACTCGAATATGAAAAACAAATTGGTATGTTATTTCAGAAAAATCTCCGATTTTGTTACAAAATACCTATGTTAGAACAATGCTATATATATAAATCTAATATATATCCTAAGTCGCTCTTTCGAGACATGCAAAACGCAACTTGAATATCGTCAATCGTCCCAGTAGAACGGTAGATATGACTGTTACCCCCTTTTTTTTTCGGCAGTGTACAGTACGGGTGAGGGTCATAGATTTAAAAATGAAGTGGCTTGACGAAAACACGCGCCACTAAGGACTTCCAAGTTCTCTGTCTGTCTCGAAGTGAGCTGAATCTTCCTGAAATACACCTTCTAGCTCCTTTGCATACACGCGATACTAAAATCTCATTCTGGTAGAGAATAGTAGATGGAAAACGAGAATAGCTATTAAAGCATGTTTAAACTTAAGGTAACTGTTAGAAACTTGAAGTAACCTCTACAGTGTAACAGATATATATGTAAAATTCGTTATTATTGTTATTGTTATTAATAATAATCACAATAAATTTTTCTTATACGTATTTTCGCAACTAGGTATTAATGATTGCCCTAACGGATAAAAAACAGTTGGCAGTGCGATTTGGCTCAGTTCAATCCACGTAATTTTGACGGAGAGCTCCCGAGGGGACGGGTCTGAAAGTCTCCGATCCCTCTTCCCTTCCACCAAACCAAACGAGAGGACTTCCGGCTCGCGCATATTTGGAGTGCCTCCATGCCACGCCGACACTATGCATTTAAAAACATCCATGCCGTCTGCGGGATTCGAGCCTGCACCCTTCGACACGGCAGTCACCGGCGGTAACCACTATACTGGTTGGGCGTCCAACTTATTCTAACATTTGCTTAGAATATACGCTTTCATTTTCGCAATCGAATATGCAACATTTGCTAAAATTACTCGAGCCTTAAAGCGAAAGTTACTTCCTATCTAATTCTCTCGTTTTGAAATTAGTCAGTTACTGTCAGCATTTATCTTAATTTGGAATCACATCCGATTATAAACTGCAGTTAATATTTATCGCATTATTAGTGACAATAGAACATTTTCCCAAAATAGTCATCCAGTTCGAGAATGCTAGATAAGCATTCTCTGCATGATTGCTACCCAATAGAATGAGGAAGAGTGCAACGACAGAAGGGAAGATGAAGTATGTCAGAAAATTTGGCACTGACCTTTTTTCTTTTGTTCCTTAATCATCTTCCCGACGAGAAAACCTTCTTGGTCGTATTTTCCATACATCATTAACCTAAGTTTATCCATAGATGACAAGGAGACACTGATCTTCTCCTTTCTCTCCTCTTCTTTGCATGCCACGATGCCACTGTTAGCACCAGTTTTCTCTGCCATTTGGAGTACCTTCAGAGATCAGAGGAAGGATCAAATGGCATCAGATTGTTTTCCATTCCTAAAGCAGACTTTTTCATAGCACCGAGACATGCAATTCTGAATCAATCTGAGTTCGGTCCGATTAGATAAAAAGATAAACATCAAAGAGATTAAACGTTGAAAGATAAAAAGAAGAGCTACAGTTCGCCTCTGATGGAGTTGTTCGAAAATCTCACGCTGCTAGATAATTTTTTAATACAATCCAGAATTACGAGCAAAAATAAATAGAACGAAATTTCGTCTTGCATATGATTTAGGAATTTTTAAAATTAAGGTATAGTCAAATATTTTATATGGTATTTCTCTCGCTTTCTTAGCATGCCTTCCTGGTGTATTGGTCAGCACACTTGGCGCGTATTCGAGAGGTCCGTGTTTTAAGTCTTAAGGGCATTTCTCATTTTTCATCTCCTGTTTTCGAAATAACAAAAATTCTCTAAAGCGGCGCCCAAAATAAACAAAAAAGGTGTTGGATGATGATTAATTAAAAATTATTTAAAAATGCAAATTTTGAAAATAAATCGTAGAAAATGTGCGAATTGTATTTGGATTAAGCCCAAATTTCGAATCATGGAAGAAGGAATCGAGTAAATTTAATAAAAAAAAAGAGACACTAATAAATATATATCAAATTCAATTAACACTGCGGAGCTAAAATTTTGAGAGCTAACATTTTTTTAAAACTACTCGTGTGATTTTTGACAAAACTTGGCATTTTAGCATGATTTGAGTCGCAGAATCGAAATATGGAAACAAATTGGCATGTTATTTCAGAAAAAGTCCGATTTTCTGTCAAAATACCTATGTTAGGACAACGCTATATATAAATCTAGTATATATCCTAAGTCTCGCTTTCGAAGAATTAAAAACGCAATTTGAATTTCGTCAATCAGCCTAGTAAAACGGGAGATATTGGACTGCCCCCTCCTTTTTTTCTTGTGCAGTGTGCAAGGAATTCCGGCGTAATTTCCCAGCGAAGAGTAGCCAGTATATTACTTACTGGTGGGTAAATTTAAAGACGAGCAGTCAAATCTTCAGGTAAACAGTTCCACCTCTTTGTGATCTGTATCTCATGGAATTGCTGACTCATTGGAGACAATTTATGGTTGAGTAAAGGTAAATTTAGGAGACTCGGCTAGGTGTGGGTTCTGGGTCTCGGTAAGGTGAGCTAATTTACAAGGGGACCAATTGCCTGGCAGACCCTCCTGTGGAGTGATATGGTTGGGTCAGGAGGCATAAGGCCATCGTTTATGGGGGAACACATTTAAAATTTTTAAAAGGCGACTAAGTTGTTTGTTTTCAGTAATCTGACAGTTTCTTTTTACGCAATATTCCTCCACGGGGGGTCGATGTAGAGAACTCTGCGATGGTACTGGCTAGTATCTATACTTAGGCAGTCTTGGTTACGGGGGTATATAAATTAGGAACCTAATAGTTCTAGAGGGCCCGGAAGAGTCACTTATTGGCCCTCCTGTGGGTCTGGTATGTTCTAGAGGTGAAGGCTCTAGTAGCCCGGAGTTAGCGTTTCGTGTTTACTGGGTAATGTCCCTCTGCGGCGGGCAGCTGGAGCAACTAGTAGGTAGAAAATAATTAGGAACCTTAGTTCTAGAGGGCCCGGAAGAGTCACTTATTGGCCCTCCTGTGGGTCTGGTATGTTCTAGAGGTGAAGGCTCTAGTAGCCCGGAGTTAGCGTTTCGTGTTTACTGGGTAATGTCCCTCTGCGGCGGGCAGCTGGAGCAACTAGTAGGTAGAAAATAGACGACCAGCCTCGCGGTATGGTGGCTGGTGTCAAACCTCTCCAAGGTGCGGGGACAGGGGTTGAACCTCTGAGCAGGTTCTGAGGGTGGAGGGGCCGTGTAGTGCCAGCATCTAGCTTGGCGGAACATGAAATCCACTTAAAAAACTAGTTTACGCAATATTTTTTGTTGTTTCATGCTTCAAGAAAACAACGGACGATTGGTGAAAAATACCGGAAAGCTATCTTTGGAATTAGTATTCAAGTAACAAATTATCAACAAAAGCAGGTTGTCCTAGGGCTTAATTTGTAACAGAAATACAAATGACAGGACCTACTTAAATAGCTTATGTGAACCCTGTCAATATGAAAGTTGTTTACGAACCACTTTAAAATATATTCAAGCGGAAAGATCACAATAAACAACACTAAGCAATTATTTTCAATAATAAAGCCATTGTATCTTAGTTATAGAATAACATTTAATATCTTTGAAAACATTATAACAACTGTCAGAAATTGTGTCTTTAATCTATTGGATTTAACTTTTGAACTTTTATTATGTCAGCTATTATTAGAGGTTACTGGAGGTTCTACGACTGCAAAAATCAACGTAATCATAAATTTGCAGGAATACAATATTACCCTGATTTTCCTTACCTTAGAATCTTAAATAATCGTTATTTGCTTTGTAAGTTTAACTCAGTTAAGGCAGCTATATCAAAGAACACGGAGTTGAGTTATTTCGAACTGAATTTGAGGTTTCAAAAATCAGGTCAAAAACTTAAGTTGCGGGCTTCTTTTTTGTTAACGAGTTCCGTTTAGTGCCCAACACAGAGATAGAGAATAAAAACACAAATAGAAAACTGTAGAATAGTCGGTACTTATAGTACCTACGAGATAGAATCGCCAATCAACCGAGCTATCTCGCCAGAATCTGGTTGCGTGTTTTGATACCTCTTCACGTAATGTTCGATCAGATACCGCATGAGTTCTACTTTTTCGCGCTCTTAACTTTGTGAATTTATGTGATAAATAAGACTGCAAAATTGAATTTCGATGTTAAATGTTGTTTATTTGGACTTTCCGGTGCTGTTTTATAAAAGATTGTGCAATTACACGACGTGTATATTGAATTTTGAACTGTCTGTTGTGCTGGAACCGTTAGGCCTAATCGATGGGTATGTTTACATTTCAGTTTGACATATTTTTTATTTAAAATGTGCTGAAGAATAGGTGTGAATTAGTGTTTTCGTGCATATAATTTGAATATTACAGCTATAGATTGTGCAAAAACTCTATAGCGTAAAAAACAAAAATCTACAGCGTAATCTATCAAGTAAAAAAGTTTTAGAACTTTCATGTATTTGACTGTTGCTATATTCAAAACTTCAGTTTCGTGCATGAAGGTATTTTTTGACTGCTTTTGAAAATTTTCGACGTTATTATATATTCTTACATACTTTCACACATTTTTGTACCATTTAGAGACATAAAATTATATAAAATTTGGAAGAATTTACATGATTGATCTTTCCATACTTATGATCTTTGAGTTCTTGCATGAAAGTATTTGATGACCATTTCTAAAAATGTTTGACATTATTTTGTATCTTAATGTATTTTCACTCATTTTTATGTAACGCAATGCTATTTTTACATTTAATTTAAAAAGATATACAGTGTCTCACAAAAGTGATGGGACACTTGTGCGTTACAAAAGGAAACTGTAATAAAATAAATTAAAAAAACATGTAAAAATTTTTTGTGGAAGTGTTTCATACATAAATTTAGTAACAATTATTACATACCATACATTTTCTCCTCACATAAGTGATGGGACACTTACTTTTCCACCAAATATTTATCCAAAAATTTTACTTTTTAAAAGGTTTTAATATTTTATTGGATTTCCTTTTACTTTTAAAACATGATTTAATCTTCTTGGGATGGATTTGAATAATTTTATTTTACTTCTGGAGTGATTTTACCCCATTCTTCTTGAAGCACCGATTTTAATTGTTGTTTTGAAGAAATGGTGTGTTTGCGAATTCTTGATTCCAATTCTTGCCACATATTCTCTATGGAATTTAAGTCTGGAGATTGTGGTGGTGTTTTTATTATTTCGGGACAGTTATACAGCAGCCAGAGTCTAACGTTCAAAGCAGTGTGCTTGGGGTCATTGTCCTGGTAGAATTTAAAATCGTTATGAAGGTTCAATTTTTGTGCTGAAGATTTCAAATTTTGATTTAATATGCCAATATAATTGTACTGATCCATTATACTGTCAATAAAATCAAGATTACCAACTCCAGCGGACGACATACACCCCCATACCACGACTCCTCCTCTACCATGTTTTACTGTTGACACGAAGTTCTGTTTGCGAAATTCTTCGCTGGGTTTTCTCCACACCAAGATTCTACCGTCAGAACCAAATACACAGTCCAGTCACATTAATGTGACCACCACGTACTTTCCATGTCAGAGTTAAATAACCAATCACAGAAGGCAGGTGGCAGCACAGTGTAGTTGAGCGTATATAAAGGGTGTGTGAGGGCTTCGGAAAACATTTCAATCGTTGGCGTAATGCAGAAACGAAGCGATTTATCCGACTTCCAAAAGGGCATGATCATTGGCTTTCGGGCCAAGGGTGGAAGCATTTCCGAAACGGCTGAGTTTGTGAACTGTTCGCGTGCCGCCGTGGTAAAAGTGTACCGTGCATGGCAAAATGGGACTGTCCAAAATCAGCGACGTGGCAAATGTGGTGCACCACGGGCCATAGATGACAGAGGCGAACGACGGTTGCGGAGATGCGTTCGGGCAGATAGACGGGCTACCGTTGAGCAACTGACCACCAAAATGAACCAAGGGGCTACCAAAAGTGTCTCCCAAAGTACTATTCAGCGAACATTGCTGCGTCTGGGCCTCCGAAGCAGACGCCTGGTTCGTGCACCTATGCTGACTGCTGTTCATCGACGGCGAAGGCTAGAATTTGCACGCCAGTACAGCAGCTGGACGTCCACTGAGTGGCGACAGGTTGCGTTTTCGGATGAATCGCGTTTTATGCTCCATCGGACAGATGGACGTTGGCGTATAAGGCGTGAAACCTCTGAAAGGAACCACCCTGCAACCATTGCCGGAACGGTCCAAGCTGGAGGCGGGAGCATTATGGTCTGGGGAATGTTTTCCTGGCATTCTCTAGGTTCACTGATCATTGTGGAAGGCACAATGGATCAATACAAGTACGCATCTGTCCTTGCGGACCATGTTCACCCCTACATGCGCATTGTTTTTCCTCAGGATGATGGCATCTTCCAGCAGGACAATGCGAGGTGCCATACAGCTGCCAGTGTACGTGCGTGGTTCGAAGAGCACCAGGATGAGTTTACCGTCCTCCCCTGGCCAGCAAACTCACCTGACTTAAACCCAATCGAGCATCTGTGAGACCATCTCGATCGAGTTGTTCGCGCCATGGATCCTCAACCGCGTAATCTAGAGCAGCTGGCCACGGCATTAGAGTCGGCATGGCTCAACATCCCAGAGAACACCTTCAGGGACCTATGTGACTCTCTTCCTGCACGTCTCGCAGCAGTCCGCTCTGCGAAAGGTGGTTATTCTGGCTTTTGACAGATGGTCACATTAATGTGACTGGACTGTGTATATTAAATTTACTCTCATCAGCAAATATAACTTCATTCCAGTAGTCAGAATTGTTGTTTACGTTGGATTTTGCGAAAACCAGTCTGAGTTTTCTATTCTTTTCACTTACGAAGAATTTTTTCCTGGCTGCTCTAACGTGATATCCAATAGATCGAATTACTCTTCTAATACTCTCAGGATTAACAATTACTTCATATAATGCTTGTAAATCAGCAGCAATTTTAGGAGCATTCATTCTTGGATTTTTTTTAAATATTTCGAACGATAATTCGCTTTATTCCATTGGATAGCTTTGATAATCGGCCAGGTGTTCTTTAATCCTGAATCATATGATTCGTTTTATATCGTTTAATGATATTGAAAACTGTTGAATGACTCAAGTTAACTGTTTCGGCAGTTTCTCTAATAGATATTCCGCGTTCAATATGGAAATTAATAACTAATTTTCGAATTTCAGGCAAAGTTTCTTTTCGTTTAGCATTCATGGCTGAACAGAAACTAAAAAACACAAAAGTTCCAAAACAAATTGGAGAGAAATAATGCAGACGATTTTATAAATTATTGCCAATTGCTTTTGAGTAAAAATAAAAAACCCCAAAAATATTTTTATTGCTTACTTCAGACGATTTTTGTTGCATAGTCTAATGGTGTCCCATCAGTTATGTGAGCCATTTTTGCTCCGTTCTAAACAATTGTATTTTTATTAAATGAATATTTTAATATTTTGAGAAAATGTATATTATTTAATAATTGTTACTAAATTTAAGTATGAAACACACCCACAAAAAATTTTTACATGTTTTTTTAATTTATTTTATTACAGTTTCGTTTTGTAAAGCACAAGTGTCCCATCACTTTTGGCCCACCAGCGGCTGAGCGGTAAAGACGCTGAACACTGGTAGTTCGGTCCGAGGTTCGAATCCCGCGAACGGGCTGGCTGCATGGGTGTTTTCGTGGTTTTCCCCATGTGTAACGTGTATACGAGCCAGTTTTCCTTAGAAAGTCCTCCACGAAGGCATCCCTCCCCTTAGGCAGATAGCCCTCCTGTGCTTTGCCGTAATTGAATAACCTAACCTAACCCATCACTTTTGTAAGACACTGTACGTCATTGATTTTTCCTATGGTTATCAACTCTGAGTTTGCACATGAAGGCATTTTTGACTGTTTTTGAGAATTTTTGATATTATTATGCCTTATATACTTTCACACCTTATCACGTAATTAAAGTATATGTGTAATTTAGGAGATTTCACATGTCTGACTGTTTTATGAGAATCAACTTAGAATTCTGTACCTGATGGCATTTTTTAACTGTTTTAAACATTTTTGGATATTACTGTGTAATATTATATACTTCATGCCCTTCTGTGTTATGCAAGTACATTTTTATGTGTAATTTGGAAGGATTTATATGATTGACGACTTTCTTAACGATTATCAAATTTTGAATACTTGCATAAGGGAAGCATTATATTATTTTTGGTAACTTTGCGATTTCTCACGGCTCTAGTGTAGAATTGGGTGCCCTTTCGATTGGCGAAAAATTTTGTTCAGTTTTGGCGATGAAACCCCATTTGTGGTTACCATGAGAGTTTTAACATGGTTTTAGCTTCTTCATTTATTTAATTGAAAATAAATCGATGTGCACATGAACAAAGTCAAGGCAATGTGCAATGACCAGTTGTGCAATTCTCTGATGTTTTTTTAAGTGAAAATAGGTCGATGTGTACACGGACACGAAGTTCGTGAAACTCTTTAACTTCTTGTTTTGGTTTTGTGTAGCGGCCATCTTGAAATTGTGTCTTATTGGCGTCGATCTTGGCGTCAAAACAGAATCGCCAAAAAATAAGGGGCACCCAATTGTAAACTTTTACCTTTTTCACTAATGATCTTTTATTTCACATCTATTAATATAATGTATTAGTAAAAAGTTTACAATTACGTGCCCCTTGTTTGTTTGGCGCCAAGATTGCTGTTGGGAACGCAGAATTTCAAGATGGCCGCTACATAAACCAAAATAAGAAGTCAAAGAATTGCACAAACTCGGTGTCTATATACACGTCGATCTATTTTCACTTAAAAAAAAAAACAGAGATTTGCACAAACTAGGCATTGCTCACTGCCTTAACTTTCCCCAACTATATACACCGATCTATTTTCACTTAAAAAAAAAAACAGAGATTTGCACAAACTAGGCATTGCTCACTGCCTTAACTTTCCCCATGTACACATCGATCTATTGGTACTTACGTAAAAACCTATCGACCATTTTTGCCTATTAAAGAAAAGACGCCAAACTACGCGATTTTTCGCCGAAAATGGAAGTCTTCAAACATGCTGGGTTTGGTGTAACCTTGGTTACACGTGTTATAGCTATTATTCTTGAGTAAAGACTTCTTTTTTTTTTTTTTTC
>KK116163.1:43996-60945 GCA_000611955.2 Stegodyphus mimosarum
GAAAAAAAAAATGACTAAAATTTAGGACCTGCCTACTACAGAAGAGTATGCTGTTGAATATTTCCAAAGTTATGGAATCTTACTGGCCTCAAAAAATGTGTTAATGGCCAGGATAGGGCGATATTATGGAAAAAATAATGGAAATTTTTAATGAAAAGTTAAATATAAAAAATGCTAATACAGTAGAAGTCCAGAAATCCGGAATGCTTGGGACCAGAGGTTGTGCGGATTTTGGGATTTTGCGGATTTCAGGACAGAAAAGCCAAATCATAATATTAGACTAAAAGTGCAAAATAAATAAGGCATATTAGGTACATTTACTTAAATTATTATGTACACTAATATGCATTATTAGATTATTTTATTATATGCATTAAATTATTATATATATATATATATTTCATTTACATTAGTGATTACAAGAATATTTTAAAGCATTAAGGACATATAGAATAGAGACGTGTAAAAATTAGGGATACTAATAAAGCATAATTTTTTTTTACTTGTTTCAAACATTTTTCTGATAGAGGTTTGTTTTAAAACTTTAGGTGCTCCAGAGTAAACTTTTTTTTGTAAATTTTAGTGTCATAATCTGGTACTTACATATTAACGCAACCACCTTAGTAGAAATCTCCGTATTTTCAGAATGTGCCAAACTCTGGCAACCATAATCATAACTATCCTTCTGGCAACCATACTCATAATAATCAAGCAACGCTGCCATTTTCGAATGCGCTCTTTTTCTTTGTATTCCAAGTTCCATCGGTAATTATAAATAAATTGCGATATTTTTTTTGCTTTCAGCTTAGTTTTAAAATTTTTCTTTCCTTTTTTTAAGGGAAAACAGATTACTGTGTACTTTGGAAAAAGAACAGTGCAAAAAATATTGCAGAAAGATTTAAAGGAGCATGCACGTGTTTTTTAAATGCACGTGTTTTTTAATTCATCATGTAATCTTCATTTAATAACTCAAATTTTCATTTTAAATTGTTAAAGTATGCTTTCTTTTCATACTTTGATAATGCTTACCGAGTTACAATAAATATGGATAGACTAGGAATCTTTCTAAAAAAAGCGCTCGATAAATCACCAACTTGCAGCCGATAAATAACTTTTACCGTTTCATCTTTAAAAAATCAAAAAATCGCCAAACTGATCCAAGCTGGTTGCATTAATACGTAAGTACCCATAATCTCATGGTCTGTGACACAGCTCTGTTGTTCTAAATATTTTAGGTATTTTTCATCATGTTCCAATCCTCATTAAATTATATTTTCTCACTTCTATCAAATTCATTATCTGTGTGGGTGTCGGAATCGTTTTCTTGCTGTGGCGAGTTCAAAACAGAGCCAATGACTTCATCATCAGTTATCTGATAGTAATGTGTTCATCTAAACACATTATCCATACTAAAAACCTCTTCTGGGCTAAGACTTTTTTTCTGCCACTAACACAGAATCATTATTATTCGGTAATTATAACGTCATTATTGGATAAATATTTTTTTTCTTCGGTATTTCATTCTCCAGTCTGCGTTTCTGGAAGCTATAAATTCAATGTTTATATTTTGAGAGGCAATGCGGATTTCAGGAGTTGGCGGATTTTCGGTACTTGACTGTATAATAAATTTGAAAGAAAAATAAAAATAGAATTTTTTTTTTGTATTTAGTAAATGGTGTTTTTTTCGGGGAGGGGGCGATTGGCGTCGTCTCTTGTGGTCGAGGGGATTTTCCGTAATTACCGACCTATTTTCACTTAAAAAAATCACGAAGCTAAAACAAAGTTAAGACTATCACGGTAACCAGAAATGGGGTTTCATCGCCAAACCTGAACAAAATTTGTCGCTAATCGAAGAGTCACCCAATTCTACACTAAGCAATTATTAAGTACTATACTAAGTCAACGTATTTATTACTTTATGCATTTAAAAATACTTTTGCATGTTTAGGTGATTTTGAGTTTGGTATGCAAATTCGTTTGTGTATCTGTTACCATCAAAGTATGAAACGCCGGCATTGTAATAACACCGGACGTTTTTAGGCAAAGAATGGAATATGAGAATTATTACATACTTTCCCTAGGCATTGGATATAATACCTAGGCGTTCTTCCCCACGAACTGATCTCCTGGTATTCCAAAAGTTTTTAATTAAAGATAACCATCAGTATCCAAAGTTTCAGAAAATTATGCAACGACTCTCCTCTTACGGCCTAGATCTCTGTCAAGTGTAAGTTCACATTTTTTTTTCCCCCGTAAACTTAGTGAACTTTTACATGCTGTGATTATGGACAAAATGACTCCACTCGGAAACTTTATAAACTGCAATATACCATTATATCTGAAATAACCCATGGACACCCACCTCTTTAGTATTATTATTACAATTCATTTTGATATTGTGTTGCCAGTACTAATTATAATTAGCTCATTATGTTTATCTGTTCCCTAATTATGTTTATCTCCTATTTTTGCTACACCAAATCATATGTTCAATTTATTTTATGAACCTCAAATTGTATTCCGACTATTTTGTAATCTACTTATGCCCTACATCAATATTTTTAATAAATACTGGATGCGGGGCGTACTGTGGGGTTGCACGATGTACCATAATAGGCAAAATCTAGACCTTTTGGAAAGTTCCAGTTTATTTAAATTCTTATAAAACTTGCAGTCCCCCCCTTTTTTTTTCTTAAAGCGTTAGTATGGGAAGGCATTACCAGTTGACTTAAGGTACATCGCTGGTGCCCCCCATACTTTTACCTTTACCTTTACCTAGGCATTCTATAGAATGGCAAATGCTCTTTAGGCAAAGTATGAACAGAAGATTATGATAAGGCTATTATTTAAAAGACGTTCGTTCCTCAAAAATGCAAATGTTATTTTGAAAAATAAATGAAAGACTTCCGTTGCAAACTGTTATTCGAAATATGCAAAAAAAAAAAATTGTGAGATGATCTTGATACGATGTAATAAATTTGTAATCTGTCTGAGATTGGGAAGCAGTAAGATTTACCTGACAACGGAAATTACATTCAGGAACAATCATAAGTTTCACAACAATGTCCTTTTTAATACATTTCTATTTCCTCTGGCAAGGCTCAAAAAGGTAGTTGTACAGTTCAATATAACTACTTGTAACGTTTTTTGTTTGGTTGAAAGATCTTTCAACATTCTGTCACGTCGTCCGTGTGCAGTACTCAAATGATTTTTCACGAAATACGACTAAATAACGTCCGTGACGTAATACTGTATTGTACTGACGCTTTCTTTAACATCATAAATTAATGTACTTTTGTTTTCTATAAACATCATGTCCTAGCGATTCAGCGGCCAGTAGTCCCGCGAAGTTATTTTGGCGCTTTTTACATCATTTATTAACTTTTTGTTAAGTAGTTTCGGTTCTTCGAAACGAATCGGAAATGTATTTCATACTTTGCCGGTTTGTCATTTGGCATTCTATAGAATGCCTAGGAAATGTGTGAAATATGAATAGTTTCAGACACTGCCGGCTAATTTCAGGCATTATATAGAATGCCGGATTTCATGCTTGGCCGGTAACAATAACAAGAAAATACCAGGTCGCGGTGACTTCCTTCGACGTTTCGAAGAGCCCTTTATATTGTTCGAAGATATTGTTTTTTGATTGAATTTGTATGGTCTTTCACTGCTCTCCACCCTTACAGGATTCGGAATAGTAGGAAACATTTATAATATTTTTTATGATTATTTTAGAGATAAAAGAGTTGTATATGCTTACGATAAAAAATTTAAAATTGATAAGCCTGTTTATAAGGGATGTCTCCAACGTTCGTCTAGTACTCCGCTGCTCGGGATTGTTGGTAGTTTTATAATCTACTGAAAGTTACACTTCTTCCTGGTGTTAAGTTATTTGTTACGCAGACGATATATTATATGATAGTGTACGATGCCTCTTTGGAAAAATTGCAGTCCCACTTTTCTTTGGCATCCGAGATACTTAAATAATAGGCAAAGGATGAAAAGTTGAAATGTAATGTACCAAAGATATCTTTTTTGATTTATCGAAAATGAGGAAAAAAGATACGACCTCCTAAGCTAAGGTTTGAAGGTACATCTTGTACCCCCTTCCAAAAAAAAGGGACAGTTCTATATCTCCCGTTCTACTGGACTGATTGTTGAAATTTAACTTACGTTTTCCATGACTCGTAAGCGCGACTTAGCATATATATTAGATTTGGCTAGACTGAAGATTACGGGCCAGTCGCCAAATCAAGCGAAATCGCGCCAACTCTGGTAACCTCTTGGCGTCATGAAAATCGTTAGGATTTAAGGTTTATACGGTTTATAGTATTTAAGTGGGCGTTTTGAATTTTCGTCATTTCACTGTGCTTCTAAGTAAATTATGTGAGCAAAATGGCTGACGTCGAAAGAGTTGAACGTGTGGACTTTACTTATTTGATTCGATTGCAAGATAAGGGCGAAAGATGTGCGATAGAATGGTGCATGAGTTATGGTTTGATTGCGAATTTGTACGAATGCCCTAAGTGTAAAAACAGTATGAAATTACTTGAAATGAAAGATGTGACAGATTTGTATGAATGAAGGTGTGTGTCTATTATATGTGGTTGAGTACATGGTTGAAATGAGCCGTAGAGTCGGTGTTGAATGAGCGCGCCATTTTGAATTTCATCTCCATTGTATTGTTACATTTTAGTGTGGATATAAACAAATGCGAGTTTATACTAATTATTATAAATAAAAATTTATTGTAAAAATATAAATTACGTAGTTAAAATTGTTTAACCACTTTTTTTTTACTCTACTATTGCTCATGTTTCAGTAGATCGAAATTTTGAATTTTATCTTTTTTTTCTTCTGCATTTATTAAGTTTTAGATTAAATATGAATCAATGCTTTCCTGTCGTTTATTGCTCATTTACTGCTTATTACAATTTCTTAAATTTCGTGCTAAAACGTTTTACTCCATTTTGCTACTGTCTTAAAAATGGTAGAGTTAAAAATGGTATTCTTAAAAATGGTAGAATAAAAGTATTATGAAAAGTTTTAATATTTTTGATTCCATAAATACATAGTTATTAACTTTCAAATACTTTATCGTTGTTTTTCTTGAACTTCTGTTTTACATATTTTTGCATGTTTACAGTATTCATTCAAATTCGCAACCATCTATGAGTTAGTGATTTTCTAAAACGCGCGAAAATAACCGACTTGGCGACTTTTCGAAAATGCGCCAAACTGGCCCGTAATATGCAGTTTTATCTTAGATTTATATATAGCATTGTTCTAACATAGGTATTTTGACACAAAATCGGACTTTTTCTGAAGTAACAGGCCAGTTTCCATATTTCGATTCTACGACTCAAAATTATGCCTAGATATTAAATTTGGCCATTTTTGGTAAAACAATTTATGAGAAATTCAAAAATTTGTCTTGGCGCATTTTTTTAGTTTGCACCAAGAATGGCAAACTTTTTATTATATAGCAACCTATTTTCCTTTCCTTTTTTTCATTGTACACGAGCGGAAAAAAGGTCGATCTTCATACTTTCAAATAATTTTAAGAAAGGGTGTAAACCTCATTTGGCGTGTAAACCTCATCGCTTATAACAACTATGCCAAATTTCAAAACTCACCAGTGTGTAAATTCACGTATTTAGGAAATGTTGAATAAAAAAACTCTTAATTTTTTGCACCTATTCTTAGAAATACGTCTACTTGGTAAAAAAAAAAATTTGGTTAAATTATGGTTGGTTGATGGTAAAAATTTTCTTATAAATAAAAAATGTTTTTAGAAAAATATATAAAAATTATTTAAAAATACAAATTTTAAAAATAAATCATAAAATATGGACGAATTTTATTTGGAATGAACCTAAATTTGGAAATGTGAAAGGAAGAATCAAATAAGTTTAATTGAAAAAAATAGATATCAATAAATACACTCACGTTTGTGAAAATTGCAACACCAAGAAGGAATCGTCATAATTGAATGCAATTTAATACACAGTTGAGTGGTAGTGGTACAAATAAATGATTAAATGTTCAAAGCAAACAAACAAGAACAAGAGATCAGAATCAGTATTTTGTGTGGCCACCACGCGCCGCAATAAGTGCTGCTACACGACGTGGCATGGAGTCAAACAAAGTTTGAATGTCTGACTGAGGAAGAGCATTCCATATCGTTTGTACGCGTACCCAAAGTTCGTCTGCAGACGCAACAGGACGAGGATCACGAGCAAGACGCCGACCAATGACATCCCACACATGTTCAATTGGCGACATATCCGGGGAACACGCAGGCCAAGGAAGAAGCTGTACCTGCTGCGCTGCAAAGAAGGATTTAACAATCCGAGCAGTATGAGGGCGGGCATTGTCCTGTTGAAATACAGCGCCTGGCAAGCTTTGAAGGAAGGGAACAGCTTCGGGCTGTAGAACTTCACGGATATACCGGTTGCTGTTCAGATTGCCCACAATTCGTAGCAATTGAGATCGTCTATGATATGCTATGGCGCCCCAGACCATAACTCCGGGTGTTCGTCCACTGTGGCGTTCGATAATGCACTCCGGAAGGTGGCGTTCACCGGCATAGCGTCTGACACGAATGCGGCCATCATGGTACCACAAATTAAAGCGGGATTCGTCAGAAAACACGACATGCTGCCAATCAGCACGCCAGTCTCTATGCTGATTGGCCCATTGTAGCCGCAGGCGGCGATGGTCGTGCGTTAGGGGGATCCTGTATAAAGGAGTCCGTGCGCGCAGTCCACACTGCAGCAGACGTCTACGAATTGATGAAGCACACAATGAAACACCTGTAGCTATTGACCACAGTGCTGCCAATTGTCTAGAGGAAGCTGTACGGTCCGTCCGCGCCATGCGGACCAGGTGTCTATCATCGCGAGCTGACGTCACATTTCGGGGTCCACTCCCGGATTTCCGAGTTGTCCGACACTCGTCCGTCCACTGCTTCCAAACGCGCATCACTGTGCTGCTGTTACGCTGCACACGAGAGGCTACTGCACGATACGACAATCCAGCTTCACGAAGGCCGATGATTCTCCTTCGTTCAAACTCTGTAAGTTGTTCAAATCTCGCTCTCTTTCGTCGACGAGGCATAAGTACAGATTGAGTTAACGTTTACCACTAGCAGATAACCACCGATAACCATACACGCCTCGCTACAGCCGTCTATTTATTCGGATCCATCAGCCGTTCAGAGGGCGCTGCTCAGCATACGCATGCGCTACGGATTTGCAATTCTAATCATTTGCATATCATGCGCTACTTTGCATTTCCTGAAAATTTCAGCTCACTCGCGTAAGTCCTTCATGGTGTTGCAATTTTCACAAACGTGAGTGTATATACCAAATTCAATTAACATGGAGGAGTTAAAATTTTGAGAGCTAATTTTTTAAAAGCTACTCTTGCGATCTTTACAAAGCTTGGCACTTTGGCATAATCTGAGTCGTAGAATCGCAATATGGAAAAAAGAACTGGTATGTTATTTAAAAAAAAGTCCGATTTTGTGTCAAAATACCTTTGTTAGAAAAATGCTATGTATAAATGTAATATGTATCTTAAAACATATTACATATTAAATTTTGATAATCCGTCCAATAGAATGGGAGATATAGAACTGTCCCATTTTTTTTTTCTGCAAGGTGTACATTGCTAAAACAAGTGAACCATTTTAAGTACTTGGGTATTTTGATTGATGATAAATTGAACTTTAATTTACACTTTAAGGTAATTCGGAAAAGTGCTGATTCTATACTATTATTTTACAAAAGAAATTTTTCTTCAGATGTTTTAGATCTAAAGAGGAAGATTTTAAAGACTGCTTATGATGCAGTTATATGTACTTGTAATTATGTGCGGCATAGGAGCCTGGCCTTCCAAGGGGCGGAGCTTAAAAAAATTCGGAACAAATTACTAAGTCTAGAGCGACCTTGGCAGTGTTAACTCATTGGATGTTTCAAAACAATCTCTTCGGAGGTTGCTTGCATTTTAGCCGGCACGCCGCCCCTCTCTGTTTATTATAAACTAGATTATGATAGGTTTAAATTGTCTTCAAGAAAAATTGATTTTATTTATTATAATGATTATACTCTTGCGTTTCACCGGTTCGTGGATTTGGAGTGATTGCCGACAACACTTGATGAAGTATCAAAACACAATGTAAAAACACACATTTTTATCTCCAGCGCGCAAGACTGTGTATAGGAAATTCTAATGATATGCTCATTTAAAAATTATTTTACGCTATTGCTGTTGAACTGAATTTATGGTTTAAGTGCGAAGAACATGATATTTAATAAATAAAGGTATCATACTAAATGTTAGAAAAACGCCCCTTTGGACCTAATTTAAAATCTGAAACCTTTCAGATTTTTCTTTTTAAATTTTATTTATGTTATATTAGGTATAAGCTATTGCTATTTAAAGGATATTCATTTATTTTTAGTTTTTTTTTCTTTTATTTTCTTTACAGGTTTTCTGTTACTCGGAACCTTATTTTCCTCTTCGGTTTCCCCCATGTTAATTTTAGGTTAGGTTATTCAGTTATGGCAAAGCACACGAGGGCTACCTACCTAAAGGGAGGGATGCCTTCGTGGAGGACTTTCTAAGGGAAACTGGCTCGTACACACGTTACACATGGAGAAAACCTCGAAAACGCCCATGCAGCCTGCCCGTTCGCTGGATTCGAACCTCAGACCGAACTACCAGTGTTCAGCGTCCTTACCGCTCGGCCGCTGGTGAGTCATATTAATTGTAATTTTTATTTATTTTCTTATGTTATTTTATTTGCGGACATGATTCGATCGTTTGATGTCCTCGTTTGTGGTTTTTACTTTGGCGCGACTTAATAGGTCATAAAGTCTTTTCTTGATTAGGAGGACCGGGGCTGCCCCCTAATCAAGCTCTCCACGTAATCGTATATTGGCTCTGTGTTGCTTTGTTGCTCTCGCGACGTGTTCTTAATTCATTCATTTTTGATGAGGTTTTCGAATTCGCGTTGTTTAATTAAAAATATATTCGTTGCCTTTTTTGTGACTGTGACGTTAAGAATTTTTAAACTTTAAACCAAGTAAAGAGGCGGATACCCTACCGTTTTTTCAAGAAAGTTGTCCTACACCTGATAAAAAGTGGTCACAACATGAAACTATGTTAGCGACGAAATCATTTGGTGGTGCAGTGTTAAAAATTGCAAATAGAAAAAAGGCTTCCGTATCGGAAAATGGTTCAGCGGTTGCAGAATATTGTTCGTTGTTATGTACTCTTGGGCAGAGGAGCTGACGTCTATGAAATGGTGTAACCAAGAGCGTGTGAACGTGTTGCAGTTGACTGGAATAGTTACATGCGATAGAATAATAAGTATTCTTAAAAATTGTTAGTATATGTTGCAATGTTTATTTTTACATTAGCGCTTCAAGAGCTTGGCCTAAATCTAAAATCGCCAAATATGGTTAGGGCCTCTAACAAAGAAATACCAAATTGTCTTCACCAGATTAATTTCAGATTGCAATAAACTGTCGATTTCGTTCAGTTTACTGGAAAAATCCGTCTCCTGTCGATGCTACAAAAATTTCATGACGTCAGAATCTAGATGGTGGCGACGAATGGCAACACGCCGGTTACCAACGGTAACCGGCGGCAGGTTGGGCTGATGTCTCCATGTAATGATTGATGCATCAGCCCAACCATGAGCAGGTTGGGCTGATGTCTCCATGTAATGCAGTAAGTAATATGCAGCCCATTTGTTGAGGCTGCATATTACTTACTGCATTTTTGAACGCAAAATATATTTATGAAAAATTTACGTGAAGCTCTTACGCAATGTATAATAACATGGGAAACATAGAACAAGTAATTTAGGTAAGATTATTGTCCTCGTTATGTGATGATCTTGCTAACGGCGGGTCTTTCTAGTCCAGAGTTCCAGAGCATTCTGGCCTGTTGTTCCGTTGGAAACAATCTGCAAACTGAATTAACCACGCCTACTTAATTTTCAGTTGTATTTTACAGCCTCTGATTCGTTATATCTGCAACGATATCAGAGGGAAAACAAGATCATTGGTTCATCAGCCTTTCTGAAATCGAGAGACTTTGACGACAGGCACAGTGCAGAACGCTAAAATATCTTGACACTGGTCGTGAAGTTGTCTCTTATACTGTCGACAACAAATTTATGGCTTCCTTGCCTTGTAAACTTATTCACACCACGAGTATTCCCCCCACAGAACCAGGGCCGGGTTGCAACCCCTTTCCCGTAACCTTCGAGAGATCGGCGCGACGCACCCAATTTGGGGCATCCCTGGTCTTTAATTTGCTACTCACCAGTCGCACGAGCTAGCCCGTCGTAGAGGGCCATTACCCAGCATACCCGGGACTCTACCCCGTGTTACTAGCCGCCATTCTGTTCTAAGACATGCCGGACCCCGGGCCGGCCAATAAGTGACCTTTCCGGAGCTCTCAGAACCACTAGGTTTGTAATTTGTATACCCCTGTGGCTGAGATTGCCTAGGTACAGATCCTAGCCAGTAGCTTCGCAGAGTTCTCCTCGTCGACCCCCGAGGGGGTCTTCTACTGTCAACCGGAACGAATTATTGCGTCTGCTATGCAGACAATGTTTTCTGACATATCCTAACAGCTTGAAAACTGTGACTTGCGAGGTCTGCACACACGAGTTTCTCAACTCTCTGTGGTCCTCCTCAAGCCCTTCAACAGGCTCTAAACACTAAAAGCATTTGGTTTCCCAACACACTGGAGAACTCTCTTCTCCCCATTCATTCTCTCTCAGTCTTGGTTTAATTGCATCGTGAATTCCACGGTAAAACCAGTAGTGTTGAATTTTTGCGGTTGCTTTGAGCGCTTAAGGACCTTTTTGTAGTGTTCTTTTGCTTGGATGTTCTAAGCATGTGCTTAATGGTTCATCCAACTATGGCCAACTAATGTTTAGTTCACCATTATGCGCTCGGCATGTCGGATATCTGGATCAGTAATGTTTTATTTTTGGTAAACTTGTCGGTGCTCTTATCCGGCAGCTACTACTGATTCATTCTCCTAAACAACTAGAAATCTGGAAAGAAAAATCCAGTGGCCTGATATTCATTCTTCCCGTTTATTCACAATTATATCATTGCACGGAAACTCACTATCTGATACAAAGAAACTGCCATTTGGCATTCTGGCACACAATTACGACTGGAGCCTTGTTGCCAGAAAAGAATCTCCAAATCGTGCCCCAAATGTTTGGATTTAGCTTTTTTTTCAAATTTAAATCTCAAGCAAAAATAACCTTAATAGATTTCAGCGAGTCTTACTTGCTCTGTTTGCGCTCTAGACTAGCATCCCGAAAAGGTTTGAGAGAGATGCGGCAGACCATTCAGAGATGAAAAAATCCTATGTGGCGCTCCCCACAACTCACTGTTTTCAAGCTTATATGATGTGTGAGAAAACATAGTCTGACATCGCAGACGCAATAACTCGTTCTGGTTGACACTACAAGAGCCGTAACTTCAAGACCAGTGTCATGAGATTTTAGCGTTCTGCACTGTGTCTGTTGTCAAAGCCTCTCGATTTCAGGAAGGCTGACGAACCAATGATCTTGTTTTTCTTTTGATACCTTTCCAGATATAACGAATCAGAGGATGTAAAATACAACTGAAAAATGAAGGAGGCGTGGCTAATTCAGTCTGCAGATTATTTCCAACCGAACAGCACAGCAGATTGCTCTGGAATTCTAGAGAGACTACCTGTTAGCAAGATCCTCACATAACGAAGACGGTAACCTTACCTGCAATAATTGCCAGTAAATAAATTTCTACGTTATTATATATTGTACACGAGCTTCTCATAAATTGACAATAAATATATTTTGCTTTCAAAAATGCATTAAGTAATACGCAACCTCAACAAATGTACTAAACAAATAACAACTTTGTCGGTTAGTAAGTCTTACATGGAGTCCACGCAATCTGCCACCGGTTATCACAGAAACAAGGGCAAAACGAAAGCATTTTCACCCTCTGTACGGGCGAGTTTTCTTAAACACATCAGAAGTGAAATGATTAAGTACTAAAACCAGTTTTTCTGTGTTTTAAGTATAACTCTTCTATAATTTGTGGCTTCTGTAGTATTAAATATAGCTTCATTATCATTTATAGTAACTACAGCTTCCGTAGTATCTTCAGTAACCGTAGTAGCTCCCATAGTTACTAAACACTCTGCAGTGCATACTTCTTTGCTTTCTTCGGCAAAAACAGCTGCCATTAATGGTACGAAGGACACGCACAACATATACAAGGCCATCTCTAAGCCGTTTAAAAGATGCTACGATAAAAGAAATATTTATTAAAAATGAGAAACGTTTGAAATATTATAATTACTAGTGAATGTACGAAGTATTTGGCAACTGTTTAAAAACTTAATAAATAATTTAAATAATTAAAAAATAATTGACATTTTGCTGTTTTAAAATGACATAGCCAAGGTTAGGTGGGTTATTTGAATCTGGTTTAGTTTGGTTTATGTGATTACTGCAAAGCCTCGAGGGCTATCTGCGTAAGCGGAGGGATGCCTTCGTGGAGGACTTTTAAGGGAAACTAGCTCTTATACACGTTATACAAGGGCTGTTTTAAATTTGACATAGGCAAGGTTAGGTGGGTTATTTGAATCTGGTTTAGTTTGGTTTATGTGATTACTGCAAAGCCTCGAGGGCTATCTGCGTAAGCGGAGGGATGCCTTCGTGGAGGACTTTTAAGGGAAACTAGCTCTTATGCACGTTATACAAGGGTAAAACCACGAAAATGCCCAAGCAGCTAGCCCGTTCGCGGGGTTTGAAACTTGGGACCGAACTACCAGTGTTCAGCGACTTTACCACTCGGGCGCTTGTGGGCCCTTATTTGAATCTGAACAAGTCCACGAGGGTTATTGCCCTAGTAGGAATACGTCAGTGCAAGACTTATTAGAACAAACTATCTTGTATCCATGCTATTTGGACGACGGGCAGCACGGGGGCCTTCGGTCGGCTGGACTGCTCCTGGGCTGAATCCGGCGAGAGACGCGCCCGTGGCTCCAAATACAACCTGCTCTAGATAAGGGTGGACGTGGTGCTGTACTGATTAATCGTATGGCAAAGGGACAGTGCCCACGTCCACCGTCACTTGTCACTTGTATCCATGCTATATAAACCATGTAGCAGCCTGTTCTTCTGAGTTCAAACCGGGTATTCAGCGAATATTTAGTATTCAGCGAATACACAGCTCGACTGCTAGTGGTACCTGATGAGTGCTAATTAATTGGCCTAAATTAAATTGATTCAATCATGTAGATTCTAGCCACTTCCGCGGCCAGCTGCCTAAGATAGTAAATATACATAAAGAAAAAATGTGTAATGATTTTATTGAATCCAGTTACTGTTGTTGTTGTGTTGTTAATACTCACTTGTCTGACCTATAGTCAGCCCAAGCCCACGAAATTCCTCGTGACAAGGAGCGCAAGATTACGCCTGTCGTTGGCAATACTCTTGAGCACCTTACAGGTGACAGTACGATTTAGCCGCATGTTTTGATGGAGAGCACCCCGGAGAGAATGGGTCCGAGGGTCTTCCACCTCTTCCCCTGCCAGCAACCTCTCCAGAGGACTTTCGGCTCACCCAATATTTAGAGTTCCCGCATTCCGCACGGACACTATACATTTATAAACATCTTTATAAACATCCATGCCTTCTCCGGGATTGAAACCCGCGTCCTTAGGCATGACAGTCAGCGACACTAGCCACTATACCGGTTGGACGTCCCAGTTAGTGTAATTTTATTGGGTACAGCTATTTCATAAAAATGCTTAAGGATTTTCAATCAGAAAAGGCGAAGATAAAAGTGTATGTGGTGTGGACAGACTTACCTGAACAACGCTTTTTATCCTAAACATTGTGTACAGGAAATTTGAATAATTTCATAAGTTTTTATTTTGTTAACTCTACTGCTCGTTCTCGGGCAAGGCTTGAGCTACGTTGTTAAACAAAGCAGTCAAATAATTGATACATCTTTGTTTAACACGTTGTCTGCTACTCGAGTTTGTAAGAAAATCTTCTTTAGGCAACGAGCACTGCTAAACCGTGCGACAAATATTTTCGATCGTAGATTGGTTTGGTTTATTTAATTATGGCAAAGCACGCCGGGGGTTTATGCCTAAAGTTTTTGACTTATTTGATTACGGGAAAGCCTCGAGGGCTATCTGCCTTAGGGGAGGAATACTTTCCGAACAAGAAAGTCATGTGGTGTTAAATTCATGTAGTTGATGAAATTAAAAGTATGAAAGTGGTGTCATCAACTTACCGCAAAGACATGATATTTAATTATACAGTTATACCACATGATTTCTCTTGTTTTATATGTGTAGCAACACTGCTAATGACCTAAAAATTTTCTTTCATTCTCTGGAATTTTGGCACATTGCCCTTTTATTGTAGAGTATAAAACTTAGTAATGTGTTTTTATTTGTACAATTAACTTGAAGTAAATAAGTACGATTACCTCTAAAGTCATAAACTGCTAATTTTATAACAAGTGTATATATTATATTATATTATATTATATTATATTATATTAGAAATATATTACGTCATTTTAGAATCCGACTGTAATTCAGCTAGGTATTTATAAAATAAACTCTCATTTTGATAAATTTCCTTCTACATTTTAAAGTCCATTAAAAAGATCCCCAAAAGTGTAAATTTTCTTTAACTAATATTTTCAAAAGTATCATATTACAAATTTAAATTAATTTATTATTTGAAAAAGATAAAATGAGCGTATTAACGTATACCAGTATTTTTCAAACCTTTCAAATATCTCCATAGAATACAAAATGGACTTAACCACTCTGAAGGAAAACGGCTCAAGGAAAACAGGCAACAAGAATACTTAGTCTTTATTTACTTGGCCTTTAACAACAAAAACAACAACAAACTATTCGAAAGTCTGAACTTCAAAGGATTGGCAATTAAACAGCATCAAATTTGCCTAATAGTTTCGAAGACGGCGGAGAGTATGTCGTTGTTAGGCATATTTGTCAAACTTCTTAACTTTCAGCATTGTTTCTTAGGCTAACTGTATTTTCAAATGCAAATCCTTCTAGTCCCAATTTCCTCATACAGATCTTCTATACTTCTGCTCTTTGTTTTAATGCAAAACGAGGAATAGAAGGATTTGAATTTCTTCTTGTTCTTTTCTACTTCCTTATGCGAAGTAAAGGAAGTTTTGTAATCTCGAAACATTTCGGGTGTCATATTTCAACGAAAATATTCATTTTGACAGCTGTCGAATACAATTTAACGATGATTTTGCTTGACATATGTATGTAAGGACTGAATATAGGACATTTTTTTCCAGGATGGAAATGGATTTAAAATTGATTCAGAACAGAAGTGTTTTCGTGACGTCTGTACATAAGTACATATATTTATATTTCCCATAACTCGAAATCATGTAGCCTCAGAACGGTGAAATTTTGTATACGGGACGGCAAAAGCATGTAGATGAGCACCTCCGTTTTTGGTTGCCATCGGCCTCACAAAAAGTATGTAAATAAATATACCCTTCTGAGTTTTTTTTTTTTTCATTCTTCTTCTTTATGTTGGTAAATTGCGCATTGTTTCCTTTAAGGATGATTGAATTATGTTATTCTCATGTTCCGGTGAAGACTTTTTTTATGCTTTTGATTAATCTGCATGCAATAGTTGTAGAATTATTAATAATTTGAAGTTTGTGAAAGTGCGGCTAAGCCTATCTTAGCAGACACATTTGTTTACGTCTGAAACTTAGCAGAATAGTGAATTAAGTCAGTTTCTGCACCCTTCAATGTCTTTTTTGCCGAGTGGGAATTAAAGTAAACTTGCAGTTTTGCGCACCGAAAAGTCTAACTTTTTGCCCGCTGGCCAAATTGCTTGTTTTTTCGTAGGAACTCTAACTGAAAAAATAATTTTTTAATTAACTGTGTTTGGTGTTTGTTTTTCTATATTTTTCAGTTTTTAATGAAGATATTTTTGAGGTTTTATCTATTTTTGCCTTACCGCAAAGTGAGAACGGAATTGACTGAATGAGAAATCTATTTCTAACGAAACTCGAGGAATTAAGTTTAAATTTAATGCCGCAAAAAAAAAATGCATAATTTAATAGGCCGTAGAAGGAAGTCGTGTAAATGTCCGCATAAGCTTTTTGAAAAGCCAATGGTATGTGCTTAAGAGGGAATCTTATTTTCTCTGAAAAGACAAAATATTTTTTACTTCCCTTATGATAGTTTTATTAATACTATATCAAATGTCCTATTAATCCGATATCTTCGAGATTTTAGATATGCGCTTTTATCAGTTACGCAGGTTATTGCGCTTATTACTCATATACTGAATTACAAGATTATTCCACTACAATTGAGTAACGAGGAAAAAAATATTTTCGAGATATTCACGTATCAAGGAAATAAATAATTATAATTCAGGAAATAATAATCGAGGAAATAAGATTTTATATGTAATGATAATTCTGCTAACATTTAAAAAGTAGAACTCTTTAGTAAACATATTCAGTTTGAGTGTATGATTCGCGTTTTTAAACAGACTCTAGAACCAACAACTACAGGTTTTTCGGAAAATATCCGCCAAAAAATGTAAAAGCAGATAGAGCAGAACGAAACGAACAGATTTTGTAAAGGAATGTTTGTGTCAAAAGTGCTCTTCGAGGTGAAGCAAGGCGCTGCTGAGCGGAAGGTAAAAGTTTTCAACTGGTTAAAACGGTCATTCTCCGTGCAGATTTGGATCAGCATCCCTATATAAACTTATCGAAAGAAATCTTATCTATGATGATGATGATGATGATGATAATAATGATGATAATAATGATAATAATAATGATAATAATAATAATAATAATATATAATAATAATAA
>KK116163.1:61005-100053 GCA_000611955.2 Stegodyphus mimosarum
TATTATAATAAATAATAAAACTTTTAAAAACAAACACAGTATTTCAAAATTAAATTTTTAAAAAAATCTTCTGGCTACACTAAATTTGCGCTTTTACAGTTACCGAAATAAAGCTCTAGGTTTGCCGCAAGAAAACATACAGCCGGAAACCACAACCAAATGAAAATTGCTCTAAATAAAAAAAACTCTCGCCAAGCTTGGCGGGAATTTTAACCAACTTATGGAAATTAATTTTATCTTTGAGGCTGCGCTATTGGAAAGAGGTACAGTACTCGTATGAGGCTCGTACGCAGCTGATCCGAAGGTTAAAAACTTTCCGCTGCCGTAAATGATCATTCCCCGTGGAGATTTGAGCGGCATGCATTTCTACATGAACGCGAAAATTCACGACATGAATTTTATCTATGAGGGGGTAGGTAAAATGAAGCACTTACTGAAAAGAGGAAGAAGTACCGCTATCAGCCTGCTGCTGAAACGAAGCAGCTGCTGTAAAAGGTACAGTCCTACTGATGGTCACTGGTGACAGAGGACAGGGACACCTGATGTTTGACATAAGTAAGTAAGCATGTGTATGTCCCATGTTATTTCCAATCCACAGCAACAGTTTCCAGGGACAGCAAGAGATCGCTCTGGGAGTTTATATATTTTAAGCATAAGATCTTCTATAGCTATTGGTTGTACATTGGTAATAGTAGCTTTCGTAGTATAGAGTTGCGAACTGTGCTTTCAGGTAACTATATATATAACTCGACGTTAGCTAAAGGAATGTCAATCCGCAACAGCAGAAAGCTATTCAACAGCGTCCTGTACCACCTCAGCACTCCATTTAGGCACACACATTCCATCACAAAATCTGTTTATTTCTGTTCCTCTTATTTGCTTTTAGAATTTTTTCAAATACAGAGGTTGTTCGCACCTTTTTTAGACGATGTATATTGTATTCACAAAACTAAATTGCATAAAATTCTTGTGTTTTAAATGTTCTATTTGATATCCCTTATTCTGAACTATCTTTCGACACCGCAATTTCCAGGATAATAATGTCTTTTGAAGCGTCGGAAGAGATATTCGATCCCATTCCTCCCGAACAGCTATCCAGAGTCCTGTTAGGGTTTTGGAACAACGTTTGGATAATGCAGTTTTTAAAAGTCCGAAAGCACAAAAATCCATATTTGACACATTGGGAGATTTAGTAGGGATATCGAGGAAGAGTATGGCCTTGATACAGTTTTTTTGTTCCATTTCTTTTAGGAAATTTACAGTGGATTTTGATGTGCGAATGCTAGCTTTGTCCTGAAGGAGTCTCACAGATGGATGGCACTGTGGGTAAAGCGATGGTATTTCATTCAGAAAAATGGGCGATAAAATATGTTCCTGATAGTATTTCTAGTTAATCTTGACATGTTTTGCACTCTCTTTATTTTTAACTTGCCATTATAAGAAAAACCAGCAACAATCATGAATGCCTTAGAAAAACTTTCTTTCGATTCTTTGAACTATGTACTTAAATTTTTTTCTCACCTTTTATGACAGTAAATGGCTCTTATTTTGTTACAATCACTTAAATACACCCACGCTTCATCTATTGTGACAATTGTGCCTTATTTTTCTTTGGATAAGTGTTTCTCATATAGAATTCTGCAGCGTGTCCTGCGTCGAGCGATATGCTTTGGAAGAAGACGATGCACATTGCGTTTTTTCGCTTTCTTAAGATTTAAATCAACGTTTATCATTTTGTTTATAGTGGACACCGAGCATTTTAATGATTTTGCAACCGTCCTTTGACTAAGGGGATTTTCTTTTAACATTAAACAACGTACCTTTGGAATAGTCGAAGATGTCCGTTTTTTCCTTGTATACTTGTTTGGAATTTTTGTCCCACTTGAGGCTCCAATTTGACATTTTTTTCCTTTCTTGTAAATTTGACATTTTTCCTTTCTTGTTGATGATATTACCTATCGACGCTTTAGATATCACAAAACCATGACTCTTGCATCGTTTTTGGATAACGGAGTATGCATATTTGTCTTCGAAAAGAGCGTAAATGTAGCCTTCGAACCACTGCTTTGTTAAATTCACCATTTCGAATAAAAACAAAACTTTCAAGCCGCAGACGATAATTTTGACTTTTACGTTTTAGATGAAGGAAAATCAAAAAGAAGAAGGTAAATCCGAAAGTAAGAAGAAGGTGAATTTAAAAGTACAGGCTGGTCCCCCCCCCCATATCTGAACCACTAGCGGCCGCGGAACCACCTCGGTCAACCAATCGGAATGAAGTTTCAGATATAGTTATTGGAAGCTTTGCACTCGAGATTGTGATAATTTAAAACAATAAAGCTGTTACGGTTATAGTGGAACAATTTCGAAATTTGCGAGTAGCGACACATACGTTTGTTCCGCGCAAATCCATCAGCGCACTGAAAATACTATAAATAGCGTTAGAACGATACATGTATGACGAATCGAATCGAATCGGTTCAATGGTTACACGGAGTTTAGTAGAAAACTACTTTTACCGCAAATTTTGGAGGGTTTCTGCCTTTAGGCGTTGGTATATACAAAAATAAAGGCAATACTGCCACGCCGTCCACGGCGAAGCTACTCAAGTACTCGAAGTACGTAAAAATTGGCATGGAAGAAGCCTCTAGAGCTGTGAATGGTGGAAACAAGTCACGAGGGAAGTCACTCTGTAACTGACCCCGTTGTCTGCTGCTTTGAAAAGCGCACGTATGGTAGAAAGAGTAGAAGCAATTTGGCATAATCTGGCATAATTTTCAAGCTATATATCTGAATTCTTGATGTAAGAGTAGTCAAATATAAATAATTTAAATTGATTTGTAACTTTTGTATTTTCAGAGTTTTGATTGGTTCTTATAATCAGGTGACTGGTCTCCGTGAATCTGCTGTCCCTGCAGTTTACTGCTTCAGTAAGTTATTTTTAATAAGTCTTTTCCATCATCTTACAGTTTTTATGGCATATCACTGTTCTTTAGACAATTTAACACTAGTAGCACTATTTACACCATATACGCTGTTACTAGAATATAAAACACAAACACTCTTAAGAGCTTTGTAAGAAAAATGTCAAGTTCAAGTCCTTGAAAAAACAGTCTCTTGAAACTAAATTTGCTATATATAAATAGAGCTTTGTATGATCTGGTGCCGATCAAGTCCATTTTATCAAAGAACAAAGTCTCTATTAAACACTTATATACACTATATACAAGTTACCATCTGGAATTATGGAAAATTGAACGGGGTCGTTTAGCGGCAATTTCCAAGGTGGAATCATAGTTTATGAGCCCTCTGATGTGCGAATGTTCGGAATGAGTACTTCTGGTGTAAAAGTTATGGCTGGAGGATAAAATTTCGTATTCTATTGATTTGATTTTGAGATCTTTATGTAACTGTAGGTTTCTAACAAACCATGGGGAGTCTGTAATTTCGAGTAGCACTTTATTTTGATGAACTGAAATCTTCTTTCTGTATTTTCTGTAAACTGTTGCCCAAACTGGGGCGGCGTAGAGTAATATCGGCCTTAGCAAGGTTAGGTATAGTCTTCTTTTGAGGTTTAGACTTAAATTTGAGTTTCTATTAATTGAAGCGTTAATAACTATTTTCGCTAACTATTTAACTGTAGCTTTCCTCAGGGTATAGATCACGTGATCTTTGAAAATTAAATGCTGGTCGAAATATACTACTAAGTATTTTACGATTTTACGCTGTTGAGCATAGGAACAGGCTGCCCGTTTATTTTAATATTTATTTCTATCGGCGTATTCTTCTTATGCATGCGAAAGACTAGAATTTGGCATTTGTTTGGGTTAATTTTTAATTTTCAAATATTGAAGTAATGAGTGGTTGACTGACGGCAATTTCCAATTTTTCAATAGCGAGTTGAGGCTTCTTGGACTTCGTAAGTATAGCGGTATCATCCGCAAATTTAACTATTTTTCAATTCAGTGGAAAGGGCATGTCGTTTGGAAATATATTAAAAAGGAAAGGACCTAAAACACTTCCCTGGGCCACGCCGCTTTTTATTCTTTTTTTTGAAGACAGTGTATCATTTTCACACCCATGTCCATAAGTTAAGGATAATTCGGAGTCACGGGGAAATCGAACTCTAAAATAAATATATCACCTGTAAAATCCCTACACACATCTTCAAGAATCATATTTAAATTTCAGGAAGTAACCAGATGACACCGATGGTACGTCAGAATGACGAGAGTGTAAGAGAGGGATATATGCGGAATACAGGCAAACAAGTAAAATTGTTCTCAGGTGCTTTATGAGCATTTCAATGCAATAACCGAATAGTTATGACACAAAGAACGCATTTGGATGATTTCTGACGTGGTAGAATTATCGACCGTCTGGAATGTGGGCGTACCCAACTGGAAGTATCAGACGAACTTGGAATTGCCCAGAGTGTCATCTCCAGGCTTTGGCAACGATTCCAAGATGATGGTCATGTGAGTAGACGTTACAGCACAGGTCGCCTCAGAGTTACAACGCCGAATGAGGACCGGTATTTGGCAGTTACTGCCAAAAAAAACGGGCGGAACACAGCCTCAGACCTGTCTCCTCAGCTCTCTTCAGCCACTGGTACGACCATTTCAAGGCAGACCGTGTACAGACACTTAGGACAGATTGGTTTATATGGTCGTAGACCTGTCAGATGCGTTCCACTTACTGCAACTCACTGTCGCCTGCGGTTAGCCTGGAGTAGAGAGCATGCATTATGAACATCGCAACAGTGGGCTTCTGTGATGTTTTCCGATTAGTCCATGTTTAGCTTGCAGTCTGATTCTCGCCGGACTTTCATATGGAGAGTTCCAGGTACCCGTTACCATCAAGAAAACATCATTGAACGACACCGTTACGGTGGTGCAGGAGTGCTCGTTTGGGGTGGAATTATTCTGGGTTCCAGAACTGACCTGCATGTTCAAATTGGAACCATGACAAGCCAAATCTATCGGGACGTCATTCTGGAACAACATGTACGTTTGTTTCGGGGCGCCATGGGCGCACAATTTGTGTTTATGTATGACAACGCCCGTCCTCCCATCGTAAGCGAATGCCTTCAATCGGAGGATATCACCCGTATGGACTGGTCAGCATTCTCACCGGACTGGAATCCAGTAGAGCACGTGTGGGACATGCTTGGCCGAGAGTTGCAGCCCGTCAACCTCCTCCTACATGTCTACCGGAACTTCGGAGAGCATTGCTTTTTGAGTGGTGTAATATCCCCCAAGATCAGATCGATAATTTGATACTCAGCATGCCTAGGCGATGTACGGACTGTATTGCATCGTCTGGAAGACATACAATGTATTTAACAATCCTACCAACCGTGTAATATTGGTTTTTTGTAAATAGGGTTTTTTTGTAATTTGCTCCAGGGAGAGAAAATCGCTAATTTTTTTTAATATCATCAAACACGTAGCATTTTCTTTGCTCTTTACCTTTTGCTACTCTTCCTTTGCCTGATTTTACTTTATCCTTAATTTATGGACTTGAGTGTATCTTTACTTGAAAGGTGCGGTTTTTTAGATAATTCTTTATCAGTTTGATAAAATTTATTGGCAATCGAGCAAGCTGTAGCTTGAAGAGCAAGCCCTCTGCCACAGCTTGTCGAAAGATTTTTCCAAATCAATGAAGCAGCTAGGAATAGTATTTTTCTTCGTAAAAGCTTCCGCTATATATTCAGTTACATTTAGAAGTTGTAAAACTGTATTGTGGCCTTTTCTAAAACCAAACTGTTCCTTGCGAATTATTTCTTTTTTTTCCATGTGTGTAATTAATCCTTTTTTGCAGTACTCTTTCAAAAACTTTAGAGAGACTTGGGAGTAAACTTATTGGCCGTTAGGCGTTGACGTCTTTGGGATCTTTACCAGGTTTTACAAAAACTGTAATGTTGGCGTGTTTCCGCTGCCCAGGGAAGTAGTTAAGTCTGAGACATGCGCTAATAATATTGGTGATTAGAACTATGTAATTCCTTGGGAGGACTTTTAGGGTCTTGTTTGATATACCATCGTAACCAGGGTCTTTACGTGGTTTAAGTACTAATTTGATAATGGTAGAAATTTCTCTCGGTGAGGTGGGATCAAAGTGTTCATAAGCAATTCTATTATCCAAATTAGTTATGAAATTTGCTACTTCTTCATCTGTTTATCTGTCATTAATATTGGGGACGGTAAAGGTTTCTTCAAGATGAGTGGCTAAGGCTTCGGCGATATCTTTTTCTGCGTAAATTAAGCCGTTCACGGTTTGAATGGGGCCAATATTTGTGTTATAGTTTTTAAGGCTTCTAGTTTATTTCCATATGGAAGTATGATCGTGATCCGTAGAATCAAGGAGTAAGTCCCAGTGTTCAGTTCTGTAATTGTTAAGGTGATATTTTAGTTCTCTAACTTTACGATTTACAATAGTTTTAATTCTAGGATCTCTCCATAGTTTTGCTGTTCTGTTTTTCTCTTTTATTTTTTCGATTAGATAAGTCGGTAATTTTGGCTTCTAAAATATTCATAAAATTTGGTAGAAGATGGAGGGCAGTACTTATGCTTGCATTAATTTTAGTAATTTGAAGTTCAACATCCTTAATATCTGATACAGCCGGTCTTGCTGGTAGCTTTTCTAGGTTATTCCTCCCAGTTAGTGATTTATTTCGTTAGTAAGCTTTGTTCGAAACCGTAGTAAGTAAAATTTATAGGCAGGTGGTCGGAACTGATTTCATGTAGAACTTGTAAATATGGAATTTCTGAAGTATTCTTGGTTATCACAATGTCCAAAACTTCAGAGGAGCCTCTGTGACTATAATGGGTGGGTTCTTCTGGGTCGAAGATATTGATGTCGTTGTTTATAGCGTACTGTTGTAAGAAATTTTCGTTAATGTTGGCACGTCGTGAATTCCAGATTGGATGCTTGGAGTTTAAGTCTCCAGCAATAAGGATTGGATGAGGGCTTTGTAGCAAACTGTACAAGTTATTATTATTGAGCAAATTGTTAGGTTCTTTATAAACAGAGATGAAAATCATCGGTGTGTTAGTACGAGAATGTACTATAATTGCAGTTTTTTCAATTTGAGTTGGATTATTTATCTCAAAGTTGCAGGCTTGTAGATGGCTTTTTACTAATATTAGTGTACCTTCACCTCTATTGTGCTGTCTGTCATTTCTGTAAGTTTAGTAGCCGTGTAGTTTAAATTTATTTGAAGCTCTCAGGTAAGTCTCGTTGACCAGCAATATGTCAATATCATGTTTGTGAAGGAACTGTTGAATTTTTAAGTTTTTATTTTGGAGACCATTTGCATTAAAATAAGAAACGTTTAAACTACTTTGAGTAGTCGTGTGAACATTTGAGATATTAGGAACTAGCCTAATGGCCATTATTGAATATTAATTGTAAAGCTTCCCAGCCTACTTGGAATTTTTCCACTATGATTTTTGCTTTCGTGAAGCGATCGAATATTTCTTTGCCTTTTGCTCTTAGGGATTGAATACAGGCAAACATTTCAAAGGCAGAGCCAATGGTAGATTCAGTTTTTTCTTCATTTTGATTTACAGGCGTTTGATCTGAGCTATTGCTGACGTTGGTTTTTGGAAGTGTGGGAAATTCTTTTTCCCAAGCATTTCTATTTGGGATGGAGGGTATGAACTGAGTTGTTTTTTTTTGTTCAATATTCTTTTTAATGTTATCTGGATGTCTGGGGCAACTACGATATGATGACACATGCTGACCACCACACAAACAGCACTTCCCTGGGAGACTTCGATCTTTTTTGCAGGTATGTGTTAAATGATTTTCTCCACATTTCAAACATCTAAGCTTGTGTTTGCAGTGATTTTTTGAGTGGCCATACCGCTGGCATTTATGGAACCGTTTGTAGCCTGATGAAGGCTTGAAGGAGCAAACCTGAATGCCAAGATCTAAATGTGGGTCAAATCAGATATTTTCTTTCCCTGTGTGCTTCTTTCTACTTCTGCTATGTGTGTAGGCAATTTAATTATCTCAGTTTCTGCCTTTTTGGTTACTTGGCGGACGGTTTTAACCGGGATATTAAGTTCCTTTAATTCTTCAAATATATCCTCTGGGAGGGTATGCCCGGGGAGCTTTTTGATTACCGCACTGATTGGTTTTTCATGAGGTAGAGGAAATGTGTGGTAGGGTATGGTTCTATCGTCAAGATATCTTGTTAGTTTTCTATAATCATCTGGGTTTTTTTACCTTGATATGAATATCGCCTCCCTTGCAGTTGCTTTCGAATGATTCAACTATTTTTTTGTTTTGATTTGATTCCTGTGGGGTTTCCAGTTAGATATTTCAGATATGAGAATTGGCGGGATTCTTTTAGCTGTTTTTAGAGGTTTAACAAATCCGTCTTCGTTATTGGTTTGGGAATTTATGACTTGAATAAGCTTCTTGTTGGTATCCATACCGTTGTCGTTCGATAACTGTATACATCGGTTTTTAGTAGAAGTGGCAGAGATGCTACTGCTGTCGCTTATGTCCCTTTTGTGGGTCTTTTTGGGGATTTTCCAGTCCGACATTTTTGTAGGGTTATCCTTATTCTGAGCGAGACTATGAAATCTTCCTTCTTTTGTTTTACGATCAGCATTTTTACCTAATTCTTCATCTTGCTCTAATTTCGTAGCTATGGCAAGGTTAAGCTTTTCAAGCGAATTTTCAATGAATTCAAAGAGGTCAGGGGTTACTTGAACCGTACGGTTGAGAATTTGTTTTTTGTAGATATTAAGCGAATCAAGTTGAGCCTGAATTTCAGCAGTCGTGCCATTACTAATTAAATTAGCTAAATAATTTGAATTTCTAATCACATCAAAACTAGCCATAACGCCTTAAGTCCTAACGGTTCCCTACGTGAGGCAAGTCCATCATGAATAAATTTGAAAAAGACAAAAATAATCTCTTACCAAAAGTCAAGAAGCGCAGTCACTCATTACACCAGCTCGAAGCAAGTACGAAGTGAGAACTGCCGGCGTAAAACATTTGCAAAAAAGAAAAACGTTGTAAAGGACCAATCACAACGCAGCAGGGAAGAGGAAAAAATATTAGAATTCCCAATTTTCAGCGTGTATAATGTTTCAAGATAGAATCTCCTCCCTTAACGTTACAATGTCGTGGCCCCCGCAAAGTTAGGGGAGCGAGTTCGAGGGATCGGTCGGAGGATTGCCGTTTAATTTTATCGTTTAATTTATCAAAATGCTTTCTTAATATTCTAAATTAATTAGCTGTGTTTCTTTCGTTAAAATGTACCAGAAGGATCTCCCGATATTCCCCAAAATGGTGACCATTAATGTTTTCGTCAACTGCTACCATTTGGGCTTTCTTTGCGGTGTTTCACCCGGATTGGCCCATTCTATTCATTCTGTTTTTGACAGGGAATCATAATACACAAGAATCACGCTATAACGAGATTGGAGGGATGGATGAAAAGTTTGATTCGCTATATGCGATTTGATAAAAAAAAGTGGGTTATCTCAGAAATTGCGTAAAAGGAGATTGACGAGTTGCACAGAATAGAGATTGATATTGTCCCAACTCTCATGAAAATTAAATAAAAAGTAAAGAGAGAGAGAGGGACAAAAAAACATTACGGATAGAACAAGCAAATCGACAACCTTGTATTCGACGTAAATTTTGTAAAATCCCAATCGATTTAGAGGGCAAAACGGGTCCCACTTCATCAGGAGCGAAACATTCTGCAAAGCGAATGTTGATCCTATTTATACCTTACAGGCAACCAACGTAAGGAGCCGGTAGCGCCATCTGTCGGCAGAAATATTAACAAAAATGAAGAGTTAGTTAAGAGGAGAATTTTAAAGGCATTAGGCGAGACTGGATTGTAATTAAAGTCATTGACTAAACAGGATAAATTTTTGTGAATGTGAAAAGCTTCAAGAAACTCCAATTCCCTAATAGAACCAGCTTTCTGGATAAATTTAGCAGAACCAAAATCAAACTTGTGATTGAATTTCCAACTATCATTAGCTATTGAAGATTTGTTAATTTCGCCCTTTCGGACGTAAGATTCACATTCCTTTATGCGAAATTTGAATGCTCTTTTTGTTTGGCGAATATAACTTAAGTCACACTGACACGATATGCTATAAATTCCCCAAGAATTAAAGTCAGAAATAGAATATTTAAGAACAGAGCCTCGGATTTTATTTATAGGCGAGAAAACAACATAAAAATTAAACTTGTTTAAAATCCGTGCAATTTTGTAACTGATAGAAGGATGAAATGGAAGCACAACAAGGTTATTAATGTTATTTCTAGTATCAGAATGTGTTCCTAGATGGCACGCTGAGAGCTTGCGAACAGCTTTATCAATGACTACGGAAGAAAATCCTCTGTTAAGTAAATAAATTAAATAATTGAGTTCATTACAGATATTAAAATAAAAGAATATATTGACATAAAATAGCCTAAAAACGATACATAATATAAAAGAGCATAAACAATAGAGAAAGGAGTAATAAAATTAAAAATAAAATTAACAGCAACTTTAAAAAAAGCATAAAAAGAGAGAGAGAGAGAATGTAAACATTAGAAATTTAAGGCCGAGCGGTAAAACCGCTGAGCACTTGGTAGTTTCGACCTGTCTTCGATTCCAGGCGAATGGACGTTTTCTTCATGAGTTAACTTGTATGAGAATCCTTTTGCTTTAAAAAGCCTACCAGGAAGATATCTCTTCCCTTAGATAGCCCTAGTGTGTTTTACCATAATCTATCAAACCAAACTATGTAAAAAAGATCAAAAAGAAAATTAATTTAAATTCTGAAAGCTTTCAGATTTTTATTTTACATTACGCGAAAAGGGGTGTTTTTTAACGTTTTGTGTGTTACCTTATTAAATATCATATCCTTCGCTTAAACCATAAAATTCAATTCAACAGCAACATTCCGAAACATTTCAAAGCACATATCTTTAGAATTTCCGATACACAGTCTCGCGCGCTGGAGATAAAAATGTGTTTTTTTTCCCGTACAGTGTTGCCATTGTTCGCTTTGAAATCGCTGAGTTTGTTAATCAAAAATTCTTTAATGTTTGACAAAATATGAAATAGATAATAAGATAAATTCCAAATTCGGGCTTCCAGATGCCCATATTCGAATGGAAGGCTACGTTATTCAAAATTCGATGTCTCTAGGCACCGTTGTTTTTTCACAGTGCGAGAAACATACATACATTAGTTCAGGTTCTTCTTTATTAAATTTCTTTAAATATAATGTAGGACTCTAATATTTGGTGTGCAACAATTTGAAAAATGAACCGACTCAAAAGGCCAAAACGAAATTAATAGTCCCTTTGGGCTAATAATATAAAGCAGTACATAATATAAAACTTAATATAAATCAATATAGAAAGATATAATAAAAATACATGGGAAAGCAAAGGGAAAGAAAACCGTCATTTCGATGGGATCTCCACCACTTTCACAATCGAAGGGAAAATACTTAAGTATCAAATTTTGAAAATTCCCCAGAAACGCGAATTTGATTTCTTTCTTTTTTTTTACATGTTTACCTTTCATTAATTCAAATGTTAAGCATATATGACACATTTTCATGAAAAATTGTAATTATTTCAGGTAATGAAGAGCAATCTCGTATTGAGTTATTGAAAATGGGGAAGGGGGATCGGATTAAAAAAAAATGCCACTATGAACTTCCAAATTACCAATTTTGATATTTTAGTGAGTTTAATTTTGTAGACACACAGAAAAACATTCACAATTAATACTTTGCAGTACACCATTTATTACACAGCTAATACATACAATAACTTTATTGACAATAATTTTAATAATTTTATTGTTGTGGTTACATTTGATTTCAATGATTTGTTGAGCATCGGAGTTAAAAATAACATGATAAACGGTAAGCAAATCTATCATTATGTACAAAAAGGAATTATCATGTAATACATATAGCTCGGTTATTAATTTCTTTTAACATGCTTTTCCGTTTGAATACGTTTTTATAGTAGCTATTCACGTATTTACCGCAATTTTCCGCAGTTCCCTTAACATTAACATCCTCGCAAATATAATGCCTTCTTTGGTGCGCAGAAGTGATATTTCGATGTCATAATTGAATGAAAGATGTGTTCCGGATGAATGTATGAATGAAATAATGTGTGTAAATGTGTGTATGTATGAAACATGTGTTCCGAATGCTTTAGACATGTATATGAAATTTGCGCTCCAGGTCTTAAGACAATAAACCAGATTTGTTTTCCTTTTACTTCCTTGTACGAAGTAAAAAGGAAGTATTGTAATCGCGAAAAATTCCGGGTATCATATTTCAACGAAATTATCCATTTCTGACCGCTATCGAATGCAATTTAACAATCTTTTTGAGTGACATCTGTTCGCAAGGACAGAATAAAGGAATCTTTTTTGCAAAACGAATTATAAAACTGATTTAAAAGGGATTCAGAAGAGAGTTTTTCGTAGTGTCTGTACGTACGTATGTATGAATCTCGCATAACTCAAGTCTAAGTTTTTCTCCTCTTCCTGAGTTACTAGGTCTAGTCGAAAATATTTAAGTATGCTACTGTCTTTTATATGCATAACATGCTCAGCCGAATTGCGGGGGCTAAGTTTATTGTAGTGAACAAACCTGGCTCTTTGAACATCCGGTATAATTCAGTGTTGCATCTTCTACGCCAGATAGCTCCTGATTTCCCCTCAAACACTTCTGAAGACCTTGCGTTCAAGAAGAACCCAAGATCTCCTTTTCCTTCACGGTCACAGTCCACGTCTCCGAAGTCAAAACAGGACGAATTAGGATACTGTAGAGCTTTGTCTTCCTGAATGAAAAGCCAGATGTAAATAAATGCTGTGATCCGTAAAAAGCTTTATAAGCCGCAGCAATGTCTATTTAAGGTGGGCGTTTATGTTAAATATTGATCTCAGATAAATGAAATTTATGATCCCCAGTTAAGAGGTGAGTTGAGGTGCAAGTATTTCTGATAGGTAGTCACACATTTGGTTTTGTCTTGATTAGTAAATAATAAGGTCCATTGTTTAGGCTCTCTCTCAATATCTTCATTCGTTTATATTAGATATCTTTTGTTTCTGGCCACCAGTGCTATGTCATCTGCGAAAGCGAATACTTGAACAGATTTAGGTATAAATAAATAAGTTTTTTCTTTGAGATGCTAGCTTATACTCTAAAATTTTTATACCTTAATTTCTTATTATAGGTTGGCATCAGTGCGTACTTTATCGCGCTATTTCTGGTACGTCAGATATCCGTGGGGGGTGTAACCACGCGTACATAACCACAACTGTGAAAAGTTTTAAAAGAAGAAACAGAAATAAGCAAAAAGTGGAAATAGACCCAGGCATCGGAGCACCGCTAAAGTTTTTAGACTGTAAGAGTATTAAGAATCTATTTTACTTCTAAAAACAGCGGTATAGAAATAAAATAATCATTTGATTAATAAATAATGTCATAAATACCAGGTAAGTTATTCCGTGTAGAATAATGCACATTTATGACCATGAATACTAATCAACGGATCTTTAAGTTCATGGTTTGGCAACAAAGCCTATCGCGGGAGTACGAGATTTTTCTTCAAGATGTTTACAAAATCGCTGCGAAATTCAATAAATATTGCTGTTTTTTAAATTGTATCGTTTACAAGATTTCTAAATTATAGCATGCGAAATGATTTCAAAGTTTATTGAACAAAAAACGTTCAACCTAATGTAATACAGGCTGTGATTTGTATTGTGAAAGGTACTTCAAGAAAATAAATTAGAATAAGGTCGCGCATATCAACTGAGCATATAATCAGATTTTAAAATTAGGCAAAAAGGCCATAATTATTTGTAGATTTTGAAGACATTCTATCGATATTGAAGACGAGAAACAAATCCATTTTCTTTACATACTCTTTCGCAAAGGTGCGAAGAGCAACAACCATTGCATATAGGATGATATCGGTGAAGCAGAGCTGAAAGAATCTAAATGGAATCTGTCGTGGAAAACATGATAAACGGCAGCGTCCAGGAAAACGTGAGTGATATATCTTCAGAAATCAGCCAGCTTTCTCTGCATTATCAACGGAGTACCAGAAAGAGAGACAAACAATCAGGAGTTTAGATTTGTTTGCGACAGCTTCTGTAAGATGCTTGCACATTAGTTCGAGTTTCGATTTTAGTCCGGGCTTTTTAGGGTGTTAAAAAAAACACATGATTATTAATTTCCATAAAAATAGTTATTGCTAATTAAGCCTTTGCTAAAATATTTTTTGCTGGCGAAGAAAATGAAGTACACCTAACTTAAAAAAGCCATGAAATTTTATTAAAATATATAACAAGCTGAGATTACCTTTTTGCCTTAAACTGGCGGTAACATAACTGTTAAAACCAGTTAGGTAAGTTGAGATTTTTCTGCTCAAATGTGTATGAATTCGATAGAACACGCTACCTTACAAACGACAATATTACTCTAACAACCCTGTATATGTGACCGGGTTAGATTACGCAAACAAACAAAATTACGTAGAGGCTAAAATACGTAGGTCCGTTGTACATCTAGTTCTGCGTCAACTTTGTGGCCGTTGACAGATACTTCTTGGAGGGGAACAAGAACTTTTCTGTAGGGTGATACTTTGTGGCGTGCCGTGTCTGCATTGGACAACTCGGTATGAGACAGGAATGCAGTAGAAGTGCGTGGTATGCTTCTGGTTCTTGTATACTTGTGGTTTGGATTACGGCGTATGATTGCCCTCAGGTAACTATTCCGCACTGCAGTCTGCACCTGAATATAAAAAGAGATCCATATTAAAGATATTTTATTCATACGTAAGTGCTTAACCGTTAAAGGTAAAAAAATGAACTTTTTACTCTGTCTGAAATTCGTAAAATGTACACATTCCGTATTTAGATTAAAAAGGTAAAAAATGAAAGCTTAAATTATAAATAACCTAAATTATTCCAATTGGTATCACTGAGAATGAATTGGTCGGCTCATCAGGATAAGTATGTTGAAATTCGGAATCACTGGGAGGTAATGGGAAAAAAGTGACCAGACCAGACCAGACCCAGACCAGACCATTTACGAATGATATTGTCTAATGTTTACGATTGCATAAAAGTCAGCATTTACTACGCTAATAGATGTATTATCAGTTATATTAATCAATGTTATATCATCATTGGATACATGTATGTATTTTATTTTACTTTTCTTTCTTTTATTAATTAAAATTATTTCCGAGTTAATATTTTCATTTTTACTATACATGAATAGTTAAGTTATAAGAAAGGGCTTTGTATTGGACTATATTCATTTCACATTTAATAACATTTCACAAAACACTCCTTCAGCCATTTTCAATAAATTCATCATAGCTAGTTTTTATTTTTTCGAAAACTTCCTCAAATTTTCGTTCTGTAGCATACGGGTAAATCTATTCAGTAAAGCGGGTAAATGTACTCCGTTTTCTTATTTTTATACTCACGATTCATTTTAACAGTAACAACTGCATACTATTTCAGACAGATATGTTGCTACATTATCACTCAATTTTTCTACAAGTTGTGATTTTATATACTCAAGAAACATGTATAAGTCTTGATTATTCCCTTATTTGACTCGGTAGCGAACATATCCTTGAGACTTGTCATTTTAGAACCCATGCATTCCCTGACAGGGTCAGCATTTCTTCGTTTTTCTAAGGTTCACGTTAGAAAACGGCCCACACGAATATAATGTAAAAGATTCCTCTTTCTTTTAAACACTCGTCAACACTGGGTCCACTCTCTAATATGAGAAGCTTCGTGACGTTCCAAAGCATCTTCGCTATTGAAACCTCTTGAGCAGCTACTGCATTTAAAAACAACATCGTCTGTTTTGATATGTCTTCTTAAATCGCTTTGCTTTGCAAAAACTTCCAAACATTCAATGCAAATTTTGAGATGGGAAGCTTCTTGCTGTTTAAAATTATCAAGGTCACTAAATACCTTTGAGCAGGATCTATACTTAACTTTATGAGTTTCTGTATGTGTTCTTAAATCTCTCCGACTCCTAAAAACTTCCGAACATTAAATACATGTTTGAAGATGAGAAGCTTCATGACGTTTCAAGTGATCAAGTTCACTAAAGTTCTTAGGACATGCACTACATTTTTAAGACCTTTCAAGAGATTTCAGGTGCCTCTTCAAATCACTTGTTTTCTAGAAATCTTGTTGTAAACATATTGCAAAATTAAAATTTCGAAGATGAATTGCTTCATGAATTCTTAAGTTATCAATGCGAATGAATCGCTTGGAATATATACTGCATTGGAAAGGTGGTTTTTCATCATACCTATTTAAATCACTATGTCAAACAAATGACATTTCATATTCTATACAAAGAAAGGATTTCTCTCCCGAATGGATCTTTAAGTGTCGAGCCATATTATGTTTTAAGCCAAACGCTTTACCACAAGTAGGACACACCTGAGTGAAAAGAGCAGAAACTCATAATTATTAGAATAACTTAACACATTTTTTATATACATAAACCTATCTTATACACAAACACTCGCATACCAAAAATAGAATGTATTAGAATATTCATAATATGTACTCACTTCTTAGGCTGTAATCATCAAAAATCTTAAACGTTACCAACGTAACATTTTTATGTTAAGACCTTTTCCACAAATTTTGTTTCACTAAGTACATCATGTCTCAATAGTGTAAACATTATACGCGTAGTAAACCTTAAACATATTAAAAATATATTTTATAAAATATGTTAAAAATCTACCTTTTTAGGTATAAATACCTCAGCAGTAGTATCATTGGAGATTGAAGAAATTGAAGTAAATCCATTTTGAACATAAAATCTTAAGCAAACAAACAACGCACAATAGTAAAACTAGTTTACAAGGCACTATAATAATGATTTTGTAAGATATGAATTTATATATGCTATATTACAGGTGAAGAAATCACTTAAATCACCAATGACATAATATGGATCAAATGTCATTATTGTTTAAATCAATCGATGGTTATCCATTTACCAATACATGTGGAACATTCTAGAGCATACATTATCATGCGATTTCATCATTCTGTATTTATGTTATGAGATCCATTGCCATAACATCATGTTTTCTGGATGATATCAATCACCTTAGCAAAATTATTCAATTAACGTTAAACTATCTGTCCACTTACTAAGATAATAAACACGCAATTAAACAAGGAATGGTCTATAATTTAGAACTAAACAAATGTATGTTATTAATCGCTAAGAACTTTAAAGAAAATTTGACAAGTTTAATGCGATTTATAGATTTAAACACTTTCAAAATATAAATGTACACTAAAACTTTTATACAGAATCATATTATCACATATAGTTTTTAAAACTTTAACCCAATTCCTGTTACTTGGTTTATCAAAAAGAGATTGTTTTAACCATTGAAGAACCGCATTTAAATGTTTTCCTGAAATTTAGCACATTTATCCAGTTCCTAATTTATAAACTAAGAAGTATTGAAAATAATAAGAGGAGGAAATTACTGTTTCAGAATTTAGGAAGAGATTTTCAATAATGACAGTGAAAATGTACTGATCTTCATGAAGATTTTTATCGTTTCACATCAAGCGCGTCACTATTTCATAGATTCTTAGAACATATCCCAATCGTTTTCAAAGAATGTATATCATTTCACATTAATTAGTGAGTTCCAAACGAGTTTAATTGCAGAATTTTGTGGAATGATACTAAAACTTTCAAGAAAAAATCATATTTTTTCATCTTTCATAGAAATTTATAATAGCAGTGATATGTCAAACATTTGAAGGCTTCATGTGCTGTGAAACAGCTTCAAAAATATAAAAATATTTTCGAAAACTCAATTCCCATATAAAACTTTATATACTATCATGTGAAGTTATATCTGAAGTTCCATTTCTTCAGTCGAACTTGAAGACGTATTAACCCATCAGATTTATCAGACGATTTGATAAATTTATGATATTTTTTTCGAAAACAGAAGTTTATATTTTTCATATGTAAACTATTACATTGATTCAATTAAATATTATACCGATATTACTTAGCACTTTTTACTGTACAAAATTATTTTAAGTGTCATATTGGAAATTCATATACACTTTCAATATCCGAAAATTTCTCATAATAGTAGTTACACAATGCAAAATAGATGAAAAGCTGGATAATCCAAATCCATAATATATACAGAACATGGACTAGAATGCTCAATAGCTACTCAAAGAGTATATTCAGCTGTTCAAAAATGAATCAGATTTTATATAATTGTATGTAAATTTCATATATTCATTACATTTCACGTTTTTAGGAATGCAATATCATGTTTACTAGGACGATGCCAATATATCGAACCTTCTCAGAATGAATCATTTAAGAATGGAGAATGGTCTAAGGTATGATGGAGTAGTTAAGTAGCAAATGAAGGTCTGTTAACATATCATTAGTAGGATTACATATCCTAATAACCATAGTAAACAGACTTTCATTTACAACTCAGCTTAAGATAATACAATACCTTATCCGATTCCCCATACCTTAGACGGTTCAATCTAAGAAGGTTGGATACATTGGTTCGCTCTGGTAAACATGACATTGCATTTCTAGAAACGTGAAATGTGATGAATACATGAAATTTACATTCAATTATATAAACTTTGATTCATTTTTGAACAGTTGAATATATTCTTTAAGTAGCTCTTGAGCACTGTAGTCTATGTCCTGTACGTAATACAGATTTTTCAGCGTTTATTCTAGTTCGCATTGTGTAACTCTGCTATTATGTGAAATTTATGAATATTGAAAGTATACATGAACTTCGAATATGGCACTTAAAATAGTTTTGTATAGTAAAAGTTGTTAAGTTATATGGGTATAATATTTAATTGAATTGATGTAATAGTTTGCATATGAAAAATATAAACTTCTGTTTTCGGAAAAAATACCAGAAACGTATCAAATCGTGTGATAAATCTGGTGGGTTAACATGTCTTCAAGGTCAACGGAAGAAATATAACTTCACATGTTAATATCTAAACTTTTCCTCTGGGAATTGAGATTTTAAAAATATTTTTATATTTTTGAAGCTGTTTCTTCGCACGTGAAGTCTTCAAACGTTTATGACATATCGTTGTTATTTATAAATTTTCATGAAAGGTAAAAAAAAATTTGATTTTTTCTTGAACGTTTTAGTATCGTTCAGTAAACATCAATTAAACTCGCATGCCACTCCCTAATTGAAGTGAAATGATAAACATTCTTTGAAAACGATTGGGATATGTTCTAAGAATCTAGGAAATTTGGTATGAAACGTTAAAAATCTTGCATGAAGTGTTCAATATATTTTCCCTCTCATTATTGAAACTTTCTTCTTAAATTATGAAACAGTGATGCTTCTAGTCTTATTATTTTCAATATTTCTCATTTTATAAATTAGAAAACTGGATAAATGGGTGAAATTTCAGAAAAACGTTTAAATACGTTTCCTCAATGGTTAAAACAGTTTCCTTTTCATAAACCAAGTAACAGGAATTTGGTTAAAGTTTTAATAACTATACGGAATATGATATTTTATAAACACTTAGGAGTCCGTTTCTATTTTGAAACACTGTTTAAAGCTATAAATCGCGTTTAACTTGCTGAACGTTAAGTTCTTAACGATTAATAACGTGCATTTGTATAGTTCTAGATGATAGACATTCTTTAAGTCTAATTATGTGTTTATTACCTTAGTAAATGATCCACTAGTTTAACGTTAAATGAGCCATTTTGATAAGGTGTCTGACGAGATCCAGAAAACAGGATGTTATCGAAAAAGATCTGAAACAATAGTTACAGAAGGATCAAATCGCATGATAATGAATGTTCTAGAATGTTCCATTCGTATTAGTAAATGGATAACATCTGAGTGATTAAACAATACTGACTTTTGATACATATTATCTGATTGGTGATTTAAGTGATTTCTTGATCCATAATATAGCATATATAAATTCATATCTTACAAAATTGTTATTACAGTGCCTTGTAAACCGTTTTACTATTGTGTGTTGTTTGCTTGCTTAAGGTTTTATGTTCAAAATGGATAATACTTCAATTTCTTCAATCTCCAATGATAATATTGCTGAGGTATTTATACCTAAAAAGGTAGATTTTTAACATATTTTATGAAATATATTTTTAATATGTTTAAGGTTTGCTATGTGTATAATGTTTAAGTTATTAAGGCATGATGTACTTAGTGAAACTAAATTTGTGGAAAAGGGTTTAACATGAAAATGTTACGGTGGTAACGTTTAAGATTTATGATGATTGCAGCCATTACAGCCGAAGAAGTGAGTACATATTATCAATATTCTAATAAATTCTATTTTTGGTATGCGAGTGTTTGTGTATAAGATAGGTTTATGTATATAACAATGTGTTAAGTTATTTTAATAATTATGAGTTTATGTTCTTTTTACTCAGGTGTGTCCTACTTATGGTAAATCGTTTGGTCTAAAGCATAATTCGACTCTTCACTCACAGATCAATTTAGGAGATAAATTGTGGGTAGAATGCGAAATGCCATTGGTCTGACACAGCGGTTTAAATAGGCATATGAAAATCTGTGATGAAAAATCACCTTTACAATTCAGTATATGCTCCAAGCGATTCACTCGCATTAATAACTTAAGAATTTATGAAGCAATTCACCTTCGAAATTTTAATTTTGCAATATGTTTACAACAAGATTTCCAGAAAACAAGTGATTTGAAGAGGCACCTGAAATCTCTTGAAAGGTCTTAAAAATGTAGTGCATGTCCTAAGAACTTTAGTGAACTTGATCACTTGAAACGTCATGAAGCTTCTCATCTTAAAACATGTATTTAATGTTCGGAAGTTTTTAGGAGTCGGAGAGATTTAAGAACACATACAGAAACTCATAAAGTTAAGTGTAGATCCTGCTCAAAAATATTTAGTGAACTTGATAATTTAAAACAGCAAGAAGCTTCCCATCTCAAAATTTGCATTGAATGTTTGGAAGTTTTTGCAAACCAAAGGGATTTAAGAAGACATAATGAAACAGACGATGTTGTTTTAAAATGCAGTAGCTGCTCAATAGATTTCAATAGCGAAGATGCTTTGGAACATCATGAAGCTTCTCACAGTACAGAGTGCACCTAATGTTCATGAGTGTTTAAAAGAAAGAGGAATCTTTTACATTCTATTCATGTGGGCCGTTTTATGACATGAACCTTAGAAAAACGGAGAAATGCTGACCCTGTCAGTGCATGCATGGCTGCTAAAACCACAAGTCTCGAGGATATGTTCACTGAGTCGATTTTCTCTAATACAGAGAATGGTAAAGACCTATACGTGTTTCTTGAGTATATAAAATCACAACTTGTAGAAAAGCTGAGTGATCATGTAGTAACCTATCAGTGTCTGAAATGGTATGCAGTTGTTATAGTTAAAATGAGTTGTGAGTGTGAAAATGGGAAAACTGAATACATTTACCCGCATTTCCCTAGCAACTGTTTCTAGTTACTTAAAGCGTATGATATAGAAAGAGAATTTAATGAAGCTTTCGAAAAATAAAGAGCCAGGATGAATTTATCGAAAATGGCTCAGGGTGGATTCTGGAAAAAGTTATTAAACGTAAAATTAATATGGTCCGATACGAAGCTTTTTGTTATAACAGTTAATTATTCATGTATAGTAAAAACACTAACTAAAAAATAAATTTTTTAAAAATTAATAAAAGAAAAAAGAATAAAATAAAGTATACACATGCATCGAATGATGATATAACATTGATTCATGCAAGTAACTGATCATATATGTATTAGCATAATGAATGCTGACTTTTATGCAGTCTTAAAGCATTACTGAGAATATCATTCGTAAATCTTTTAAATTAATTTTATCTGACATATTTACGAATTTACTCGTATTTAGTACGCTTCCCATCGTAAATTCAGATTCTAAAATTGTTAGTGTTCAGTTATTTCATGAGATATGCAATATATATAAGGGCTTTTTTCTCAGAAAGTTATCAATGAAGACTGACGTATTCGTAATTATCTTGCATAAGAAAGGGTAGCAAGATAAAAATAGTATATTCATATAAATGTAAAAATAACGTCATAAATGAGATAAATTAACAAAACATGCCGAACTAAATGGTGTTATATTTTAAAAATAATAGGAAATATTTCTGTAAGAGTACATGAAATAGTGAATATGGCTCTAAAATTATGGATAAAAGTTGAGATTTCGTTCTAACCTTCGGAGTATATCAAACTAGCGTAAAATCGAGGTTCGAAACTGAACATTGCTAACATCACAAACCTTAAAAATGTATAAGAAAATAAATGCACACGTTCAGATATAAAAGGCACTAAAAATTAAAAAGCAATACCTGAATATGGAGGAAATGTTACAGGTACGTTAAAGGAACATTAAAGATATGTAAATATGTTGCTATAAGGTTGAAAATACTAGTGATGTTAACAGTGAAGTAAAAGAGTAGAATTAGTCATGGTAAGACCATTATAGAACATATAATTTAAAATAGTACTATATAATCTAAACTAAGTAACGAGTATTTAATTAATTGTATATGAACATTAATTAACAGCCACAAATTTAAAATGCTTCATTGAAAAGTATCAGTAAGTTTAAGTTATTTAAACATGTAAATTTATGTGAAAAATATCCAGAATTACGTAAAATGGTAAAATAAATGCGAAACTATAAACAGAAAATATAATAAATAAGTTAAAATGAGGGGCATGTTGGAAACGATAAAGGAAAAAAATTCTAAAAAAATGTAAAATATACATCTAAAATTAAATAAGCCCACGTATATGGTGGGAAAACGCAATAAATTCCAGTGAAGTTCAAAATTGGAGTACTTTAAAAGTTATGAAGGTTTAAAATGTACAAAGTAAATAAAAAATTACATTTAAAATTAAATATAGTTCATATATATGGTGAAAAAATATAGTAATCATATTCAAATAAAAAGCATGTTTGAAATTACGTAGATTAAAACGTATGAATAAAATTAAAAATTAAATGAAAATCATGCACATATTGTGAAAATATAACAAACTACTTGAATTACAGAATATGTTGGAAACTACAGACATTAAAATCAGAAAAACGGTTAAAATTTACATCTAAAGTTAAATAAAAGTCAGGTATAAGATCTTAAAATGTAGAAATTATGTTAAATAAATTAAGACCATATTTAAAATTACGAAAGTTAAACTGCATGAAAGAAATAAAAAATCAAGCAAAAGTCATGAATATGATTTTAAAATATAATAGGTTAGTTAAAATAAGAGTACATTAAATATTATGAAGTTTAAAATGTACAAAACAAGTTAAAACTTTTGCATCTAAAATTAGGTAAAGGCCATCTCTATGATCAGAAAATGAAGAAAAAAGTTAAAACACAGAATATGCTGAAGATTAAAAACGTTAAAAAGTACGAAAAAGGTTAAAAATTGCATCTAAAATTGAATAAAATAATAAATAAGAACGCGTATTTTAGTAATTACGCTACTAAAATACATCAAGTAAGTTAATATTAAAAGTATTGGTTAACAGGTGTGAAAAAAATTCTGGGTAAAATGAAATAAATAATAATAATTAGTAATGTAATTTAGTTTACGGAAAATAAATTTGGTATTATGAACAGAAGATTTAATAAATAAGGTAAAATTCTGAGTATACAGAAAATTATCACGCTTAAAATAAATATAAGGAAAAATTAAAAATTTACATGTAAAATTAAGGCTTTCTGAATCAGTCAGTAAATTAAAATATAAGCGAGGTTAAGGATATCTAGGAAATAACTATCATATACGTAGCAAAATAGCTGCAATACCACAAAAATACAAAAGCTACAAATCCTAAAATTAAGGCAATTTCCTCGGGAAAATCAATAAAAGATAATCTCTTATCAAAAAGTCTCTTATTTCGATCTTTCCCCCTTATCAATTTACTAGCTCATCCACAATCCGTCTCCTGTCGGTGAACCGGCTGGTTTACACCACATTAATGCAATTTTGAAGATTAAATAGGATAGCCTTTTTCAGCTGCATCAGTTAAAATGACGAAAAGAAAGGTATGCCTATGTCTAAGCAATATACATGAATTCAAGAATGTTCAAATCGAAAGTAGAAATCAAAGCACTTAGAGTCATGTATTGAAAGAAAGAAAATGAACCAAGAAAGAAATTCTAGAAAAGCTTAGTTTATGTAAAAGAACGAAAGACTCTCAGGCATGTGAAATGCTCTAAGAAAATCTAACTCGCCAACGGTTTATGTTTTTAAAATTATATTTGGATATTCAGCGGTTGTGGTTGTTTATATTTCGTTGACGATGAAACAGGCATTTCGTTTTGTATTTGATACACGGTGATTCAAAAGTAGCGCACATCAAAATTTCAAAACATATGGCTATTCCAAAATGGATAACAATCGTAATTTATTTCAATGGATGACCCGTTTATGCTACTACAAGTGATACATCACTAGAGATTTCTACTGGAATTCATTTTAAATTCATTTGTTTTGTCTAAGGAGAACAAAAAATATTTTTTCTCAATGAAAACGAATTTTTATGAATGAATATTACTTCACCAAGATTTCTTACATTAAAGCTCTTCAAACTTTTAATTAGACATTCCTAAATGTTCGTGAATGAAGCAAGGGAATAATTTCTGCTTGAGAACCTGATTTGGAGAAGCTGGAAGTACTCGAGTAAAAAAATCAAATAGTCGCCCGCCTCTTCTGAGTTCGGACAAAATGGATGAAGTTAGAATAAAATGCAGCAATCACAACGAAGTTTGCGAAAAAGCTGGTATACGAATTGAATTCTTACATTGCGAAGAAATAATCATAAAAAACTGGATGGGCTTGAGGAGAAGCTCATCTCCAACTTGCACAAAACAACGTTTTTAAGCCTAATAACATAAACTGCAACCGAAATTTCAAGTGATAATAGACCTTGTAATAGTATAGGGGAATTATCCATCGAAAAAATTTGCTATTAGTTACCATACTGACATTGCAAAATTTTTTAAATTTCGATGTGTGTGACTTTTGGATCACCCTATATAAAACGTAAAAAGGAATGTTTATTTTACAGCCAAGAAATGTCGCCCAAGGCAATGTAACCGACCATAACCAATAAGTACCTAATTTTGGCAGAAACGAATGAAACATTTCTGCCCAGGAATGACAACACTGGAGGAATTGAGAACTTCATTTTCTTGACATTTCAAGGCTCTCCTTGCCTGACCAAAAGTTAATGAAACTGCACTGCCAAGGAATATTATAAAAACTCTAAAGAAAACTGTAACATACTGGGAATTATGAAAAGCATAAAAGCAACTAAAATATTGGTTGCTACTTCAGCTTGAAGTTACAACGAAGGAGCATAACAATAACTTTCGCTGCCTGAGGCCGTACAATAAAATATCAGCTCGATTAGCTAAAGATCAGTTATTAAAGACTGGATCTGACTCCTTTACTAAAGCTCCTTCTAACGTAACTACAGCTGAAAAGCTAACTCAACAACAATTAGAACAGAATTCAATCACTATCAAAACTCAGATTCATTATTTGAACTCAATTTAATTCGCATTTTCCGGCGGCATAGACAAAAGCGAAGGGCGCAAAAAATTGAGAGTAAGAAATAAAGTGTCAGTAACAATAAATAACTCTTACACATTTAACTGGAGACCTCTCGAATTTTTCTTTTCCTCGTGTAGGTACACAGCGGGGGGGGGGAAAGACACATATAGATATTTCCCATTCTACTGGTCCGATTGACGTTTTCAAAATACGTTTTCCATAAAATAAAACAGGCAAATCGACAACTTTATATTCGGTGTAGATTTTGTAAAATCTCATTCGATTTCGAGGGCAAAACGGGTCCCCCTTCATCAGGAACAAAAAAAGGTTTTTGTGGAATTTTTTGCTCCTGACGAAGGGGGACCCATTTTGCCCTCGAAATGGATTGGGATTTTACAAAATCTACGCGGAATACAAGATTGTCAATTTCCCTGTTTTATTTTTCATGTCGGCGTGTTTCTCTTGCCACTTGTGTTTTCCATGTCTCGAAAGCGCGACTTAGGATAAATATTAGATTTATATATAGCTTTGTTCTAACACAGGTATTTGACACAAAATCGGACATTTTCTAAAATCACATACCAAGATTTTTCCATATTTCGATTCTACGACTCAAATGATGTCCAGATATTTAATTTTGTAATTTTTGGTGAGAAATTTATGGAGAAATTTAAAAATTTATCTTGGCGAATTTTTTTCAGTTTGCGCCAAGAATAATTCACTTGGCAAACTTCTTAAAATATGGCAACCTATTTTCCTTTCTCATTTTGCATTGTGCACGAGGGGTAAAAAGTCACATCTTTCCTACTTTCAAATAATTTTAACAAAGTGCCTGAACCACATTTGATGTTTTATCGCTTTCAACAAATATGCCAAATTTCAAAAGGCTTCAATATATAAATTCAAGTATATCTTCGGAAATTTTGAATGAAAAACTCTTAATTTTTTGCAGGTATGCTTAGAAATACACTTACTTTAAGAAGATAAAACTTTTATAGATTATGATTCAAACGTTTTTTCGAAAAATTTATAAAAATTATTTAAAACTACAAATTTAAAAAATAAATCGTGAAAAATAGGCGAATTTTATTTGGAATGAACCTAAATTTCGAAATATGAAAGGAAGAATCAAATATGTTTAATAAAAAGAAGAGACATTAATAAATTTAATTACCAATATTAATAAATACAATACCAAATTCAATTAACATTGAGGAGCTAAAATTTTGAGCGCTAGTATTTTAAAAACTGCTCGTGCGATTTTTACAAAACTCGGCAGTTTTTCATAATTTGAGGCGTAGGATCGAAATACGGAAAAAAATTGGTATGCCATTTAAAAAAAAGTCAGATTTTGTGTCAAAATACCTCTATTAGAACAATACTATATATAAATCTAATAGATAGCCTAAGTCGCGCTTTCGAGACGTGAAAGACGCAAGCTGAATTTCGTCAATCGGCCCAGTAGAACGGGAGATATAGAACTGTCTCACTTTTTTTTCCTTCTTTTGCGTAGTGTACATGCCTCCCTTTCGCTATTTTCACATCGAGGCTGGGAAAATAGGTACTGTTTACTCTTCGAAACTACAGAATACAAAAGATTAATACGCACAAACAATTGGTAAATCATATTAAGTTAATTTCTTTTGCTTAGTATTAAATGCTTCAGCTTTTAATCTCTTGTCATGTTCTTTAGTTGTACTTTATCAATTGTTTGTGTTACTTTTAAAGTGATCTCATGCTTTGAAGTTAAAGTATGATTAATTTCCACATAAATTAAATTTATTCATTTTTAATATTATAATTTATAGGTAAAAAATTACCTCAGAATTCATGAAACAGTAGAGCAGTCCAACGAAAAAGCCCTGGAAAAAAATTCACTTTAAATTCTGTGGTATAAAATGAATTCACAAACTATCAGAACAATCACAATAAATACTGAGAAATTTTGGACCAAAACTGTTTAAGAAAGCACTCCGGAGATGTAATTTTTCCAAAAGGTAACAGAAAAAAATATTTAAATACGCAAGTATATTTGCTGTTAAAATACACAGGTAGTATACGGAAGCATAGCAAAAATCATAAAATTAGATGTAATTTTAATTATGTAACATAAGAAACCAGTTTAATTTCAGGTAAGAAAATCTAGTGTATACATCACATGACTTCCTTGTACGGAATATTAAATTATGCGCAGTTTTTCCTGCATTTCACTTCAAATCATTTCTTCGAATTGTATTAAAGAGATATTTCTCATTCAATTAATTCAGTTACAACTTCGCGACAAGGCAAAAATACATAAAACTTAAAATATCTTCGTTAAAAATTTAAAACTACAGAAAAAAATAAACATCAAATACAGTTAAAACAATTAAACAACTTTTGCAATTAAAATTAGAGTTTCTGTAGAACAAGCAATTCCGCCAGCGTGTAAGAAGGTAAATGTTTCGGTACACAAAACTGAAAGTTTACTTTTAGTCTCACTCGGCAAAAAAACACTCAAGGTGCAGAAACTGTCTTAATTCACTATTCTGTTAAGTTTCAAATGTAAACAGATATGGCTGTAAGGTTAAAAAAATTAGGCTTGGCCGCACTTAAACAACTTTCAGATAGTTGATAACTCTACAATTATTTCATGTGGATTAACTGAACGCATAAAGCTTTAACCGGAAGATAAGAACAGCATAATTCAATAATTTTTAAAGCAAAAATTCACAGTTTACCAACATATAAGAATAAGAAAAAACTGAGCTCACTTAGCGGCATAACACAGTGAGTATATATATCTATATATGGATTTCTATAGTGAAATGGAATGTCAATAAAATGACGTTGAATAAGCACTACAGAAAAAATAATCTCTAACGGTATCATCAGCTGGTATCGGTCCGCCATTAAAAGAACAAAACAAATTGAAACAAAATCAATAAAAATTGCAAAATGATCATCAGTTAGTATCGGTTTAGTAAATGAAATAACGTAAACCTGAGCATGATCATCATCTGGTATCAGTCCACCAAGAAATCCCCCCAAATTGAAACAAAGTCAATGAAAATTGCAAAATGATCATAAACTGCTATCGTTCCATCAACAAGTCACTAGAAACTGAAACAAAAGCAATGAAAATTGCAAAATGATCATCAACTATATCGGCTTTGTAAATAAAAAAACGTAAACTGGAGCATGACCATTAACTGGTATTAGTCCATAAACAAACCACAAACTGAAGCAAAAGCAATGAAAATTGTAAAATGATCATTAACTAGTATCAAGTTAACAAATAAAATAACGTAAACAGAAACAAAAACAGTGCAAACTGGAGCATGATCTCATCTGGTATCAATCACCAACAAATCACTACAAACTGAAATAAGAGCAATGAGAATTGCAAAATGATCATGGAGTAATTTCACCTTAGTAAATAAAATAACGTAAACAGAAACAAAAACAATTTAAGCTGGAGCGTGGTCATCAACAAATCACTACAAACTGAGACAAAATTAATGAAAATTGCAGAATGATCATAACTATCGGCTTAGTAAATAAAATAACGTAAACAGAAGCAAAAACAACGCAAACTGCTGCAGTATGAACTGGTATCAGTCCATCAACAAATCACAAGCTGAAAGAAAAGGAATGAAAATTGCAAAATGATCATCAACTATTATCGGCTAAGGAACTACAGTAACGTAAACAAAAACAATGCAAACAGGAGAATGATCATCAACTTGTATTGACCCTTCAATAAAAACATAATCTGGAACATAACGCAAATCAAAGCATTAGTATAACTATTATAATACCACCAATAAAAGAATCTAAGGAACTACAGTAACGTAAACAAAAACAACACAAGCAGGAGAATGATCATCAACTTGTATTGACCCTTCAGTAAAAACATAATCTGGAACATGACGCAAATCAAAGCATTAGTATAACTATTATAATACCACCAATAAAAGAATCTCATAAAAACTACAGAAATCGAAACTCGTCCATCAGCCTGTCAAGTGAAGGAGATTATTGACGATTGAAATCTGCACAACTCTCTTTTCCTAGGGAATGATGCATTCCTCTACGTATAAAGAGGACATAAACCAGATTCGCTTAGAAAGTCCACTAGAAAGTCATGACTGCTAAGACTTCCCATACTTTGATATAATTAAACAACCAACCGAATGGTTGTCAACTGATTTTGTCAGCGTGAAAAATAGCAGTATAGTGGAGTCTGTAACGAAATCTGATATTAGTTTTCTTAGTAAATTAAGTATCTCTACCAATTATTTACTCTCAAATGTTTCTTTTACTATGATGGTGAGTTATCTCTATTCACTTAGACAGTCCATCAACAGACCGTGGACACAGCGACATGAGAAATGTAAAATATTAACTTTATTTTTTCATCGCTGGTGTATTAACTTAAAGTAATACAAATACAAAATCTAATTCACTTTGACTTACCCACATCCTACGAGATGTGTCAATAGTTACCATAAGTTTTTGACACGTATTTGTGTCAAACAATTCATAATTTTTACTCTAGTTTGTCAACAGGTTTAGCCTGGAATTAATCACTGCACCTGAATTTTACCCGTTGTTCACTTTTACTTATGTTCATTTCCCCCTCCCGTATTATTGCAAGTTAACCACCAAAGCAAGCACTTCTAGATCTCTTCAGTATCGGCAAACTTATATCACTGAGTTTATGTTTGTAAAATTCCCCATTGCTTGGGTTATTTGGATGTTCTAATAATAATGATACATTTTTAGCGAGTAAGCTAGAGTAATTTAGATATCCAAGTATCCAGGAACTGGTCGAAACACACAACAAATTAACTTGCTTCAATACCAGGCCTCCTACTCGAATATAGAATTATCAACTGGGTTGAACAACATACTTTACTAAAGTTCATACTTATGAAACTGCGCCAAATGTCTAATGTTGAATTTTAATTTCATAGCGGCTTCGAATAGGCAAGGCCGATGGTGGCCTGCCATTGCATGATGTGATGAGGCATAAAGTCTCAAAATTTAAATAAAATATCACATTGTAGAATTAACTATATTAATTGTAAGCTACAAAAACCGTAACATATCTCAGTTTGAATGAGGCGCGTTGAGCCACGGTGGTTGCTCTTCAAATATTGACCATGTCTTCCACTGCTTGGCTTTGGGGAGTATGGATGAGAATCTGATTTATGCCGCAGATAATATGAGAAAAACACGATGAGGTTTAAATATTTGACAGCAGCTTGTTATAAAAGTTTTTATAGCAACTTGTTTCATGGTATACAATATACATCCTCTGACAGAAAAGTTCCAGGACAACTTTTTTATTTCTGAGTTTGCAAAAGGAACAAATGCTGTTTATATGTTGCCTGGTACGTATTATTACTTGACATGACCTTGGCCATGTTTCTGCGCAAACAGAGGGCAAGGCTGTGCTTAGCAACACTGTTGGGGTTGTTGTCGCATTCATTAAGGCTACACAATGGATGCTGATTGTGAGCAAAGAGTGAATATTAAGTTCTGCGTTAAGCTCCAGAAACCCCTGGTGAAACATTGAACATAATTAACCCTTTCAGGCCCGATGGATTATATATGTTTCAGTAGATGTTTAAAGAAGCCTAGAAGAAATTACACACAGCAATTCACTATGTACTTGATGTCCCACTGGCAATAGGCATCATTTCTTACAATCCACTACAAAATTGTATATGGTAGACCATATACCACCACTACAATATGATAGACCACCACTACAATATGGTAGACCATCATCTAGTTCCAAGTTGTTGAATATAGAAGATCACTTACCCATCACAGGGCCCACCAGAAGAAGGTGTCACAGTTGTACCAAGAAAAAACAAGAGAAAAGAACTAAAACTACTTGTGTGGCATGCAATTTACCACTATGTGAAAACTGTTTTACTTCATATCACACATAAGTTATGAAAATAAAAATAATTTCTTTTGATTTTTTCTTTCACGTGTCAACAGTTTAGTACTAATGGTACACATGTGTCCCACAACTACCACCCAGTGGGACATATTTGTCCCAGGGCCCTGGAAATCCTCCATTTTAAAATAAAATGTTTAAAATTATATTTTTCAATTCTTTGTAATAATTACCAAGAGTACATAAAAAATTAAGTCAGTTGAAATAAACAAATAAATTGGGACTGAAAGGGTTAAGCAAGCATATAAGCACTGTCAAGAAATCGTTTTTCCGAGTGGCACAAAAAGATTTCGTGAAGGCAAAGATTTAATGAAAGACGATCTCCCAGAGCTGATACCGATTCGTGGAGCATATACGGCAGTTATTGAAAGAAGACCGTTGGGTAACTGTGCGTATGATATCAAAAGAACTAAATTTGAATCTTGATGTGTGTCACAAGATTTGATGCAAAGATTTAGGGAAATGGGCATTTAATGGAAGAATCGTCCCTCACTCAATAACAGATGAACAGAAAGAGGAAAGACGGAGAATTTCTGCTGAACTATTGGATAGAGCCAGACGTAATCCTACATTTGAGTCAAAGATTATAGTGATGTTTTCTTGTTTCCGTGGGTGAAAAGGTGACTGAAAGGAAAGCTTCATCACGATTACTGCAGACATCCAATGGGCTGTGACAAATGAGGTTGCAAGCATCGCAGCTAAAGATTTCCCTTGCTTGCTTCCAACAGCTCCAGAAACGTTGGCAGTTGTGTATAGATAACCAAGGGGAATACTTTGCTTAGCAGATAGGACCATTACTGGGTAAACGAAATTTTTTATTTTTTACGATCTCTGTCCTGAAACGTTTCTGACAAAGGATGCAATTTCCAAACGAGAAAGTTATCGCTCACCGATGAGCGCTGAGGTGTATCAAGAGGGATTTCGTTATATGGATAATAAGAACAAATATTAAAAAGGCAACAAAAGGCTACTGAATTTTCCTCTTGCGGGAAAAGGAAAAACCCAGAAGGAATCTGGAGGTTTCTGCCTCTATTACCAAATTCTTAAAAGGAGTTTTGGCTTAAAAATATTATAAGTGCTCCCACGCCTTAAATACACTATACACTTGTAACTACACTACACCAACACATTTTCCAGGATTCTAATTCGGAACCAAGATAGTGGCAGTCCTCTTCCCTACCAGTATGCCAGTGTATTTCAGATGTTTATTCGTTGGCCCAGAAGCACTGATAACGTTCACTTACAGACACTTCTAAAAACAGCATACCATTGAGACTTTCGAAGAGAGGAAATCTAATCTAATTTCAGGACTGTTAATATAATGAGCCACGAGAGGGTTACTTATACAGAATGATCCAAAACTAGAGGAACACACTTTTGGGAGGGGTAGGCTACATTTAAATGATTCGAAACCCCCAGCAGAGCAGAAAAGGGAATACAGTCCTAACGAGGTAAGGGGGATATTAGGGGTTGCCGCAGGAAAACAGTCGACAGCCATCCGAAGAGGTGCTAGAATGGAAAATAGTAATTGCAAGCTGACACTTGAAGACCATAAAAGTAGATTCTGATTTTCTTGATGCTAAAGGTCGCCGCCCTTTGGTAACGTGGCATAAGACATGGAATCACGGACATTTTGAAATACACTGGGCGTTCTGAAATGTCGCATCTTCGTGGCTATCTCGAACGTCCGACGGATGTCCGGCGTATTTCAAAACGAAAGATTCCACGCAGTGCCCACGGGCAAACTTCACTGTCAGGAAAGTTATGAATTAAGCTTAGTGTCTTTAAAACGTCAATCTGCAATCACGATATATTCATCCTAATAGCTTTACGAGTGGCTGTCGAAGGTTTTCCTGAACAGCCCAGACAACCCCATGTCTTGTTATAACTGCATTTCCGACCCTGCATTGGTACGGGATTCGGAATCGTTTGGGTATACCTTACTGCTCCTAGAAGTTTATTTCTCTAGTTACGAATAACAAACATTATATAACTATTGTTCTACAAAAGAAACATTTCTGCTGATCTGAAAACGTTTTGAAAACGTAGGGAATTTGCAGTTTCAATGACACTTGTTACTGTCATAGTGATTAGATCTCAAAGAGGAATAACTTTCGTGAACCATTGATTTATGAGAAGAAAAAAAGTAACATAACATTTGTATATTTTTTTAAATATCTACTACTTTTTTAGAGCTATAAAGCAAATATGGGCTTTTCAAACGAGCTGTAGATTTATATTCACTTGGCTACTTCTTAGGATTTGCACTCACCTGTGACGATTGTAGAATAGCATTTGTAATCATATAGGCTTCTTCAAACATGGCATCATCTTTGGGGTTCACGCAGAACATCAAATGAGTGAGGCCGAGAAGAGGGAAAAGCAGAGCAGTTGCCTTTACAGCTTTCCTAAAAGCAAATTAAATAGTAAATATATTTTTCGTCGAGATTTCCACTTAGTTCACCTCTGATCATAAATAAAATATGAGAATAATTATTAACTGATAGAAAACGTGTTTCACAAATGTTCGGTTCAAGGAATTATGGATTTCGAGATGCATGTAAGTATTTAAAACGAAGAACAGAAAAATTCCTCCCTAATTTTGGTATTTTCTGTACTCTGAAAAATGTGTGCAAAAAACACATAAATACGTAGCTGAAAAAGAGAAGTTCAACTATTTAATGTGAAATTCATCAGAAAAATTCTTATATGGATACCACAAGACATCCTTGCACTACTTGTTAGATTATACACATAATTTGCTGCATTTCATTTAAACTTATTTCATTAGAGATATATTTCTCATTCAATTAATTCACTTCTCCTTTCGCGTCAAAGCGAAAATACATAAAACCTCAAAGCACTTTCATTACAAACTGTATAATACAGAAAAATAAAAGACCAAATACAGTTAAAGACAGTTAAAAAACAATTTTTATAATTAAAATTAGAGTGTATACGCAAAAAACAAGCAATTCGGCCAGCGAGATGAAAGACAGATTTTTCGGTGCACAAAACTGAAACTTAACGTTTAACACCACTCGGCAAAAAGGCACTAAAGTTGGTGTACAAACTGACTTGATTCACTGTTCTACTAACAGTTTAAAATGCAAGCAAATGCAAATGGCCTCCTTAGGCTTAGGTCCACTTGAAAAACTTTTAAATTGTTGATAATTCTAAAACTGTGCTAAAAACACTTAATCAAACATAAGAACAACACAATTCAATCACTTTTAAAGCAAAAAATGCAGAATTTAGCGAAATGTAAGAATAAAAAATCTGAGCTCACTCATCCGGGTAACAGTGTATATACACACACACACATATATATATACACTCATACACGTTAGGTGCGTCCGATTGCAATCCAAAAGACAGGTGCGTAACTACAAGTAATAGCAATTCTATATACAAAATTTCAACGTTCTGGGGCCAATCGTTTTCGAGTTATGTGAGGTACGTATACGCGTGCGTAGGTACGCACATACAGACGTCAAGGAAAAAAATCCCCTCTGAATACATTTAAAATCTATTTTACAATTCCTTTTGGAAAAAAGTCCTTTATTCTGTACGTACGTCCAGATGTCACGCAAAAACATCGTTCAAATGGATTGGAGAGTGGTTAAAATGGATATTTTTGTTGAAATATGATACTCGAAATGTATCGCGATTACAATACTTCCTTTACTTCACACAAGGAAGTAAAAACTATTCAATAAAATTATTTGTCATCTTCTAAAACTTTTATTTTAGGAAACAAATATGATGTTATTTTTATCTATTTAAAACTGTTAATTCTAAGATTCTAATAATACAATCCTTATTACGATGATCTAATTTTATGATTTGTACCCTGTGAACTGTTTGATGTTAGTTTTAAGATATTATGAGGCGAATGGGGTTTTTTAATGTATATGACGATACTTTAGTTGGTTGTTTATTTTAGATATCATTTTTTGCTAATTTAGTTACTACTCTTAGCGTTAGAACGAGATCAACGTCTTGGTTAACATGATTCAGAAAGACAAAGAGAAAGAAAATGGCGAAGAAAAAAGAAGGGTCAAGAGGAAGAACTGTGTATGGAGTGGACGTGAAGCTGCAGCTGGTAACATTAAAAAAATAATAATTGCTTACATTCATATTAATTAAAATGAAAAATTCGGAAAAAAACCTTCAATAATACATTTTGTTTTAAATGATTTGGTTCTTCTTCCCGCGCTCCCAATCTGAAATACTAAAAAAATTATTGTAATCTCGACACCAGTGAAGATTACAAAAAATATTACAAACATAAAAAAAAGATTAGTAGTAAAAATATGCATATGTACGTAAGAAAATGAAAATAAATTGACATTTCAATGTTCAGATACTAAAGACGCACTCATCTTAATAAATGTTTGCATTTGCAGGTTTAAGTATTGTTGCGAAAAATTCGACGTTTGCGCCTGTGTGTAAGCTTTCCGGCATAGCACTTGGGTTGCCATAAAATAGTGTATGGGAGGGTTGCCAGATTGGCGACTTTATCGCCCATTTGGCGACCAAATTATAACGCAACAGTATGTAATTGGGCGGGATACCAGAGTTTCACTATAGGTGTAGGTGCAGTACCTCAGCATTAACTGTGAAACTCCGCCCAAAGAAGAGAAATGAGCAACCAAAAAATGTTGGTTTTGTCTGTGAGCTCTGTTGGGTTTGTGACATCAAAAAAATTGTACAAGAAATGTCATTAGGGATTGAAAACAAGGCTTATAAAAGACACATATACGTTGGCTGGTCATTTTGTTTAAAAGCATTATTCAATTCTTTAAAGCGCGAGGGGATAACTAGTAACTAAAGAACGAAATGAGGTCTTACTTGATTTGCGTGCTTTCTACTGATACGCTTCTGTTGAGTTTCGTAATCAATATTCTGACTATATTGACCATAAAAACACTGTTTACCTGAAACATAAAAATATGATTTTAATCACTCAGTTTTATTACACACTTAATAATGAACGGTATTCAAATACTTATTACATTCGTTTGTTCCATTAAACATATTTTCTGCCCTGCTCCACATAAGAATAGCTACGCCTCTGTCCTTTAAGTACTCTTCATTTAAAGCAGATGTTTGCGTTTACCACACATGATAAAGATGATAAAGATGAAAATGATAATGACAAAAAAGGTGAAGAATGAGAAGAAGAATAAGATGAAGAAGAAGATGATGGTAAAGATGAAAAAGATTAAGAAGAAGAAGATGATGAAAAAAAAGGGGAAGATGAAGGGGAAAGAGAAGAAAATGAAAAAAGTAAAGAAGAAATTTTTTTCTTTTTTAAAGCAGCTATCATATTTCATTATCTCTTACAAATATATAACTGTATACATACGTAGCGTATTCGGAAACTAAGTACCGATTCATTCTAGCGCCGTCGCAGCGCTGTGGTCGGCGTGCCGCGCATGCGCACTAGTCTTTCTTGTTCACTGACTTTCAATTGTCGCCATTTTGGCTGCTCTATGTTGTGTTTTCAGTTTGCTGTGCACATTCAAAAGGTTTAAGACAATTAGTTCTCCCGCTGACTGTGAGATTCGTACGGTGATTAAATTTTTGAACGCGAGGAATGTTAAACCGGCCGAAATTTATCGTCAAGTGACAGAAGTTTACGGTGAATACGCGATAAGTGATGGAATGGTGAGAAAGTGGGTAAGAATGTTTAATGCAGGTCGAACAAATGTCCACGCCGAGGCTCGGAGTGGTCGGCCTTCTGTTGTCACCGATGATTTGGTAAGAAAAGTTGATGAAGCAATTCATGAGAACAGACGCTTCACAATGACAACTCTTTCAAAGGCATTTCCACAAATTTCCTGTACTGTTTTGTTCGAAATTCTGTCTGACCGCTTGAATTATCGCAAACTGTGTTCCTGATGAGTTCCGAAAATGCTCACTGACGTTCACAAAACAAAGCGACTTGGTAGTGCCCTGACATTTCTCACGTTGTACAGTGATGAGGGAGAAAACTTTTTAAACCAAATTGTGACAGGTGATGAAACTTGGGTGTGTCATTTCACACCAGAATCGAAACAACAATCGATGGAGTGGAGACACACTCATTCTCCGAAAAAACAAAAGTTCAAAGTGACAATGTCATCACAAAAAATCATGTGCACCGTCTTCTGGGATAGACAAGGCGTTTTGCTTACTGAATTTCTTCCCAGAGGTGAAACCATTAATGCGGCACGATATCGTGAGACATTAACAAAACTAAGGCGTGCCATTCAAAACAAACGAAGAGGAATGCTCGGTAAAGGAATGGTGTTGCTCCATGACAATGCTCGGCCCCATACTGCCGGTGTCATTCAATCGTTAATTCGACAGTTTCATCGGGAGCAGTTCGATCACTCGCCGTACAGCCCGGACTTGGCGCCGTCCGACTATCACTTCCTGCACATGAAGCGCGAGCTCGGTGGCAAGCGGTTTGGATCTGACGATGACACGAAAAATGCTGTGGAGTCGGGGTTATCGAAACTGGCTGGAAGTTTCTTTGACGATGGTATACAAAAGCTGGTCACCCGCTATGACAAGTGTTTGATCATTGGCGGAAACTATGTTGAAAAATAGTTTAAGACATGTATTTTCATGTAAAAATAAAATTGGATTCGAAAAAATTGTTTTACTATTTTTTTTCTTTTCAAAACGGTACTTAGTTTCCGAATACGCCTCGTGTATATGCAGATGAAGTTATAAATATGTGTTGTAGTTACAGCGTTCTATATATGTGATAAAAAAGAGAAAAAGATATAGCAATGTTGCTAGAGGTAGAAAGTAGATCCATATTGAAGAGGATTACAATGCCGATCCACAAGGAATATATAATTTGACAGTCAAGTCATATATTAAATCCCATTTTTATTTAAATTCACATTTAGAGTCACAGTTCAATTAGCAATCTAATCATGCCTATTTTCAGAACATTTACATTTTAAAATACAGTTGCGACAGTAACACAGCACATCGAAATAATGTCCAAGCAGCAACAGAGTTAAAAGCGAAGTAAGCACCTATCCAATATGACAGCTCACCAAGGAGGAATGTTTGGGTTTTACAAAGGTTTCAGTTCTCAGGCTTTAGGTTCCAAAATAACTACGTCATCAGCGTTACGCAAGCATTGTGGCACAGATTAAACTAGAAATGACGCAGTCCAGAAATATTATTATTTTTAGAACAAAGAGGGAATGAACCAAGTTAAGAAAGAACAGTTAAAAGGGTATTACTAAATTAAATTATAAAGCTGATTTACATATTTTTTATATTACATGTTCTGAAAATAGGCACGATTAGAGTGCCAAGTGAAATGTGGGTCTAAATGTGAATTTAAACAAAAATGCAATTTGATTTGGCTCGATTTCTTCCTTTCCAGTATGGG
>KK116163.1:108588-143417 GCA_000611955.2 Stegodyphus mimosarum
AAAGGAAAAAAACAGAAACTTATATCTAATTATGATAACACAATCAAGCAACATATAATTTGTCGATATGTGTATCTGGGAAAAAAATGAATTAATTAAAACATGGTTCCATCAGCTCTTTCTGTGAGAAACTTCACCATTTTTTTTATTAATCCCGTTTGTTTTATTTTATCTCTTTCTTATATATACATAGTAATAAATTGTTAAGAAAAGAGAATTTCATAGAACCATTCACTAATTTTCATGGCTAGAGTGGCGCGTACGGTGATAGTATATACAGGGGCTGTTCGCACATTTTTTAGACGATTTTGGTAAGCGGTAACAAAAACTCATTTGCTGAAAAAGAAGTAATTGCAATTGTACTATGTTTTTAAAAGTCAAAATTATCGTCTGGGAATTGAAAGTTTTGTTTTTATTCAAAATGGCGAATTTAACAAAGCAGTGGTTCGAAGGCTACATTTACGCTCTTTCCGAAGAGAAATATGCATACTCCGTTATCCAAAAACGATGCAAGAGTCATGGTTTTGTGATATCCAAAGCGTCCATAGGTAATATCATCAACAAGAAAGGAAAAAAACGTCAAATTGGAGCCTCGAGTGGGACAAAAATTCCAAACAAGTATCCGAGGAAAAAACGGACATCTTCGACTATTGCCAAGGTACGTTGTTTAATGTTAAAAGAAAATCCCCCTATTCGAAGGACAGTTGCAAAATCATTAAAATGCTCGGTGTCCACTGTAAACAAAATGATAAACGTTTATTTAAATCTTAAGAAAGCGAAAAAACGCAATGTGCATCGTCTTCTTCCAAAGCATATCGATCGACGCAGGACACGCTGCAGAATTCTATAGGAGAAACACTTATCCAAAGAAAAATGGGAAGCAATTGTCACAATAGATGAAGCATGGGTGTATTTAAGTGATTGTAACAAAATAAGAGCCATTTATTATCATAAAAGGTGAGAAAAAAAATTTAAGTACATAGTTCAAAGAATCGAAAGAAAGTTTTTCTAAGGGATTCATGATTGTTGCTGGTTTTTCTTATAATGGCAAGTTAAAAATAAAGAGAGTGCAAAACATGTCAAGGTTAACTCCAAATACTATCAGGAACATATTTTATCGCCCATTTTTCTGAATGAAATACCATCGCTTTACCCACAGTGCCATCCATCTGTGAGACTCCATCGGGACAAAGCTAGCAGTCACACATCAAAAACTGTAATTTTCCTAAAAGAAATGGAACAAAAAACTGGTATCGAGGCCATACTCTTCACTAATATCCCTACTAAATCTCCCAATGTGTCCAATATGGATTTTTGTGCTTTCGGACTTTTAAAAACTGCATTATCCAAACGTTGTTCCAAAACCCTAACAGGACTCTGGATAGCTGTTCGGGGGGAACGGGATAGAATACCTCTTCTGACACTTCAAAAGACATTATTATTCTGGAAATTGCGGCATCGAAAGATAGTTCAGAATAAGGGATATCAAATAGAACATTTAAAACACAAGAATTTTATTCAATTTAGTTTTGTGAATACAATATACATCGTCTAAAAAATGTGCGAACAGCCTCTGTAGCTTGACTTCGTAGTATCTATACGTATAGTGAGAAGAATGTCTCCTTGTATGTTTGTTGGCAATGCACTCAGTCACAACTATAGCTGTAGTTTTCAAAATTTCTATAATTACTTTCTGGGACCTCAGAATGATCGACGTCCACTTTTTTCAAAAAAAAAAAAAAAAAAAAAAAAAAAAAAAAAAAAAAAAAAAAAAAAACATACATTTTACGTGAATGTAACGAACTTCTGATTAAAAACTTAGCGACCTGAAAGCTTTGCATTACCAGTCTGCAAAAGTGTAAAATATATATATATATATACTTCACGTTTAATCAGAATACCTGACGAATAAAAAAAATTGTGTTGCCACTCGGAAAAATGCAATTATATTAATTTGTCTTGAATTTAATAAAAAACTCGCCTATTTAAGAGAAATTTGTTGCATTGCCCAAATTAAAATATTTCAGCGTGTGTTATCATTCAGCAAAGCGTGTAAAATACTTAATTTTTCACGCAATAACACGTACGCACCGATATACGTGTGATTGCATCACACTCATTTTCTTTGTTTATGAAAGTGGATTTGCAATAGTCGTCACAAAATGTTACTTTTATTGTGAAATCAATTATGCCACTATGTAGACTCATTAGGTAATTTCGAAGCAGGAGACGTGAAAAATGAGAAATACCCTCGCCGGGACTCGAACCAAGGACCTCTCGAATACGCGATACAATCCCACAATATGCGGTTGAGTTATTTTTAATTAATGGAGGAAATACAGCTTAGCGAAGAGACGTGATTTACTAAGTGCAGGCCGTAAAAAAGGGATGCGTAATAGTTGTAGTAGTATTTACAAGCCAGGAAAATCTTTGTTTGAATCATAAGCAGAGACGGAAAGGAAGTCTACAGCAATGCAAACACTGCAAGGAGAGAGTCATGTAAAATGGTGCAGTACGAATCCTTGAAGAAGGGATGTACTTAAATTGAAAATTTGAAATTTACAGCACTGCTGCTAATTTGTTCCAATTATGTTTAATTTGTTAAAAAACTCTGTCATATTTTTATATCTTACATATTTCCCCCTTCAAGAAGAAAATGGTTCGGCTATAGAACAGCCTCTTGAGAAAAAGCATTAAAGTGGAAGCAAAGGGAGAGAAATTTTATTCAATGATATGCAATTTCGAATGAGAAAACAAATGGAAAGTTTCAGAGACACAGTCGTTAAGATCTCACTATGCCCGTCATTTGGTTCATGAACTTCCTCATATCTGAATATATTACACATAAAAATATAATCTGTAAGTATGACAATAAAAAGTATCATATGACGAATAAAAAAATATTTTTTATCTGTAAATTGAATTTAGAGTCCACTTTGAAAGTTTCTAAGTTCCCAAAGTCCTTTGAATGTTTTCTCCAAATAGTATGAAATGTTTTGAATTTGGAGTATAAGTTTTTCTAGGAAATAATTGAAAACACTCAGAGATCTTAAAAGGTACTTGGAAATCATACCATAAATTTTACAGGCTTTTGTTAAGATGAAATATAATAATAAATATAAAATCAAATATATTTTTAGTATAATGTATAAGGTATTTTCTCCTCCTTCCAGTATGCTTTCGTGGTCTAACGGTTAGCACACTCGGCGCGTTCTGAAATGTTCTGAATTTGGAGCATAAGGTTTTCTAGGAAATAACTGAAAACACTCAGAGTTCTTAAAAGGTATCTGGAAAGCATATCATAAATTTTACAGACTTTTGTTAAAATGAAGTATTATAATGAATATAAAATCGAAAATATTTTTAGCATAAAGTATAAGGTATTTCCCCCCTCCTTTCTGCATGCTTTTTGGTGTAACGGTTAGTACACTCGGCGCGTATTGAGAGGTCCAGGTTCGAGTCCTGGCGAGGGCATTGTTCATTTTTCATATCACCAGCATTAAAATAACCTAATGACTCTACAGTGGAGCCCGAACTAAAAGCTGGTGGATGATGATGATTCTTCACCACCAGGCTTTGGCGAATGGGTCCTCAGTCGCCCTTTTAAAGGGAAAAAGGGGGAGAATATAAGGTATTTACTCCCCTCCTTCCAGCATGCTTTCGTGGTGTAACAGTTAGCATACTCGGCGCGTATCGAGAGGTTCAGGTTCGAATCCCAACGAGGGCATTACTCATTTTTCATGTCACCCGCATCAAAATAACTTAATGATTCAACAATAGTTATGAAATTGTATTTTACGCAGTATAAAACAAAATTACATGTTCTTATTGTGGAGCATTATTTTTAGTAGTGTATGATAAAAGAAAAGTTTCAATTTAGTTTTATAGCCGTAAAAATTCTTTTAAAGTACTTGCAATAAAAAATAAATATATAGAAATTAAAATTAAAGTTAAGACGAATAACTTGCATCCTCAAGTTATCTCAAAAAGTTAACAAATAGAAACTAACATTACTCCACAAGAATAATAAAAAGAATAATAATTTAACTATGTGTAGTGTGTTGTGTAGTGTATGTAATAGCACTTTGTGCTGAAACTGTGGTCAGAGTAATGTGACTGGCTAAAAAGCTGTACTACTCCGTTAGTTAATGGCAGTAGCTGACTCTTATAATAAGGAAGAACTTAAATTTAAATTTGGGTATTAGGAGTATTCTTCAATTTTACATTTATTGTCTCCTTAGTATTACTGGCCAGGAAGAGTACAAGATATTTGGAAGTATTGTAAACATTGTGAAGTATAAGAAAAATAAACAAAAGATATTTGGTTTGATGCAAGCTTTGCCATATGCAACCTTAACTGTAACCTTCTGAAATATTATCTACTCATACTGTTGGTGGTTTAAATTACTATAAATTCTTCTAAAAGGTACGTTCACTTTATCATAGGTCATGCTACTTGATATATATGGACTTCTTTCTAAGAGCATAACTGCTGATATTTACATATATTGTTTAACACAAATGTTTCAAATTCAGGTCTCAAAGGAAATTTAAATGATAGAAATGTTGCTAGAACTTCTTCAAAATTTAACTATTTTTTTGAGAAACAATGATACTACACAGTTGGTAGCTACTGTTAATATACCCTAAACTAATGGTAAAGTGAAAGGATTAATCGAATTATTATAATTAGATTAAGCTATCGATTCAATTCTTATCAAAGCAATATTGCATGGTCAAAATTGTTACCTCGGGGTGTAAAGTCATTGAATTTTTTTGATGCTGCAGACGTGAAAACTATGCAGTGTTCTCGCCGAGAATTGACCTCCAGACCTTCCGAATAAGCATCGATTATGCTTTTAGGTACATCGCGAAGGCATGCGGAAAGGAGGGAGAAAATACCTTACAAATTCCCCCCTTTGAAACGGTGATGAATTATCGTCTATCACCTTTTAGTTCGGGCGCTACTTGTGAAATCATTAAGGTGTTTCGAAGCAGGAGATGTGAAAAATGTGCAATGCCCTCACTGGACCTATCGAATACGCTTCGACAGTACTTCCAATTACACCACGAAGGCATGCGGAAAAAAGGGAGAAAATAATCTATATACTACCCATTTTTTAAAGGGCGATTGGGAATTAGGGGACCCAGTCACCAAACCGTGGTGGTGACGATTAAAATCATCAAATCCTGGTGATTGTTCACCATCTTTTAGTTCGAGCGCTACTATAGGGACTTTTACATTTTTTCGAAGTCAAGGAACTGATGAAATCTGCAATGCCCTGGGCGGGACTCGAGCCCTGGACCTCTCGAATGCGCGTCGGGTATGTTCCCAGTTACACCACGAAGGCATGCGGAAAGGATAGGCGAAATACCTTATAAAGTTACTTAAGAGTACAATAACACACTCCATTCTGCAACAAGATTCCCACTGTCTTATCTAATGTATACCCCCGGGGGTCGACGTAGAGAACTTTGAGAAGCTATTGGCTAGGATCTGTACCTAGGCAATGAAGTAATTTTAAACCTGGTGACTTAATAATGTAAAGGAATTTCAATGTCCTAATACACGTAAACTTTCTCCTCGAGGAAGCCATCGCCAACTTGGCCCTATCTCGTAAATTTGGCGAGACAGCCATTTACTTCAATGTTAAATGGACGTGTCCCTGTAAACTTATTTTTTCCAACGAAGCTTCACACTCTTGACGCCTTTCATGTCACATTGTGCAAAGGAGATTACAATTTTAAACATAATTTCAATAAAATTATTTACATACATACAAAATTCGTTACAGTATTATTTATTTTATTTAGTTATATACAGAAAACAAACATCCTTAAAGCGGCATGCAACGAGCGTCGAATTCGCGTGAAAGGTCCTGAGGCGGAATATGCAAATGATTATCATACCACAGCATGCGCGCAAAGTATAGGTATGAGTAACGCCATCTACATTGTGCATAAATGGAAAGATTGCATAGTGGGTTTCCAATTTGGAAATGGCATTTAACATTCGTCGCTGGTATAAAGTTCATTTTACGCATCGTATAAAAAATAGAATTTCTTACTAGCACGTGTCTGAATTCAACGGCTGCGGGATAGTGGTCTATCGGGACTGTGGTTCATCGATCTGATTCGCACTGGTCAGGATCCCATGAGGAATCGTTGGGTTCAGGAGGGCCATACTGAACATCTAAGAAGATCCCAGCGGCTCGGGTCGCCAAAGCCCGAAAGGGCAGACCTCGGCCTCTCGTCCTTGTGGAGTCCTACAGCCACGTGACATATCCTGAATCAGTAACTGTCTCGGGTGCAGGACGACAAGTGTGCATACGAACAATGCCACGACGCCTGAAGCACCAAGGATGTCAACGCGACGATCTTTGCTGTGGCCAGCCTCGGAGCTGTAATAGTCAAACGCGCCTACAGTGGTGTAAAGAATGAAGACACTGGACATAGGAGTGGCACCACATCATCTTTTCAGGCGAATCCATGTTCTAGGTACAGCATCATGATGAATGCATCCCCATCTTTCAAAAAGGTTGTACAATCACTAGGTTATTTCGAAGCAGGGAACGTGAATACCAACTAGGGCCTTTGCCAGAACTCAAATCCTGTTGATGACTGATTATCGTCCACCACCTTTTGCCCTCGTCGGGACTCGAACCCTGAACCTCTCGAATACGCGTCGAATATGTTTCCAATTACACCACGAAGGCATGCGGAAAGGAGGGAGAAAATACTTTATAAAGTAATACACGATCACACGTGCTATCCTGCTTTTCCTCGTTACAGAGGGTGTTCGATTGTTGCCTGGCTTGCATATTCTTCAGATCTCTCACCCCTTGAGAACATATATGCTCAAGGGTTACTGAGAGACTTGGCACTCGTCACCACTCGTCAGCCACTATGGTGAGGAACTCTGGCATAGAGTTTAAACCACATGGTATCTGTCACCAAGCTCGTATCTGTCACCCAAGTTTAGTTCGACTCGATGCCCTACCTGGTTACCGCCGTTGTTACTGCCGGAGATTTCAACTCTCTGTATTGAATTCTGCACATTGTATATACCGGCAAATTTATTCCTGTTTTTCTCCCAATACAGTGTGTGTACATACAGTCTCCCAATGCAGTATATATAATAAACATGATTCTGCTATTTGGTTTCGCTCCTGATCTAGAAACTTAGATGATCTAATAATTGGCTATAAATACCCGAAAACATAACATTCTTCTTTTACCTTTCCACAGTTTTATTGCTAAACACTAGGCTGATGTTTACGAAAAATATTTGAATTGTGGTTAATAAACTGGATCATAAAAATTATAATTTACCTTACCTTCATAATTTAATAATTTAAATTATGCGCTCAAAACGTATTTGGTATGTTCTGTCAAACATTTAACATATGAAGGAACGAAAACACACCAAATAACAAACCTTTAAGAAGTGAAAGATAAGAAAAGGATTCCAGAGAATATGAGAAATTCTTGTTTCGAGAAAAACTCGTTTAAAGATCTGATAAAGTTTGGTTCTGCGTAAAATCAAATTAAGATTTGTCTACAATATTTCTAACATATCACATTAAAAAATCTACAGAATATGTATATTCCTTTTTGGAAGATGCGCAAAACACAGAAACATCATATAGAATACCCTCTGTGAATTTTAAATAAGCAAATTTAGATCTTCTAGAAAACAGTTCCACGAAATCGTTCTTTTTTTATACATGTAAATTCAGGAATTTATAGTTGAATAAGACTTTTCCAGAAGTAATTTTAAATTTAGATTTTTCAAAAGGTGTTGAGTGAATTGTATTAGATAAAAGCAGTTAAGAGTTTCCTTTTATCCGTATTAAATCCATTTCATTCTGTTCATAAATCCTTTTCTTTCACTTGTTCGTTACTAGATGGCGCCAGGAGTTTCGTTTCCCATCTGCCGAGAAAATTTAAAATTCTAATCTAATACTTCCAAGATAAAGTTAACCATTGAAATATTTTAAATATTAAAAAAAAGGCTATTAAATTTACAAATTTACAAAGTACACATGTAAACAATTTATTTTTTGCATTCAAATTTCAGTTATCATCGGAAACAGCTTTAAACTTTGAGAATAAAAAATGAAAAAAAAAAAAAAAAAGCTTAAATTAGCTTTTATTTAAAACTCATAAAATAACTAATGAAGGCGGAAATAATTTATCACATAGTTTAACGGGAAAAAGAGATGAAATAATTCTCTTTAAAAAAGTTCATTTTTCAAGTTTATATCACGAAAAATAAAATTGTGGTGCACCCTTTAATAATTTAATAAAGATAATACCTTGTTTAGGAATGAAATTAGATTATGAAATTTCGTTATTTTTAATGAACACTCGCTTTTATTATTCATGATGTAAAATTGTAGATGAATTTTCTAAAGAGAATTACTAAATCTCTTAATTTCATTAATTTACATAAATTATTTTTCTCCTTTTAGTTCATTAATTATTCTATAAATTTTCAACAAAGCATATTTTATAAAAGTTTTTTTTTTCATTCTAAAAAGAAAAGGGTTCAAAAGCTTCCTTTTTAACGACATGGTATCAATTAAATTATTCAATTAAAAATCCTTTTTAAAAATTAATAATCAGTCTTATATCTACAACAATTCTGTTACGTCAAATGGTCTAAAAAATTCAGTAGCTTGCCGTAAAAACAGAAATTAGGCTAAAATTTCACATAAATTTTATTTGAAGGATTTTTTTCAGATGCACAGAATTTTGCCAACATTAAAATTCTGAGAATTTTAGTTTATTCCTCAAGCGAAGACAAGTGCAGAAAATCGCTTCAATATTAAATTTGTTAAATTCAAAATCAAATTTAGAAAAACCTTTTCATTACATTGTATTTTTATTCATAATTAGCGTCTAAACTTAATAGCTTATCAGGGAACAAAAAATGAGTGGCTAAGTTCTGACCGCAGTGACAAAACCACAAACGTGTTAATGCGAACACAAAGCTCGTAAAAAACACGGCTAGTTAAAAATAAAATTAAAAAAAACTTTGAGATTTCATATTACGCTTAAAGGTGCGTTTTTTTTAACATTTTGTGGATTACCTTTATTTATTAAATATAAAGTTCTTCGCAGTTAAACCACATAAAATTCAATTCAACTCGAAAGCAATATCACAAAATATTTAAAAACAGCCCATCTTTAGAATTTCCGATAGAGAGTCTCGTGAGCTGGAGATAATTTTTTTTTTGGGGGGGGGATAATACTGCTATTGCTCGCTTTGAAATCATTCAGTTTGTTAATCAAAAATTCGTTAACGTTTTACAAAATGTGAAACAGATAATAAAGCAAATTCGAAATATAAAATTCGGGCTTCCATGTGCCCACGTTCGGGTGGAGGATTACGTTATTCAAAATTTGATGAGTACAGTCGTTTTTCCCCAATTTGAGAAACATGCGTACATTCATGCACATTCTTCTTAATTTAATTTCTTTTAAAATATTATTGGGCGATTAATATTTAGTGGCAACAATTTGAAACGTGATTCAGCCTTTTACAGTGATTCAACGCAAAATCCCGTTTCGAAACTAACAGACCATCTGAGCTAACGTTCCTTTGGGCTAAAAAATAAATATACACCAAAGGGGGAGCTTTTTTCATTTACACATACATACATATTTCGAGAGCATTTGATCTAATGCCCCTTTGGGCTAAAAAATATTTAAAAACACCATAGCTTTAGAATTTATGATAGACAGTCTCGCGCTTTGGAGATAAAAATATTTTATTCGGCACAGTGAGTTGCCACTGCTCGCTTTGAAATCGTTGATTTGTTAATCAAAAGTTTATTAAAGTTTAAAAAGTATGAAGTAGATAATAAAACAAATTCCAAATTCGAGCTTCCAGTTCGCCATGTTAAGGTGGAGGACTACGTTATTCAAACTTTTATATCACTAGGTATGGTTTTTTTTTTCACAGTATGAGAAACATACATGCGTTCATGCAGATTCTTCATAGGGCGGTAATATTTGGTAGCAGCAATTTGAAAAGTGATACAGCTGTTTATAGCGATTCGGCCAAAATGCCGCTTCGAGGCTAGTACCAATTCTAAGCTAATAATAATATCGCAAAAGAAAAAAAAAGAGTTCAAGATTGTATTTACTTCCTGTGTGGAATCTCAAGTTCGTTACCTATACGATATTTGTAATCCATATGTACTGACAGCTAAATATGAAATTCTTAAACTAACATTTCTTTCAAATATTTCTAACGTCTTTAATAAATCGTAAAATAACTTATTTTCAATTAAACAAAGAAAATTATGAAATCTTTTTAAGCTTTTAGAAAATATTTACGGAGTGGGCTAAAACTTGAGAATAAATTATGACAATCTAGTGTCTTTCTGTCATTTATTAAATTTTTCTTTGATAGGTAAATAAAAATGTATGTGTTTCTATTTAAGTAATTGTTAAATTCTTTATTTCTTACTACAGATTGATACTTGAAGGCGTTTGTATTCTGATAAAGTTAGCAGTCTTTGAGGGAAATTACTAGAAATCATCATCATCATGAGATGTAGATGCTCGTCGGCATTTTTTTTTTTTTTACTCTTATTAATTTTTAACTGTGAAAGAAAAGTTGTTCACATATAAATTTATTTACAATGAATCGATTATTCCGAGTGAAAAAATTCGTAACTGAGCTTATCTATTTTTCGACTAGAATTTAATAAAAACTGCATATAGAAATATTTGAATAAGATTTATATTACGCTGTAAATTAATTAGTTCCATTTACAAATTGTTTGGGGCGTTATTTATGTTCGTTTTTAATGGAAATGAAAATAAGGTAAGTCGGATTTAAAATAACTAAAATCTTGAAACCTTTCAACACCGTAATTACAACAAGTATATAATTTTAATGCCTGCGTAATGCCATATAAATTGTTTTGGAGGCCGTATGAGTGCCATCAGCTTAGAACCACTGCTCTAATTAATGTTTTTTTTTTCATAATACTTGGGTGAAAAGAAGAGTTTCTTTCATAAACTTTGAAAATTTCATATCCTTAACACAGATACATTTTTGAATGTTAGGATTTTAAAGGCCTATGAAAGAATAAAATATTACGTACCACAATAAAACTAAGAAAATCAATTAATAAAATGAAATGTTGGTGGAAAGGTATATAAACTTCCAAAGTAGAAAAAATTGAAAAAAAAAAAAAAATCTGGATTTCAGAGTATATATTACGCCCAAACAGGCTTTTTCTTTTTTAACATTTTCTATGTTACCTTTCTTTATCAAATATCATGTTCTTCGCACTTGAACCATATAATTCATTTCAGCAGAAATATCAGAAAAATATTACGGCGTATTCGGAAACTAAGTACCGTTTTGAAAAAAAAAAATAGTAAAACAATTTTTTCGAATCCAATTTTATTTTTACATGAAAATACATGTCTTAAACTATTTTTCAACATAGTTTCCGCCAATGATCAAACATTTGTCATAGCGGGTGACCAGTTTTTGTATACCATCGTCAAAGAAACTTCCCGCCAGTTTCGATAACCACGTATCCACAGCATTTTTCGTGTCATCGTCAGATCCAAAGTGCTTGCCACCGAGCTCGCGCTTCATGTGCAGGAACAAGCGATAGTCGGACGGCGCCAAGTCCGGGTTGTACGGCGGGTGATCGAACTGCTCCCAATGAAACTGTCGAATTAACGATCGAGTGACACCAGCAGTATGGGGCCGAGCATTGTCATGGAGCAAGACAATTCCTTTACTGAGCATTCCTCTTCGTTTGTTTTGAATGGTACGTCTTAGTTTTGTTAAAGTCTCACAATATCGTGCCGTATACCTCTGGGAAGAAATTCAGTAAGCAAAATGTCTTTCCTATCCCAGAAGAAAGTGCACATGATTTTTTGTGATGACATCGTCACTTTGTACTTTTGTTTTTTCGGAGAATGAGTGTGTCTCCACTCCATGGATTGTTGTTTCGATTCTGGTGTGAAATGACACACCCAAGTTTCATCACCTATTACAATTTGGTTTAAAAGGTTTTCTCCCTCATGACTGTACCGCGTGAGAAATGTCAGGGCACTACCAAGTCGCTTTGTTTTGTGAACATCAGTGAGCATTTTTGGAACCCATCGGGAACACAGTTTGCGATAATTCAAGCGGTCAGACACAATTTCGAACAAAACAATACGCGAAATTTGCGGAAATGCCTCCGAAAGAGTTGTCATTGTGAAGCGTCTGTTCTCACGAATTGCTTCATCAACTTTCCTTACCAATTCATCGGTGACAACAGAAGGCCGACCACTCCGAGCCTCAGCGTGGACATTTGTTCGACCTGCATTAAACATTCTTACCCACTTTCTCACCATGTAGCATTCATTATTTTAATTAACCAAATTATTTTGAGTTTGAACTTTCCTATCGATATCTCAAAGTTTCAGTTGCTGCCCGAATTTAGCGCGAGCGAGATATTTATGCAAATCGCATATATCTGTTAGCAGTTAAAAGGCAGGAGTTAACGAGGGGAAAGAGAGAGCCTTGGATTTATCGCCGTAAGGCTGTGCGCGCCAAGATTTCCTCTGTCTACTAAAAGTTCGCCTTCATAGTCATTTGCAATTACCAGTGTTTGCTAGTGAAATTCGCATTATTGCTGTTCACTAAGAGTGAAGCTTCCCTCGCCGTCCTACTTAAGCTAAGTTAGGGAATTGAATTTGTTAACACCCTTTATTTTCGTATTATTTTAGTTCAGCCCAAGTAGTGGCTTACTCTCAAATTGGAGAGTTGTAATTATTTGAATTAAAGGGTCACTTTTAAACCCTCCTTCTGACTTTGTAGTTCTTCAACACTAAAGGACATAGCCTAGATTTGCTCACTGTCCTCCACATAGGGTTTCACAGCTTATGCTAACGAAGAAAGTCAAGAGATTGAAGGAGAAACCTTATAACCATTCCATCACTTATCGCGTATTCACCGTAAACTTCTGTCACTTGACGATAAATTTCAGACGCTTTAACATTCCTCGCGTTCAAAAATTTAATCACGGCACGAATCTCACAGTCAGCGGGAGAACTAATTGTCTTAAACATTTTGAATGTGCACAGGAAACTAAAAACACAACACAGAGCAACCAAAATGGCGACAAGTGAACAAGAAAGACTACTGTGCATGCGCGGGACGCCTACTACAGCGCTGCAACGGCGCTAGAATGAAACGGTACTTAGTTTCCGAATACGCTACGTATATCACACTAAAGAATAAAGTGATTCTTGCATGAAGACCATGTAGTACAAGTTTTTCTTATTTTCATTCACAACGCATCTCATACATCAACATATTAGACTGAAATGTAATTCAAGTATAATTAATTTGGTAATCCGAGAAAAAGAATAAAGAATAAACTAACCTAGTAAGCAAAAAATATCCGTTACGTTCCGAATTCTAAATATTTGTTTGCATAAACATTTATCGCAAAGCCTGCTGGGAAAAAGGTATCAGACGATTGTAAACACACTATCGCCAGAGATCACAGGATTCTTTTTATTTTCAACAATTTCAATGCCAAAACGAAATTAATAGCTCTTCTAGGCAAATTGCTCAATTATTAGCCCACGTTATGACGATATATATTGCATTATGTTATGAGCATCATAACTTTGGTTGGATTATTTTGGTTTAGTCTATTATTGCAAAATATGCTGTTTTTCTTTAGGCCAATGAATGTTCTATAGAAATTTATTTTTGCATATGAAAAGAAATTTCTGTTAAGTTTCTCGTTGTCAATGCACACACTCCTCAGTAGTTGACTATGAGCGGCTGAACTCTGCATTCGTCGTCAAGCGATGAAGGTTACTATGTTGAAAAAATGTCTACTGCATATGCGGGAAGTATAATCTCTGTTACTTCAAAGCACGTGCATGTAAAGAAGGAAAGCTTCTATAGACGTAATGTAAACCAGTTTGACTACAGCGCCGCTAAATCGTGGAGTGAGAGATTCCAGTCGCTAAATCTCCAGGTGTACAGGAAACTGAACAATAAGGTACGGAATAGAAGAACTAATAGGATTCGTTCTATGACAAAATTTTTCAAGATGATTCTACTTCATATTTTCGTAATTTTGTTACTCAAAATTAACACACCATTAATGAATCTACGTGCACGGATCACTGATTTGATTTACGTCAATGCGACCGAAAAAAAAGATGTCACAGGTGTCTGAATTGTGGACAAACGCAGATAGCCCCTGTAAAGTAAACGTTTTCTTCTGCGGTCTGACTCCTGCTTTGGCGAAGCTCTTGTCCTTAATCTTAGAAGCTCTTTACTAAGGCTATAAGGTATTTCTCTCGCCTTCTTAGTACGCCTTTGTGGTGTAGTGGTCAGCACGTTCGACGCGTTTCGAGAGGTCCGTGGTTCGAGTCCCAGATAGGATGTAGGGTTTAACTCTTTAAATCTCAAGTTCTTACTTAGAACTCCACAAAAACTTTACAAGCGAATAATCGCTTAAGTGTGAACAGAACAGGTGAGACTTGAGAAGGGTTAAAAACCATTTATTATCCAGTATATTTACAATCAGTTCCTGCTTGGAACTTTATAATAAAGCCACCATTCGGGCTTGAACTTAAATACTAATAATTTGAACTAAAATTAACTTAACTAAAGTTCTTAAATAAATATAGCCGAAGCTATCAGAATCTAACTAGTTGGCCCCTAAGTATTAATTGAATCGGCGAAGCCTAGCGAGGGCCTGGATATGGCCGAGCGTAGTAACAGCTAAGAGATACGTGGCCAGAAGGCAAACGCGCGCTAGTCAGGAAATCAGACTCGCTTTCTTGAAGTCGGTAAGTCACTAAGTCACGACTTAAATAGTACTCATTCTCATTTGCATTCTGTGCGTTTCTGAATTCACATTCTGGCAGGAAATTGTAAACTGAAATTAGAATAAGATAGGAAAGATACAAAACTTAAAATAACAGTTAGAAAACGCATTATAAACCTTACAAGGACATTGCTCATTTTTCACCTCTGCTGCTTTCAACAAATACCTAATGTCTCTACAGTGGCGCCCGAACTAAAAATAGTGGGGGATGACGATTCTTCCTCCCACCAGGATTTGACGATTGGGTCTCCTAATCCCCAGTCTCCCTTTAAAAGGGGGAGAATATAAGATATTTATCCCCCCTTCTTAGCATGCCTTCGTAGTGTAATGGTCAGCACACTCGGCTCGTATTCGAGAGGTTTCAGTCCCGCAAGAGCACTGCTCGTTTTTCTTATCCCCTACTTCGAAATAACCTATTCTGGATTTTCGCATGTTTGCAGTAGGCTTAATTTCTGAAACTCGAAGTGCCGAAACCCTATGGAAGGCCGTCAGGAAGAAAGGAAAAAAATAAATAAATAAAATAACTAACAATTAAATTAAAATTCAATAAAATATAAAGATTATATATATATATAAATAAATAAAATAACTAATAATTAAATAAAAGTTCAATAAATTATGAAGACATAAAAATTAATGAATTATTAAGTTTATAACAAATAATTAAACAAAAGAAATAAAACATCGGACCTCGTCTTTAGGGCTCCGGCTGAAATTACTATTTCATCCAAAAATAGTTTTACCGGCCTTCGACTGAAGCTAAGCCCCGAATGTACGGTGTAACGTATTATTTCAAGAGATACAAAAGCCAGTCTTTTTCAAGATCACCGGGAGAAAAAGGTAAAACGATTAAAACGTCCCTAATGAGAATAGAAAGAATACTATTGTAGAAACAGTATGAGAGTACGGAAAGAAATTTAAAACTTTAAAACAAATTAGGTTGAATTAGCTACAAAACCAAAGAAAGAAGAGATCCTTCGATTTCTGACCGCGATGCCCTGCCGATCGATTTCCAGCTGTCAAGCAGAATGCGACTGAGGAGATTACAGCCGAATTCGATCCGTTAACAACATGAACAAACGGAAGGTCTGTCCAAGTTAAAATTTTTCGTCCCCCGCATTTAAGTTCAAATGTTTGCAGAAATGCGTGAAAAAGGTTAAATAACCACCCGACTACGTTCTGTAAGAACGGAATAAAAGAATTACGAAAACTTCGGGAAAAATGTAACTTAAAAGAAAGATAATTTGTAGCAAACGGGTTAATAACCTAAAATGTAAGTCTCTTTTCGAAACATAAATTTTGCTAGAAAAAGGACTCGTTTATATTTGATCGAAGGTCGTAAATAATATCTTAAGCATTAAAAAAAAAGCATTTATTATGTGTTGTCTGGTTGGTATTCGCAATTCTCATTGTAAAAGATATTTTGTCTGGTTTTCTAAATGAAATTAACAAGGTGAATTTCTCTTTTTTTTTTTTTTTAGTCCAAAGGGATTTAGTCCCGAAGGACTATTACTTTCGTTTTTGCGTCGGAAACACAAAAACGGCGTATCACTTTTCAAATTGTTGCCACTAAATGTTATCGCTCTGCATTAAATTTTAAAAAATGAAAAATCTGCATAAATGTATGCATGTTTTTTTTTGACGTAGCTTTCTCTTCAAAAATCGTCTGCGTGCGTTGCACGGGAAAATAAAAAGGAATTCTAATTACAGTTCTAAATAAATAGCCAAATAAATGTGAAATTCGTAACAATATTCTCTAAAACTTTAACGAATTTTTCATTAACAAACTCAAAGATTTCAAAGCCAGCAATACCAACGTTGTACAGAAAAACATTTTCATCTCCAGCGCGTGAGAGCGTGTACCGAAATTTCTAAAGATACGCAGAATTTAAAATTATTTTGCGATATTGCTGTTGAACTGAATTTTATGGTTTAAGTGCGAAGAACATGGTATTTAACAAATAAAGGTAACACACAAAATGTTAAATAAACGCCCCTTTGGACGTAATCTAAAATCTGAAACATTTCAGATTTTTTTTTTTATCTTCCGCAGGCAATTCTGTCAAGTTTATTTTAAGGACCGTAAAGATTTTTGTATTTCTGCAGGTCGCTCCATGCATAATTTCTGCGTTTATAATCTCTTTTCATTTCTGTCAGAGATCTAAAGCTATTTTAGCAATATCGACCTGCACTGGTTTGATAGAAAATTTTTTTATCTCCTTTGTTAATAAAATAATAGTGTTAGACACTCTTTGCTGTTGCAGGTAAAAATTTTCTGTAATTTAACAAAACACTGGAAGACCATACACTTTCAGATAGCACAGGAAATTACTATATAACGTAATTTAGCGGTTATAAAAATGTTTAAATTTTAAAATTTAATTCAGAAAGAAAGAAAAAGAAAAAGAATTAAGAAACGAAGAAAAGAAAGGAAATTAAACGCTCGCGTACAAACGACGTTCAAAAAGTTCCAAGGGTGCATTAAGCCGCGAGTGCGTGCACTGGGTCCAATGCACGCGGGGCGATTAAATAAACCTTTATCAAAGTACTCCTATTTCCTCCCCTCCATGCAAGACGTTCAGGTCCGATGTAGTTTAGGTTTTTTTCGCTGGGGCTTCAATTCGAAACCTTTATTTTGATCGGATCGGGTCTTTTAGACCCAGCGCGCCTATTCGTATTATACATAGTTGAATTTTGATAGTATAGAAAGCTGCAAACATGTTGCGCAATTCATCTTACAACGAAGAAATGTTGCCTTGTTGTTGCTAATGTTAACTTGTCTCACCTACAGCCAGCCCAAGCCCACGAAATTCCTTTGGCAAGGAGCGAAAGTTTACGCTTGTCATTGGCAACAGCACCGTACAGGTGGCAGTACGAGTTAGCTCAGTTCCGCCCCTAGTTTTGATGGAGAGCACCCAGGGGGGACGGGTCTGAAGGTCATCCACTTTTTTCGCTACCACCAACCTCTCGAGAGGACTTTCGGCTCGCCGCATGTTTAGAGTGCCCCCATGCCTCACGGATACTATACACTTACAAACATCCATGCCTTCTCCGGGATTCGAACCTGGGCCCTTCGGCACGGTAGTCAGCGACCCTAACCAATATACCGGTTGGGCGGCGCAAACGTTATTAGATGTATCAACCGGCAAAGAATGTATTGACGAAAATGAGAATGGAAGTGGTAATGAATTATTAGTTCGCAATGATATCTATTTAGGAACTAATATGGATTTTAAAACGAAACTCAGTATGACATAAATTGCTTTATTGGAAAAAATCATCACACACACACACACAAAAAGGATGCAGTTTTTGTTCAGCGAAAAAGCGCAGAAAAACGAGAACGCGCTGTGCCGAGTGTGAAAAATATTTGTATTTATAGCCCACGTATTCCACTCACTTTGTTTAATGTGCTGCTAACATTTGTTGCTGCATTTTTTCTCTGTGTCTATATTTCTAATAAATATTCAAAACAGAGTAAAGGTATACTTTTTTTTTATGCTGATTACCATTTTCTATTCCTTTAAGAAATTTTACACCATGAAAGCATTTGTAGAAATTAAAAATTTTTATGTGCATATTTTTTAAGTTTGATCACAAAATTTATTATTGGCATAGCTGTAACACTTTTTCTTTAGATTCACAATTGTTTCTTGAAAAAAAAAAACATGAACCAGGTTTTTTGGACCCACGGCGAGCGTTCGAGTAATTCATATGAGCAAGCACGCTCCCGGGTTAATGAGAATTGAGACAAAGGTTTTAATGCCTCAGGTGTTCTGTACCATCTCCTCCAAGTTGAATATAACGCACAGAGCGTTCATACAATCAAATGAAACTGTTTAATAACGATTTTTGCAAGTAAATATAGAATTTCTACGCAAAAACCAGCACTTCGGCCAGCGTGCAGAAAGACGATTTTTCGGTGTCCAAAACTGAAAGTTTACTTTGAGTCCCACTCGGGGAAAATGACACTGAAGATGATGCAGAAACTGACTTAATTCACTATTTAGCTAAGAGTTTCAAATGTAAACAAATGGCTGCTTCGTTAGGTTTCGTTAGGTTTAGTAGCACTTAAACAATTTTTAAAATGTTGTTAATTCTACAACTAACGCATGCAGATTAATTCACAAAGGCATAAAAACCTTAAATAGAACATGACAGCAACATAATTCAATCACTTTGAAAGCAAAAAATGCACAATTTACGAATACATAAGAATAAAAAAACTGAACTCAACGAGCTGGGTTACAAACTGGGTATATATATATATAACCAAAATGAGAGGTGCACAACTACATGTTATAGCAGTCCCATATGCAAAATTTCAACGCTCTGGGGTACTTGATGAAGAATCAAGTACACAACACTTGATGAAGAATCAAAATACAATTTGTTCGTCAGTATTTCATAGTACAGTTCCCAAAGACACTTTACAGCCGTCAAAAAAAAAACTACGATAAACATATTGAAACAATCATCAACACAGCTTTCATGCTATAACCTTGAAGACACCTTCAAGACAAAGCACTAAAGTACAGCTCCCGACTCGGTCAATCGCTCTCGGAGCTCAAGAAACTACCATTCAACTCAACATACTCAGATACACTCCACGATAAACTCACGATACATTGCTTATCCGCAGGGTTATAGCTTTTTGACCTGCTTCGAGAACATTCTAGACCAAACCGGTAAGAATGCTTCTCTCTCCGTCTATGGCACATCACGAATTTTGTCGCCAAACGGGCGATTTCGCACCAAGTCTGGCAACTCTGCCTTTCCTTGACATTTTCTGGCAACCCTAAACCCGCTTTGCGGGGAAGCCATCTTACCGCAGCTGGGGGTTTCGAAACAATATTAATACATCTTTGAAACTAACGCACAAGGAAGCAAAAAAATCCCATTCTAAACAACTCGGTTCGAAAAGGTCTTATCACATATGCAAAACATTTCGAAAGAACAACTGCAATTTGGTACAATTTTCTGCTTTATCAGATGAATTAACAGCGAGTCACCAGGAATCACTTAAGGGTTACCATGTAAAGGCGGAAACTGGCTGTCCATTACAAATACAGAAATTCAAAGAAAGCTCTGTTGGGGGAAAACTTTTACGATCTACAAACTTTTGCGGAAGGGAGGAAAGACATCGTGCGTTTTTCTTTCAATGTTTTAGTATTTGAAATAAAAATAAATAAAAAATTTAAATTATTTTTAAAATTTAAATAAATTTAAAAGTAAAAGTGAGATCCTGCGTTATTTCTGCAAAGATAACATTTAATTTAGTAAAATAATAGAGAATATAAAGGAAATTATCTCCTAGAAAATTCGAAGTGAAATTTAGAAAGTAAATGTGCCTACTGTGGTAATAAATAGTTGGTAATTTAGAAAATAAATGTGGGCTATTGTGGTAATAAACAGTTGGTAATTAAGAAAACAAATGTACACTATTATGGTAATAAATAGTTGGCAATTTAGAAAGAAAATGTCCACTATTGTGATAATAAATAATTGGTAATTTATAAAGTAAATGTGCACTATTTTGTAATAACTCGCAATTTAGAAAGCAAATGCGCACTATTGTGGCGCTAATTAATTGCAGTTTGTAAACACATACACTGGAATTCACAATTAAAATGAAAAAATGAATAAAACCAAAAGAATTATTGCTGGTTCCATAGAAAGATGCCGACTTATCAAGGGCAATCGGAACCTCTCCATGCAATCATCAATAATTCACGAAAAGCGCGTTTCGTCATCTCCCATTTCTGAACAAATCCTCATTCAAACTTAGAACATGCGAATTACATCTTATCAATTTAGATCTGTGAGATAAAATTACATTCGGATTCATCACATGTGCAAGATGACGAAACCCGTGTTGGGGAATTATATCACATACCTGACCATACCTGAATATATATGTTACTGTGAAAGACCGAAATTGGAGAATGTCAACATTCACCAAATACGTCGGTGAAAGATCGAATATAACATTGCATTCTTGTACATCCGGACCCTCACCGGTGTATGTCGACAATCACAGATACGCTCTGGTGTAGGTCGAAAAGAGAGGCGACTGGCCGTTTCCCATAAATGCAGTCGTAAAAGCACGGGCCTCTCGTGCAATTCAAAGTCTCGTAATAGTTTAAGTTGTTGCAATGAATCAGATTTGAATCACATCATGTAATTATTTCTATTTTATGTTCTCATTTACTACGTACTGTATAATTAAGTTAGTTTTTTAACTTCTATTATTTTCCTTTCTCTTTTTGAATGTATCGTGTGTTTTAAGTACTTGTGTGTTTTTTCGCGACTGAATGACGGAGAAGAAAATAGAATATTCTCGTATATTCAACATTCACCATTAGTACATGGTGAATGTCGACATTCACCGGTGTAAGTCAGAAATAAGAGTATTTGGAAAATATTTCGGGCATACACCAAGCGACTATATGAATGTTGACATTCACCGGTGAAAGTCGACATTCTGTAGATTTCGGTGTTTCACCGTAACATATATATACACATATTGCTAAAATAATTTTAATAAATAGGAATCATTTCAATATTTATATATATTTTCATCAAGCTTATTCTCTCAATAAAATTTCTTTTAGTTGAATTCCCTTTGCAAAAGTTGATGAAAAGGGTAAACCTGAAACTCGGCAATAAAATTATTCCTACTTACCCCAACCAATGAGATAATAGAGCTTGAAAGGAGCATCCTGTTGGAAAACGGATACAGTGATCCTGCTATGAAGCAGCAATCCTTCTACGAACATCCAGTTGATACTAGCCATTGCTGCATACATTTTAATACACATCAAAAGTTTACACAACCATTCCTAGGAAATAAGAAAAGTACAAAATTATACCACACAAATTATTTCAATTTTTAATCATGTAATATCATAATAACAAGCAAGCTTTAATTAGTAAGGAAATATCTAATTTCCCCATGCCTGCTCTCCTAGCGTCAGTAGGTAGAACTTAGCTGTAAATGGAAGTTGCAATTGGTAGATTCATAGTTCAACTCTCGGTGTGAGTACAGTTGATCTTCTCCCGTTTCTCGCTCCAGAGGTGTCAAGTTTCTTCTAAAAGTCAGATGTCAGTACTTATTTTCATTTCCTGTTATCTATGTATATGAAAAAGAATGTCTGCTTATGTGTTTGTTCGCGATTAACTCAGTCACTACTACAGCCATCGTCACCAAACTTTCTACCATTCTTTTCTGAGTTCTGGAAAAGATATACGTCCACTTTTTCCCAAAAAAGAATTGTTGAAATCAAATATACTAATTAAAAACTCTTAAAACGCTCATTTCCGCCATCATTTTTTCCGAGTGGCAACAGTCTCGCGAGTTGGGGATGAAAATGCTCTATTTCGAAAAGTCTTGCTACTGCTCGCTTTCAAATCGTACAGTCTGTTGAATAAAAAATTTGTAAGTTTTACGAAACCTATATATATATGTATATAAAGAAGAATGCGTGTTTGGTTTTCCCGTTATTGATTTCTGAACAATTATGATTAATTTTTGGCCACATTTAATCGACTATACACACTGCCGGCCACACAAATTGCAACACAAGAAAGACAAGAGATATCACAACAAAATTTATTTAGTAGATAACATGTTGACCAAGTATCAAATGATTAAATTAATAGACTTCTATGAAGTGTGGTTACTTCCAGAATCAGTAGCCAGAGTAGCCGCCATTGTTGGAGATCACCGCTGCCGCTCGCCTCGGCATTGATTCAAAGAGACTTTGGATGTGTTCTTGGAGTACAGCAGACCAAGCAGCTTCCACACGTTGCGAAAGTTGATTTGGTGTGGCAGCTTGGGATGTAATCTGGGTCAATCGATCAGCAACCATGGAATACATGTTTTCTATCGACGAAACATTCGGAGAGCGAGCCGGCCAGGAAAGCAGTTCAATCTGGCGATTGACGAAGAACCCTTGGACAATACGTGCCACGTGTGGTCGCGCATTATCCTGTCGAAATATGGCTGTGAGCGAGCTCTGAAGGTAAGGAAGGACAACTGGCTCCAACACCTCGGAGATGTAGCGCTGGCTGTTTAAAGTACCGGCAATGCGTACTACAGAAGTGCGAGAGTGATATCCAATACCGCCCCATACCATAATACTCGGTGCAGGACCAGTGTGGCGCTGCATAACGCAGGTGTTCAACATCCTCTCTCCACGGTGTCTCCAGACTCGAATCCGACCATCACGGTGTTGCAGACAGAAACGTGACTCGTCAGTAAAGACAATTTCATTCCATTCTGCCGTCCTCATCCTTCTTTCATCGCACCATGGGCGCCGGAGACGTCTGTGGGTCTGCGTCGAGGGTAGACGAAGCAATGGACGTCTTGTGGACAGACCACTCTGCTGTAAACGGCGTCGAATGATACGCGCAGACACTGGATGATGGGTTACAGACTGATTGTGCTGTGCTATGGTTCGTAATGTGACTGAAGCATCCGTCACTACCATGAGCACAATGTTCCTGTCATCACGTGAACTGGTGCACTGAGGTGGATGCGATCGAACATGTCGGTCCGTCGTACCCTCCTGCATCCAACGGTCACATATCCGCATTAAAGTTGTTTGGTTTTGTCCAACACGACTACCGATTTCCCTGGAAGATAATCCACACTCTCGGTAGGCCACTATCCTTCCTCTGTCGATCTCGGATACTTGATCAAACGATGATCGCTGTTTACTACGAGGCATAATGGATCGTTTTTTTGAAAAAAAAAAACACAAGAAAAACACAATTGCCGAACTGGAAATTGTCGAAAACTCCAAGCCTTAAATAGCGCTTTGAAGTGGCGCCACGGGCGCGCGTGATGTGCGTCTGCACTGAAATTCTAATCCCTTGCATATCTCACCTCCGCTAATTCATGTTGTAAATTTCATGTTATTTGCATGCTTCCTTCAGGGTGTTGCATTTACGGTGGCCAGCAGTGTATATATATATATATATATATATATATGAATGTAGGTGAAACATTAGATGGAACTTGAGCTTTTACGACCATTTGATTAAGTGGAATTGATTAGGTCGACCATTTGATTAGGTCGGCGAGGGCATTGCTTACTTTTCAAGACTCCTGCTTCGAAATAATCTAATGTATCTACAGAAGATATTTCGTTTTGGATATATTAAATTATCTTTTGGATATATTAAGCATATCACTGTCGCTTGTTGTTTGTTTGTATATTGAGAACATCTTGAAGCAGCTTTACGAACATCGCCTCACTAAAGAAATTACTAACGCACCAGTATCCGAAGGTGACATTTCGAGCCTTTCCAAATGCTTCTCATTCCTCTCGTTCTATCAAAGCTAAAACTACATCAAAGACCTATTGCTGCAAAGCAAAACAAGCTACATAGAGAAGGAATTGACATAGCATCATCACGTTCTTAGTCGAAAAGGAGCAATCTTCTTGTCTAAGCAATGATTTATGAAGTAACTATAGAAGAACAGTGCAAGTTAAAAAAGTGACGGATTGGCAACAAGAAATCGTATAATATAAGTAAACTTGAAATGCAGTTCTAATTCGAAAGTCAAGCAGTATTTGATATCTTAAGCTAAAAATGTTTTCATCTCATTACACACAGAAAGAAGGAAAGTCTTTTTCTTTTTCAATTTCTTTCGTTTCGACTGATTATAAAGAATGAACAGTTATTTTCCAGTAATTTAAACGTACTTAACATAGGTTTATTTTCCTTCTTCTGTTAATAAAATTTACAGCTCAGTCCTAAAAGACTGTATTCCAGAAATAAAATCCTGGCGTAGCTGTTATATACCCCACTAGTATGATTTAATACCCAGTGGCGAAATTGGGCTAGACTTAAAATTTCAGACTAAAAATCCAAAACAGATATTTTACAGGAAAGTGCTTAAAGCCTTCACTACTCAATAGGCAGGATATAGAAAACCAGAATTTTAAATATATTTAAAATCTTAACATAAGCCTTTTTTAATAATTTAAAAGGTAACATTATAGAATTATTAAAGAAGGGGAAAGACCAAAGCTTTCCCGACGAACGATCCGTCTTACTATTTCGGCATTTCTCGGACAAAAAAAAGCTTCTTTTTTACACTTGCAGAATGAGTCAACGGACACTCACTCGCCAAGGAGAGGCCTCCTCGGTGGACACTGCTGTTCTTTTCGAAGAGAACAGAAAATTCTCTAATATACACCTGTTGTTTGTTACAAACCCTCCTTTGAATTTGAAATGAAGTAATTGTCCTGGAATTGAATATATCCATGAAATTTTACATATTTTAAATACCACAAAACTATTCGGAGGTCCCCTTGACCAGCAGGCATTGACCAAAGGCCAGGGAATGGCCTCACCTTGATCAATTTTGAATAACGTAGTCCGCCACCCAAACGTGTGCACCTGAAAGCACAAATTCTAAACTTCGAATTTTATACTTCATATTTTTAAAATTTTAGTGAATTTTTAACAAACTCAGCAATTTGAAAGCGAACCTGTATATCAGAAATTTTAAAGATACGCTGTTTTTAAATATTTTGTATTTTGTTTGTAGAGTCATTATGTTATTTCGAAGCAGGAGACATGAAAAATGAGCAATGATTCGAACTTCGGACCCCTTGAATACGCGCGGATCGTGCTAGCCACTACGCCATGAAAGCATGCTAAGAAGGCGGGAGAATAACTGCGAAGAACATGACATTCAATTAGTAAATTTAACACAAGACAAAAAATTAAAAAAATTTAAATTATTAAAAAGACAAAAAAATTTCCAAGCCATCTTACTAAGGAAACTGGAAACAAAAAAGAAAAGTGTATACCATGTATACCAACACTTCATCGGGAATTCTAAACACATGCTGCTTGAAAATGTTTGTAATTTTGCTGTTGAGTTGTATATGGCAAGAGCGAAGAAAATGCTGCTTAATAATAAAGCTAAAAAGTCAAAAAAAAGAATGGGTTAACAGGAGTGAGCGCAACATTAGACTGGTAGACTGCAAGCTCAAACAGAGCGTAGGAAAATCTTGACAAACCCCTTTAGGCGAATGTTAAAATCTGAAACCTTTCAGATTTTTTATTTTTTTTATTTCTTATTATTATTATTGCTTTTTTTTTACAATTTTTTTTTTTTACATTTGCAGTGCTGCTGTATATTTATTTATTTATTTTGTTAGTACTATAACTTATTTGTGTAAACTTTATTCTGAAGAAGTTGAGAAGTTGAAATTATAGCTAACAATAAATAAATAAATAAATAAATAAATTGACTTGCAGCTGTTTAGTTTTCTAGAATTCTCAAAATGCAGCCAATCCTCTTATAAACATTTAACAAAATTAATTTAACAGCTCTTTAAAAATTGCTGTAAACACATAAGATATTTCTTTCCCCCCTTTTTCGCATACATTTGTGGTATAGTGCACTCTCGACACGTGCACGAGAGGTCAGTGGTTCGAGTCCCGGTGAGAGCTATGCTAATTTTTCATCTCTCTTGCTTCTAAACTACATAATGTCCCCAAAAGTGGAGCCAGAACTAAAAGAGGTGGCGGATGACGATTCTCGACCACAGGGATTTGGCGATTGGGTCCCCTAATCCCGAATGGCCCTTTAAAAGGGGGAGTATATAAGGTATTTCTTCCCCTTTCTTCGCATGTCTTCGTGGTGTAGTGGTCAGCACTTTGGGCGCGTATTCCAGAGGTCCGTGGTTCGAGTCCCGGCGAAGGCATTGCTCATTTTTAACTTCTCCTGCTTCCAAACAACCTAATGACTCAACTAATACTTTTTATATTAAATATAAATATACTTTTTATATTAAATATAAAAATATAAAATATATTTAAAATATATTTTATATTTTAAATATAAAAATACTAAATACTTTTTATAATAAATAAATGGACTGGAAAGTTAAGGACCACGTAAATAAATTGACAAGAAACTTAAAAAAGAAGCAACCTAGAACCTTCAGTTCGCGATACTTTAAGTTTGCATAGCTAAAATATGAATAATTCTAATTTTACTACCCTTACATTAGAGTCTTTATAATTTTTGATAAAAAAATTCTAAGCATATGTTATAACTTCTAAATTCAATTTGCAAAATTCGATATAAATTTCATTTAAAAGATTTATTTCTGCTCTATCCGATAGCACAAGCAGTAAATGTGTGCGGTTTTCAGTTTATTCGTCAAAAGAAGATACGTGTGAAAAATTGTTAAAGCTTTTAAATTGCTCAGTTTTTAATTCAAAATTCATTAAATTAGCAGAAAAGTTATACGTACTTAAGTTATTTACTCATTTTTAGAACGATTTCGATGAAGAATTTAAAAACAAAGCAAATGCTTCCGGCAACAACATTATATCTGAAATGAGAAATACCGTTTGCTGCTTTAGAATGTATTATTCTTTCAAAATATCGCACATGACGCTGTAGATTGGAAGACATGCTTTTGCCCTTTCCAAAGTGAAATATTCATATTCCATAATTCAAAAACTTTCTGAAATGCATGGTACTAAAATTTCTATGCAAGTATTTTTTATAAGCAACATTACTGATCAGGAAGGAAAAACCGTCAGTCATTACATCTACATAGAAACAAAATTCTACAAAAGTGCAGAATAAGTATATTCTCAAAATAAGCGAAAAAGGTACGTTCTAGTTCTAATGTTTGATAAGTTAAGTAGCTGGTAAAAAGAGAAAAATCCGCTGACGCAAAATCAGTTACAAAGCCTTTGAACACAACTGTAGCAATAATGTAGCAGCAATAAATAAAATAATAAACCAAGGTTTATAACTTAAAAGAGTTAAAAATCTTAATGTTCACCAGCTTTTGCCGAGGCATGTGGCTCAACGCAGAACAATTTGCAGAACCCTACATGAAAATTATTTAGCAGAAAACGCATGGACATACTATACATGGAAATACCCTTGATGAAGCATGGGTTTATCTGAATGACAGCAACATGAGAAGGTTTATTTATTTATTACCGAAAATTAAGGGGGAAAAATTTACAACCCTGTTTCAGTCATTGCAAAGAATGTTTCAGTTAGGGTTTATGACTGTCCCAGTATTGTCTCACAAAGAGAAATTAAGAATAAGAAGTGTGAGGAAAAGTCTTAAAAGCTGCTAACATTAAGTTTTAAAAAAAAAGGTAAATCAAATTTTGAAAAACGGTTTTATCATCTTCCATTGACAGTGAAAATTTCAATACTTGCTTATTAGGAAGTAGGCTAAATATCAATAACAAACTTTTCACTGTGACACAAAAATATAACATGAATGCACTAAATAAAAGCTTAATAAAAAGCAAGCCGGATAGCTGCAGTTTCGGATATCAGAAGCTGGGATGACTGAAATCTGGTTAAGTTGAGTTCGACTAAGTTTTTACAAGTCTACAGAAAGAAGTCTAATTATTTGTTAACAACTTCTGAATTCAGTTAATATACACTCAAACTGCTTACTTATTTACGCTTACATGCCAGTCTCGAAATGTAAATAACGTTCAGAAATGTAAAATGTAAAATATGAATGTAAATAACGTTTCCAGTTTCAGAAATGTAAATAACGGTTGACGCATATCGATATGTACTGTTTTGAGTTGGCAATAGTGCGTTACCAGTAGTTCGTTGTTCGTTATACTGCTGAAATTTTAGTATTGTGTTCGCAGTGTATTCTACTTCTCAGCGTATTTTTTGTGTTTGCAGATCAAATGAGACGGAGTGTCAAGTTGAGAAAGTTCAGCATTTCCAGCCCATTCGGCTCTTTTAGTTTAAACGAAAATCTACTGCAGCAGAAGGGCAAAACCAATTCAGGAGATATTGCCAAAAAGAACGACGAGAAAACTTTTCTCTCTTCAGGTTAAAGAGATTTGATTTTTCGGGTGGAAGTTCAGAAAGACTGTCAAATTTCACAAAGTAGACATCATTTAGCATCTTCGTGGAAATGAAAAGTGGGTGTTCGCCGAAAACATGGCGGATGAATGTGTCGCAGAAAAAACAACACAAGGGGAAAACATCAAACAAAATATCGCAGGAGAGAAGAAAGCAAGCAGAAAACATTGCGGTATAAAGCAACGTGATAGAAAACAAAGTGGGGCAAAAACTTTGCAATTTTAAAACATAGTCGTACAAAATATTGCAGTAAAAATTAAAGCACCCATAAAACATCGCATGATGATAATATCGCAGCCCGGTATTTCCTGAGTATGAAACTTTTAAATGAATTTTCAGATAAGGATTTCTGATTACAAGAAGTAAATACGTAATATTTTCAAGTCTACATTTTATATTTTTGTATTAATTAATAAATTTTAATGAAAAAGTGAAAACGATAAATTAAGCAATCAGAACTGGAAATTACTAAAAATTAATGCTATGTATAGCAATTAATATAATTTTGAAATTAAGTTGCTAACTAATAAAAGACATTATTCAGTTAACTCTCTTTAGATGAAGTATTAGTAGATTTTATGAAAAAATATATTATAAAAATGAGTAGAAAGAGGAAGATACGCATGTTTAAAATTTTATTAACTACAATATATAGCATTAATTTCTACTAATTCTTAGATTTTGAATGTAACTTTCCTTCAGTAAAAATTTATTAGTTAATTTATGAATATAAATGAGAAAGTTTGCTCGTTCGCTAATAAACCAACTACTACTACAGCTACGAAAATCTGCTCTATTTCAAATGTTGTTGTCACTGCTCACTTTCAAATTCTAGAGTTTGTTAATAAAAAATTCCTAAGTTTTACGACGAAATAAAAACAGCATTGGGAAACATTAAATACATTATTCCCGATTCCAAAAATTCGTGGAAAGGCACTTTGACTATCCCCATCTTCGTTCGATTTTAATCAGCCAAAATATTAATTAAAAAGTCTGAAAGCGGTAATTTTTGCACTCATTTTCGTGAGTGGCAACAGTCTCGCGCTTTGTAGATAAAGAAATGCTTTATTTCGAAAAGTGTTACTGCTGCTCGTTCTCAAATCGTGGAGTTTGTTAATAAAAAATTCGTAAGTTTTACAAAATCTATGTATGTAAGGAAAATGCCTGTTTGTTTGTTCGCCTTATTGATTTCTGATTAATTATGATCAATGTTTTGGCATATTTAATCGACTAAAATTGAGTATAAGTGAAATATTGGATGGAATTTGAGCATTTACGACCGTTTGATTCGAAAGACGAAACTCATTAAAAACTGCTTGCCGTTGTTGCTGATATAATGAGAAAGAATTAGCTTATTTTTATATCGAAATATTTTATATACTTTCCATATCGCATCAGACTGAAAAATGTATGACTATGAATCGTGTTTTCTGCATCGTTATAGGAGAAGGATTACAACGGCATCGCTCTCTCTGTTGTTATAGAGGCTGTTCGCCCATTTTTTAGACGATTTTGGTAAGCGGTAACAAAAAATGATTTGCTGCAAAAGAAGTAATTGCAACTGTACTATGTTTTTAAAAGTCAAAATTATCGTCTGTGGCTTGAAAGTTTTGTTTTTATTCAAAATGGCGAATTTAACAAAGCAGTGGTTCGAAGGCTACATTGACGCTCTTTTCGAAGACAAATATGCATACTCCGTTATCCAAAAACGATGTGAGAGATGATTTTGCGATATCTAAAGCGTCTATAGGTAATATCATCAACAAGAAAGGAAAACAAAAAACCCGTCAAATTGGAGCCTCCATTGGGACAAAAATTCCAAACAAGTATTCAAGCAAAAAACGGACATCTTCGACTATTGCAAAGGTACGTTGTTTAATGTTAAAAGAAAATCCCCCTAGTCCAAGGACAGTTGCAAAAAAAAAAAATGCTCGGTGTCCACTGTAAACAAAATGATAAACGTCGATTTAAATCTTAAGAAAGCGAAAAAATGCAATGTGCATCGTCTTCTTCCAAAGCATATCGCTCGACGCGGGACACGCTGCAGAATTCTATATGAGAAATGTAACAAAAGAACTATGTAACTATGTAACAAAAGAAGAGCCATTTATTATCATAAAAGAGGAGAAAAAAATAAAGTGCATGGTTCAAAGAATCGAAAGAAAGATTTTCTAAGGGATTCATGATTCTTACTTTTTTTTCTTATAATGGTAAGTTAAAAATAAAGAGAGTGCAAAAAAATGTCAAGATTAACTCCAAATACTATCAGAAACATATTTTATCGCCAATTTTTCTGAATGAAATACCATCACTTTAGCCACAGTGCCATCGATCTGTGAGACTATTCAAAGAATCAATCAGTACAAAGCTAGCAGTCACACATCAAAATTCACTGTAAATTTCCTAAAAGAAATGGAACAAAAAACTGGTATCCAGGCCATACCCTTCACTGACATCCCTACTAAATCTCCCGAGCTATGGATTTTTGTGCTTTCGGACTTTTAAAAACTGCATTATCCAAACGTTGTCCCAAAACCCTAACATGACTCTGGAAAGCTGTTCGGGAGGAATGGGATAGAATACCTCTTCTGACACTTCAAAAGGCATTATTATCCTGGAAATTGCGGTGTCCAAAGAGAGTTCAGAATAAGGGATGTCAAATGGAACATTTAAAGAACAAGAATTGTATGTAATTTAGTTTTGTGAATACAATATACATCGTCTAAAAAATGTGCGAACAGCCTCTGTAGTACAAAACTAAAACAGGGGTAAAAACATTACTTACGTTTTGTGCTTATGAAGCATGACGCGAAATTGACTTAGACTTTTTTTATAGACAGAAAACATACTTTTGCGATGTTGTCATCATGCGATGATTTCCTAATGCTTTATTTTTTCCATCATATTTTATACGAATGATAACTTAAAAGGGCGAAGGTTTGCTCACTTTGTTCCCTACCATGATGTTTTAGTACAGCAGTTTTTCCTTTCGCTTTTTTTTTCTTTTACTTCCTCGAGAAGGGTTTACAGTGACTTGGTTTTACTTGTCTTTCTTCTTTTCAACATTTCCGCCCGATGCTTTAACTTGCTTTTATTTATCATTGAAAATTGACTTGGACACCAGGTCCATGACAACGTTCGTCCACATACGGCCAAACTACCTTCGTAGCATTTTTTAGCCCTGAAAAATTTGCATCGACCTGACACTTAAAAATCCTTGTAGGCTTTCTCGTGTAATTTGTTGAGGTGAGATGAAGCGGCTCAAATTTAATTGTCTTGTCTTAAAATTTACAAAATATGTACGTAAATAAATAAAATGCAAAAAAATTTTTTTTTCAATCTGAAAGGTTTCAGATTTTAAATTACGTCCAAAGGGGCGTTTTTTAAACATTTTGTTTGTTACTTTTATTTATTGAATATCATGTTCTTCGCATTTAAACCATAAAATTCAGTTCAAGAACAATATCGCAAAATAATTTTAAACTGAGCCTATCTTTAGAATTTCCTACACACAGTCTCACGCGCTGCAGATAAAAATGTGTTTTTCTGTACAACGTTGCCATCGCCCGCTTTGAAATCCTCCAGTTTGTTAATCAAAAATTTGTTAAAGTTTTACAAAATATGAAATCGTTAATAAAACAAATTCCAAATTTGGGCTTCCGGATGCCTCTATTCGCGGCAGGATGACGGCATTCGAAATTCGATGGCTTTAGTACCGTCGTTTTATCACGATGCGAGAAACATACATACATTTATGCACATTCTTCATTATTTAATTTCTTTAAATATAATACAGGGCTGCAATATTTTGTGGCAACAGTTTGAAAAGTGATACAGACTTTTAATGTTTCCGACGCAAAATCGCAAAACGAAAACAATAGTCCTTCAGGGACAAAGCCCCTCTGGACTAATAAAAAGGCCAAAAATTAAAGAGAAAAACAATAAATTATTAAGGAAAATCATTTCGTGAGAAAATTTTTCTGTACTGAAAATGACGGAATTATCACAAGAATAAAACCCGCTGTGATAGCTGTCGTGCAAGCCACCTACAGAACCAAAAAGATCTGCCTTGCAAAGAAAAATAAAGCCAAAGAATTCCATGCATTTTAAAAATATGACAAAAGATGTCGAATATTTCTATCGCATTGTAAATGGAGATAAGTATGCGGAAAGAATGCATGCCCTAAAGAAAGGTTTAGAACAACTGCTCGATAATATTTTTGGCCTTTAACCATGAAAATCTCTGGCAAAGAAGCTTAAAAGAAAAAAGAGCGACTCTGGTTATGCGAAGTAGTTAGAGAAAGAACATTCTCAAAAAATCTTTTCTTGTCGTGAATTACTAATGCGACGCTCTAAGCCGAAGAATGTAAATTATTGTTATATCATTTTTAAATTCTTTGTTCAATAAAATATTCTACATCGGTAATAAACCTATAACCCTTCATTTCTCGTTACTATTTCTGTCGATAGATGGCGCTATCGGCGCTTCCACTGGTCGCCTCTGGGTATAAATATGATCGACATTCGCTTTCTCGATTTTGCAGAATTTTTTGCTGATGATGAAGGGAGACCCGTTTTGGTTTCGAAATCGATTGGGATTTTACAAAATCTACGCCGAATACAATTGTCGATTTGCCTGTTTTATAATAAACCTATACTTTTACTTTTTAAATGTAAATGACTTAAGATATTCCTATTACAATTCATAATAGATAATTACATAATTTACAAAAGCATTAAAAACTTATTAAATTACAGTTATAATCCATACATTACGTAATTTACAGAAACATATTAAAAATTTGTTAAATTACAGATTTATTTATAAGGTATTTCTCCCGCCTTCTTTGCATGCCTTCGTGTCAGTGGTCAGCACACTCGGCGCGTATTCGAGAGCTCCGTGGTTCGACTCCCGGGAAGGACATTGCTCATTTTCTCGCCTTTCCTGCTTCAAAACAACCTAATGACTCTACAAGTGGCGCCCGAACTAAAAAAGGTGGTGGATGATGATTCTCCACCACCAGGATTTGGCGATTGGGTCCCCTAATCCCCAGTCGCCCTTTAAAAGGGGAAGTATATAAGGTATTTCTCCCGCCTTCTTGACATGCTTTCGTGGTGTAATGGTCAGCACGCTCGGCGCGTATTCGAAAGGTCCTTTGTTCGAGTCCGGCGAGGCATTGTTAGAAACAAGCCTCAATTGTTATCTTTCTTTCATAGTTTGTCATTGTAAGAATAACAACATCTGATCTTTGTTGATGTTCGATGGATTATGAAAGTAAACATGACACTTTGATATATTAGATATAAGGGTATATAATTTTCAGTTTATTAGAAGAAATGAGAACGTTTAGTTCTTGCAGATCTCGAACAGACATTGTTCATTTTTTATCTTTCTTGCTTCTGAATAACCTATTGTCTCTACATATTTTAAAAGGTAAAAATATTCATCATATTATGGTTATGTGTTCCTAAATTAATACTATTAAATAGTAAAAATGGCAATAACGGTGGTTAAATTGAAACTGTCGATGAGAAATTTAAGAAAATTAAATGCAGCCGTACTTTATGTATAATTCCTTCTTATACTACAGAGGCTGTTCGCACATTTTTTAGACGATTTTGGTATGCGGTAATAAAAAATCGTTTGCTGCAAAAGACGTAATTGCAATTGTACTATATTTTTAAAACTGAACATTATCGTCTGTGGCTGAAAAGTTTTGTTTTTATTCAAAATGGTGAATTTAACAAAGCAGTGGTTCGAAGGCTACATTTACGCTCTTTCCGAAGAGAAATATGCATACTCCGTTATCCAAAAACGGTGTGAGAGTGAGTGTGAGAGTTTTGTGATATCTAAAGCGTCAATTGGTAATATCATCAACAAGAAAGGAAAAAAAAAACGTCAAATTGGAGCCTCGAGTGGGACAAAAATCCCAAACAAGTGTCCAAGGAAGAAACGGACATCTTCGACTTTTGCAAAGGTACGCTGTTTAATGTTAAACGAAAATCCCCCTAGTCAAAGGACAGTTGCAAAATCATTAAAATGCTCG
>KK116164.1:0-10111 GCA_000611955.2 Stegodyphus mimosarum
GATCTTTTACCAAATTCATTACTTGTTGGAAATACTTCCTAGGTATCTCTAATCTCTTAAGATATTCCATTTCAGAGCACCAACCCTTCCATTCATTTTCCAAATCTAGGGGTAAATCATCATCCCATGCCAAACCTCTTTCCCAAATTTCTTACACCATGTATATTCTTTAACATGATTTGTTCTTGTTAAGTATTATTGTTGTGCTTTTATATCAATATTCTTTGTAATAATAGTTTTGAAATTGTTAATTTCAACGCCGGGAGTGTTTTGTATTAGCTAAGAATTATTAGCGCCAGCCTGTCTGCGACAGATGAGAATGTTGACAAATAGCGCATGCGCACTTGAAGTAGCGTTGAACTATCGTCTGTGAGAAACTGTTTTTTATACTTTTTTTATTTCCTTTTAGATTTATTGCAGTTTGCTTAGAACATGTAGCTTCTTAAAATGATATACGTATTTGTGCATTCCGAGTTGCGCTTCAGATGTGACGCTGTAAGCAAGGAACCTAGCGCCAGAGTGTCCCTAGGGAAATAAATATATTGAATGTAATGTAGAGTGCGTTGTTTCTAATATATGTGTGGTTATTATTTTACTGTGATTTATAGCTATCGACGAGAAATAGATTCATTACAATAGTCTTTAAAACACAACGCTTTGTAGATTTGATACTCTCTAGGTTATCTATAAGAGGTTGAGCATCCAGTTGAAAGGTATCAGAATCGGTATTCCATAATATTCCTAAAACTTTTAAATGGAGGTCAGAATCTTCTTGTTCACTGCATAACATATTTTCTTTCCACATTTCCCTTAGTTTCATAGAATTAGAGTTAAATTTACGTAAATGCATCCCAGCATCTTTAAGAATTTTAGCGGCAGTAGAATATAAATAGTACGCTTCTTCATCAGAATTTGAACCGGAAATTAAATCATCAACATACAGGGATGTATCTAACATTTCATAAACTTTATAATGCTCTTTCTTATACTTCTGAATATGACATTTGATAGTAGCAGCTAAAATGAAGGGGCTACAGGTAACGCCGAATGGTACACGCGTAAATCTTAGAATTTTGAATTAGTCAACTGCCTTATCATCAAACCACAAAAATTTTAAATAATTTCGGTCTTCTGACGTTAAGCCAATTTGGAGAAAAGCCTTCTCTAGATCCGCGCAGAATGCCACTTCGTGTTTTCGGAAATTGATGATAATATCTAAAATGTTTGGGTTTAAATTAGGCCCTGGCCATAAACAATCATTTAAAGATTTAAACTGATTTTCTTTTGAAGAAGCATCAAAGACCATCCTCACTTTAGTGGTGGATTTGTCGTCTCTCGTAACGGGTCTATGTGGCATGAAATAACCGTTCTCAACGTCATTATCTGAACATTCTTCAACTACGTTATTTCCCTTTTGTTCAGTAACAATGTCTTTATATTGTTGGAGAAGATCGTCATTTTTCGCGAGCTTATGATTTAATTCAAAGAAACGATTCTTCACTATTTTGAAATTAGTCCCTAACCCTTCTTTACTGTCCTTCCACAATAATTTCGCTTCATATTTGTTATTAACGAATTTTAAATCGTTTTCAAATTTATTTATGATTTCTTTATCTATGTTTGAAAATTCATCGTCTAATACCAATTGCCTCAAGGTCCCACAATTTCTTTAAATCTTCCTGTTCGGCATTTTCAACACATAACTTGAAAACGGATGCGTCTTTATTTTTTCCCTTTTCATCATTATATATGGAACCACAAAGCGACCATCCAAATAAGCTTTCACACACAAATAGCGATTTTGTTATTTTTTCTGCTGTTCCAGGAATGTTTATTTGCCATAAATAATCGGCGCCTATCAATAACTGCACTCGAAAGCCGCATAACGTATTCCAATTAGACAACTCGTATTTCTTTAATTTGCTTTGGACATCTGTGTTTAGTCTAGGCGGATAAATCATGGCGGTAGAAATCGTGTCTGTCACCAACGCCTCAATGCATATGTTTCGTTCGGGAATTTTCACATTCTGTAAGGTAACCTTGACCACGTCATAAATTTTTTGTTTTGCTTTAAGCGCGCCGAAAGAGTATACTAGCAATTTTTCCTTCCTTACTACTGGGGGTTTTAAATATGATGTTAATTCTTTGGTAATAAATGTCCGTTGACTGCCACTGTCAAAAAGAGACAAAGCAAATTTTGACTGTAAATCGTATGATATTTTCACGCAACATGTTTGCAATACAACTTCATTAAATAAATCTGAGTTTTTGATATCACATTGAGAAACGGAAGTTACTATGGTATCACTTTCACTTTTAGGAACATCAGGGGGCTTTTCATTTGATTTCATGCATATCGAAACATTATGAAACTTACTACCGCATATTTTACAAGGCTCATTTAGAAGTTTACACTTCGCAGCAATATGGAATTTCCTAAAGCACACAAAACACCTACCATAGTTCTTTAGCTTTTTACGTTTCTCAGGAACCGAAAGCGATTCACAGAAATTAGAATTATGTTCTGAACTGTTGCAAAAGAAACATTTATTCTTAACACTAGTTGACAAAGCAGATGCTGTAGGAATATTACGTTTAAAATTTTGGTGTCTATATTTTTCTGGTTTATCATAAGATATCCTTACGGAACTATTCAAATGCATTGTAACTTCACGCGATTCTATTTCTTCTTTAATAAAGGTGATTAGTTCATTGATATCCCAGTCCGAACTTTTGGCACGCCTTCTATTAAATTCTAAAGCAATATCTGGTGGAATCAATTTAAGTAAAATTGGGCATAATAAATGACCATAACTTCCAGATGCAACCCCTAAAGAGTTTAAATTACGAATCTGAATTTCACAATTGTCATAGAGTTCCCTCAAAGCTCTTAAGTTAGAAGAATTTTTTACTGGATTGAGATTTAAAAGCTTATTCATGTGGGCGTTAATAACAACATCAGTTCTACCAAACTGTTCTTTCAAAAGGGCGATAGCAGAACTATAATTTTCGTTAGTTAACGAAAACCCAGATACAGCATTAGCTGCACTTCCACCAAGCAGTGATTTCAAATAGCAAAATTTATCAAGTGGTGTCAAATGCTCATTACTATCTAAAGCATTCGAAAATTGGCTCCAAAACTCAAGCCATAAGCAAGAATCACCATAATATTTTTCGATTGTAAGCTTTGGAAGCTTCATAAATTTAGGTCCAGTATTGTTACTAGGAACACTATTTTCACTACTTAAAATACGTGAATCATGAGAATTGATTTGAGGGTTAGAGTTCAAATTTTGGTGAAAATGCGCTTTAGCCCACTGCTTGGCGATGTTTTGAAAATCGCCAATTCGGCGCGTTTCTGCGAAACGTCTTTGCAATTAATTGCAACCTTCCCGACACGCTCCGCAAAAACCTATTGTAAACAAAACATAGAATTCTAAACCATAAATTAGTATGGTAACTGTTGCCACAAAAATATAATAAAATAATATGCAAAACGAACATTACGATCATTAAAATATTTGTCAGTTACCGTTAAATTAATTATTTACATTTTATGTTGTAATACTTACACATTTTATGCCGTTACATAACCTTCCCGACACGCTCCGCGAAAACGTAACCAAAATGGCATCCCAGAAAGAAGGAATTTTTTTTAAAAGGGCATTAAAATTACAAACGATACCATGTACACACCGTTCCGTTTTAACTTAAAAAAAAAATCTGAGAATTGCACAATGTAGGCAACGTACACAAATAAACAAAATAAGCTAGAATAACGAAAATAAATTACAAGAAAATGCCATGTGCACAGCGTTCCTTTTAAACTTAAAAAAAACTTCAGCGAATTGCACAATGTACGCAACGTGCACAAATGAACAAAATAAGCTAAAATAACGAAAATAAATTACAAGAAAATGCCATGTGCACAGCGTTCCTTTTAAACTTAAAAAAAACTTCAGCGAATTGCACAATGTAGGCAACGTACACAAATCAACAAAATAAGCTAAAATAACGAAAATAAATTACAAGAAAATGCCATGTGCACAGCGTTCCGTTTTAACTTAAAAAAAACATCAGCGAATTGCACAATGTAGGCAATGTGCACAAATCAACAAAATAAAATAAATTGCAAACGATACCAGCGTTCTGTTCTTCAGCTGAGCCAAATTATTTCAATAAAAGGCAACAAAATATAAAAATTAAGCAACTTGCACTTCCAATAAAGTAATAAATGTACATGTACATTCACTCACCTCTCTCAGCATCACAGCTAAATCCATACCGACTCGGTATTTAGCGAAATATAAGGTACGAAAATAGCAAACACTCAACACAAAAACACCGCATTCAAAGAATACAACGAGAACTGAAATAACTACTTAAATTAACACGTAAGAATTTCGAATAAACCGCTACGTCATCTCACATTACCAATAAAACCGTTCTTTATAAAATAGGAAATACGCATGCGCGAAAACTACATGTTTCCGTAGCTTCAAAATACCCAGTCAGCCATGTTCGCGGATATACGGAGTTACCCATGTTGGCGCGTTTATTGCTCATTCAAAAACAATCACCGCCAAGCAGTGGGCTAAAGCGCATTTGGGCCCAAATTTTTATCTAAATACCGCGTAATTCTATTTTTCCATTCAATAATTTTTTCATTATAATCTTCAACAACTTCAATTTCGGATTCAATATCTTCAAGGGGTAAAAGACTTTCGATTTCACAATTCAGTTGTTTAAGACAATGATACTTTTCAATTAATTGCTCTTTGAGAACACTTAACTGATCAATTTTTTGTTCATGAATCATTTCCGACGTTTCAGTTAAAATAACTTCAATTTTCGTTAACATTTTTGTAGTAGCGGTATGTAAAACTGCGCGTTTCCGCTTCAATTTATCAAGACTATCCATTATGTTTATACTAGAAATATATCAAGGTATAAATAAGCATGCGCTTACCTGATAAATTTTATATTCCGAACTCTCAATTTAAGAGTCCTGTCGCGGACGCCAAAGAATGAAGCACCATTTCCACTTCAAGCAGGTTAGTCAGAATTCTTACCGGATTCAAAACCCGGTTCAATAACAGCACTTCAATACGTGAATAAATCAGCACACGAAGTAAAACTATTTACACGTTTATTTACAAGATTAACTATTTTAGAATTACTCTCAGAACGAGAGTTCAGAATCATTATTACCGACTCAGTCGGTTATTGTAACAGTTCTACAGATCAGAGTGCAACAGGGTTGCCACAAAAATATGCAAAATGAAACATTTACTTCAGCGCTGCCTAACGGCCAAATCGGCAGTCACAACACCCGTTGCAGAATCATTAGGGTTTTTCGAAACAAGAAACATGAAAAATGTGCATTGTCCTCACTGAGATGCGAAGTCCGGACTTTCGATTGCTAGGCGGACGTACTTGTAATTATACGGTGTCAGCCGATAACATCACGGCAAAAACATCGCGGACGAAAACGTCGCGGAGAAAACAACGAAAGGCGAAAACGTCGTGGTACAAAAAATCATGGGAGAAAATGAAGCAAAGAGGAAACATCGCAGCTCTTAAACATCGTGGTACAAAATGTCGTTGGCGAAAACAAAGCGGTTCAAAAACTTCGCAGTTTAAGAAATATCGCCGTCGAAAATATCGTGGTAAAAAATAAAGTACCTACAAATCATCGCATGACGATAACATCGAAGACATGCGTTTTTCAGGCTTTAATAATTGTAAACTTTAATTATTGTTTAATAATTGTAAAAACTCGCATAATGATTTGTGAGCGCAAGATGGAAAGAAGGATCATTTTCACGTTCATATTTTTTTATTAACTTATAAATATTTCCTGAAAATGTAAAATGGAAATTTAAGCATAGAAAATTAACGCAACTTATAGCACTTAATTTTAAACTGACATAGTTAACTAAAAGGTCATTCATAAATTTTTGTTTTATAAAGTTTTACTCGTAATTTTTCGTGAAACGTATAATTTAAAAAAGAATAGAAAAAGAAAGATAAGTAATTGCATGAACTTAGCCATAAAAAAATTTCTAAGTCAATTATGATATCATTTTGTTCACTTTTGTTAATCTGATACTCTTATAGTGAAAATTATTCCTTGTTTCGTTTAAATTTCTTGCTTGTTTAAAAATTTATTAGTTAATAAAAATATGAAAGTAAAAATCATCCTTCTTTCCACCTTGCTCTCATAAATCATTATGCGAACATCCATTAACAGTTATTAAAGCCTGAAAAACGCATGTCTGGGATGTAATCGTCATGCGATGATTTTTAGGTATTTTATTTTTTACCACGATGTTTTCGACGACGATGTTTTTAAACTGCGAAGTTTTTGAACCGCTTTATTTTCTCCCACGATGTTTTGTACCCCGACGTTTTCGCCTTGCGTTGTTTTCGTTCGCGATGTTTTTGCCACGATGTTTCCGGCTGTAACCAATTATACCATTAAGGCAAGCGGTAAGGAGGCAGAAAATACGTTGCAAACTGAAATGACATATTTATTAAGTTATATGTAAAACTGCTGGAATATCATACCGCCTTCCTTCGCTTATAAGAAGCAAGTGTGTCTTCGATCGCAAGCATAGAATCTCTTCAAACAGAGAATTTGCATTTTAGAATTTAAACCAATTGTCTTTATGCTTCCCTGAAATAGCTTGCGAAAAGCTAACATAATAATTTAAAAATTCAAACTTTTCAAAATAAAGTTTTAAGAAGCATTATTAATGCTCCTTTGTTAGGAATTCCTCTATACATCGTGACCTTAAAAATCCTCTCATTAATGATTAGTTGTCTAAATGTAACACAGATATCCATAAAAAAGCCTTAATGTATCAGTTCCTCGATATACAAATCACTTCAAGTGCTTTACAATAAAAGAGGGATTTAGTCTCCGGTCATTACGTCTCGTCTTCTCTGGGTTTTATAGTCACTAGCAGTCGGCAAACTCCGGATTTTCAGATCAACTGCTCCCTTTCTATTTTGTACACTGCACAAAAAAAAAAAAAAAAAAAAAAAAGACAGTTCTATATCTCCCGTTCTACTGGGCCGATTGACAATTCAAATTGCGTTTTTCATGTCTTGAAAGCGCGACTTAGGATATGTATTAGATTTATATATAGCATTGTTCAAATATAGTTATTTTGACTCAAAATCCGACTTTTTCTGAAATGACATGCCATTTATTTTTCATATTTCGATTCTACGACTCAAATGGTGCCAAACTGCCAAGTTTTGTAAAACTCGCACAAGTAGTTATTTAAAAATTAGCTCTCAAAATTTTAGCTCCTCAATGTTAATTGAATTTGATATATATTTATTAATAAGAGCTTTTTATTCAAAATTTCCGAAGATTTACGTGAATTTATATAACTGGCGCATTTTGAATTTTGGCATATTTGTTGAAAGCGATAATAACGAAAATGTGGTTTACACACTTTGTTAAAATTACCTGAAAGTAGAACGATGTGACTTTTTTTTCCTCTTATTCACAATGTAAAATGGCAGAAACGATGTGACGTTTTTTCCTTCCGTGCACAATGGAAGGGAAGGAAAATAGGTTGATACATATTAAGAAGTTCTCCAAGTGAATAATTCTTGGCTCAAACTGAAAAACAAATTCACCAAGTTAAATTTATGAATTTCTCCGTAAATTTCGCACCACATTTTACAAAATTTAATATCTAGGCATAATTTGAGTCTTAGAATAGAAATATGTAAAAAAATTGGTATGTTATTTCAGAAAAAGTCCGATTTTGTGTAAAAATATCTATGTTAGAACAGTGCTATATATAAATCTAATATATATCCTAAGTCGCTCTTTCGAGATATGAAAAACGCAATTTGAATTTCGGCAATCGGTACAATAGAACGGAAGATATAGAACTGTCCCTTTTTTTTCACAGTGTACATATTTGTGACATTTCTGCTGTTGCATTTTGTGCCCTTTTATTACTCTCTACTGTAAAATGTATTCATATTTTTGTGCATAACATCTGTAGTTTACGTCATATTTATGTATTTTGACTTCTAACTTCTACTGACTTCTCCAACATGTAACTTTCTCCCTGTGTGGCCATTTTCTCTGTCCTTCGTTGTGCTACATTTTACTTTGTATTGTAGTGTATCCAAGTTAATGTTATTATAGTTTCGATTCCATCCTCCTTTCCTCTTTCTTTTTTTAATATTTTCACAAAGTTATTAGCCATCACAGAAAAAGTTTATTACTTGCAAAAGCAAATTTTTGCTGCGCGTGATAATAATTTATATCCAACAGTTTCTAAGCTGTGTTGTCATTTAATTTCTAGAAAGTGTTGACTGCCAGTGATATATGCCAATAATATACGTGAAACAAATATATACCTGGAGATATCAAATATCGTTCGTGTTTGTGTTCTTGATAAAATGTACAACCCCAAGCAATGTATGATAAGTGACAAATATTATTACCATAATATTCTTAACTTTCTCTTTGGGATACCGTGATGAAGTCCTCGAGATATTCCCTGGAATGTGATGAGTAGGATTTTAAGTCCTCACAACCTCTCGATATAGTGTCGAAGAGACCGAGGTCTTGAGGATGTCACAAGTTGTGACGTGATAGTTACGACAGAATGCTTTAAAAGGAAACTAAGATGTTTTCAGATATCCCAAGGATGTGCACTGAGCTTAAATGTTCTGAGGTGGTTTTTGCTATATGAGTATCATTATTTTAATAATATGTTATTAATATGACTGTTATAGAGCTTTCATAGGGAATGGGATAGAATTTTACTTGTTGCTTATATTAATTAAAAAATTTTTAATTACGACCTAAAAACCATAAAGTTAATTTTAGTTAAATTGATTTATGTCCGCCGTTCCTTAATTTTCACTATTATATCGCGTAGAAGTTTTTGCTAAAAAGAAATTTATATCATTGGTGTTGGATGCATATCAATGACAAAATCAGACTCCAATTTCATGCAAAATGTGCACTATTTATTATCAACAGCGTTCTATTCTCAGCCATTTATTGTTCTTTTTTTTTACAGAAGCACTTTCTACAAAATCCTCTTTAACAAAGGAAACACAAATTTGACGACGTCGAAATGTTAAATTTTCGAAACTGTATACAATGTGAATAAAACAAAAATAAACACAAATGCACAGTATATTTTATCGTACAACTCTTCGTCATTTTATAACTTGCATTTCTTGACACATAGATCAGGTTGCATGGAGAATTCTGTTTCTTATTAGAGATGTATATTTCCATAAAAGATTTATGCATTTAGTGAAAATTCATTTCATGTTTTCAAAATATGTATCAAACTTCAGTCAAACTCTTACCGCGTTCTATGTTACAATTCGAAGCTTAACTTTCTTTTGGTTTAACTGCGTCATCATATGAAAATTCTACAAACGCATGCACACATACAAACGCATATTCTCTCTGCATTTTATACACGTATTTTAATGCATTAGTATAAAATTGAGCTTCGTGTAGCCGTGCATTTTGTGTGCTTTAGGAAAAGTGTTTTTGTAAGGAAAATATTATAGTTTTCAATTTGCATGTATGTCAGAACTGTTTATGCAGGGATGAAATTTATCAACAGGAATCTACAAAGTTTCAGTGAATCAGTTGAAATTAAAATCTAAATTTTTAAATGAAAGAAGAAATTTGTAAAAAAAAATTAAGAGCTGCATAATTTTTACTACTTTGGCAACTGCAATGATGATGTACGTATAATGTTTAATAACTCATAAAATAATGAAGATATAAACAAACTTATGGCATTTATTGATGGAATAACTTATATATTTTTCTTTTCAGGTTTAAATATCTTCACTTTTCTAAATATCGTCTGCTTATTAATTGTACTTTTCTCTCTTTTGTTTTTGGCATATGGGATCGCATATGGGGATCTGAAACCCCCATGAATACCATGAGGCACAAAGGGATTCCCCAAAGGTTAATATGTGGTGTGGACTAATGCACGACCGAGTCATTGTGCCTTTCTTTTTTACAGAAAAGACGGTCTCGTCAGTCGTATACTTAGACATGTCGGAAAACTTCGTATTTCCACAACTAGAAGAG
>KK116164.1:10198-30771 GCA_000611955.2 Stegodyphus mimosarum
CGAGGAGGTCCAATTCCTTGGCCACCCAGATCACCTGATGTAACGCCGCTGGACTTTTTCCTTTGGGGATTCGTAAAGGACAACGTTTACAGGAGGAGAGTGTCGAACATGGATGACCTAAAAGCCAGAATGACAACCGCAACAGCCTCTGTGGATGTCGACATGCTTGCCGGTACCTGGCGTGAAATTGAATATCGACTCGATATTCTCCGTGCGACGAAGGGGCACACGTGGGAGTTCATTGACAAGGGTCATGAAACTTTTTGAGTGTATGTAACCATTTATGTTATTAATTTTAATCTATCTTTATTATTTTATGAGTTATTAAACATCAAAATGGGTCCGGGACTTTATAAACACCCTGTATATTTTTATGTATAAATATACATCTCAAGAATGAATGGATAGAAAACAAGAAATCTCTGTTCTCTTAATCTAAGTATTCGCAATAAATAAATCCCAAACTCATCCGCATATTCGCCATATCTGGATAATCAGGATGAAGTTTTAAGCCAGATACTGTCAATTTTATTTAATGAGTCTCTGCTAAGCTATAAGGAGTATTCCTTTCCCAAAAAACAGATTGAATAAACTTGATGACATTATGTCATTTTGTTTATTCAGTTTGTTTCCTTTCAGTGAATTTGTTTCTTACAGAATTTAACATGACTACTGTCATTTAGCTCTGTTAGCTTTTTAAAGAAAGTTACGCTTTTATTTTTTCTGTCCTCGTCTTTTGTTTCAGCAAATTTATGAAGTTTGTAATGTCTAGTAACTTAACTTTCAGAGTGACAGCTGAAGTAGCTGCAGGAACAAGACAGGAGAAAGGTTAAAAGAACCCTTTATTTAATTCTTTAAAAATTTCACAATGCATCGACTTCACGCTAACAGACTACGCCTCGCTCGAAGCGGAAACTCAGCTAACAAGAACTAAACTTAAAATTGGACGACATTAACACAACAGTAGGCTTTTCCCAGGACCTCAAATAATCCAGTTATAGTTCGACCTCCTTACCCGCGACCATGAGCGCAAACACGCATGCGCCATTCGGACCGAATTATTCTCAAAATAGAGTGGAAGGATGGGGACTTTCTTTTCTTCCAGCATATCTATTTCCGGAGAAGAGAAGACTTTCAAGTGACCTTTCACACCGCAGCAAGTAATAACACCCCTTTTGGACGAGTCTATGTGTTTTGGCAGCATGCCAGCCAGGGTTGCATTTGAGGCGGTCGAACTATACATATGGTCGAATTATACTAAAATCGTGTCAAAGATTCGTGGCAGCAAAGTAAAAGCAGTTACGCCACTTTGACTGGCAATAAATGCAGAAACAAAAGCTCACGCTACAAAGGTACAGTGCTTGCCCACTCTTTTATAACTTTCCCTTCTAGAGCTCAACATTTAAACCTTTTCTCCTAATGGTAGAATTTGCATTCCTTCGCGCACGCTACTAAATTTAAATAGTCTGGCACCGACAATTAGAGGAATGAAGACTTATAGGAAAGAAAGCATAACTTAACTGGTTAGGGAAAATAAATATAAATCCCTACAATTTATTACATTTTATACTCAGGAAAATACTATATTCTGAAATCCAAATAATGTATTCCATCCTATAAAACACTTTATATGCAAGGAAAATAAAGGCACTATTGCAAGACCTCCAGTTAAAAAAAAAATCGACATAACATTCATTAAAAGGTTGACAGAAAGTAATAGACTGTAACAAACGTTGTAAAAACGTTATATTATAAGGAGAAAAACTCCTTAAGAATAAAGGGAACGGACATAACATCATTATGTTTGTTCAGTCTGTTTTTAGAAAAGGAATTGCTGTTATGGCTTAACAGCGAGTCATTACAGGAAAATAATAGGCGAAAATATATGATACATGTTATTATATATGATATTTTGCCATCAGAGTTTATAGCTTCATTATGTAACGGACCATACTTGATGAATATGCACTTGAGCTTCGCAATGCTCAGAAGTAACTGACTAAATAATAAATGACAAAGATAATGTATCAAACAAAACTGAATAATGCTATATAGTTGTAGCCTCAATAAAATTAAATAAGGTACGACTATTGATTTAATAAAATTGTTATAATGTTTTACTACTTATTATAATATCAAAAGAATTACAGTTAGTACTATGTGCGTTACATATGAGAAAAACAAAAACTCTATATTATATTTGGGCTGAATTTCCGGTTGTTTAAACGAGTAAGTAAATAATTAATTATGATATAAAAATAAACCACATAAATAGTGACTTTATAAAGAGAGGAAATTATTCAAATGCATTTAATAGGTATCATAATTTTGCTTTTTTTCTACACAATCGGGAGTTCAGATATTTGTAGATCCCTGTTATACGGGTTTAAAGGATTTCGTTACATCACAAAATACATTTCTTATAACTTTCGTATTTCTGTTATAATTCAGTCATCGATTCGTGTTTATAAAAATTACTTACACTGGGAGGAGAAATACGAAATTATTACAAACCCGCTTATAGAATTGAAGAATTTATTACCACCGAATTCATATGCTAGAGTTTATTGAAACATATTGGAGAAGATGATTTAACACGAAGAAAAAACTGGAAATCTAGTTTATTTATAAAATTGGTACTTTCATTGTTATGTGTTTATATGAATGTTGAAGCTCCTCGTCTAAAATAATTATTCCTAGTGTAGAAAATTGGAAAAATGTCATTTCAGTTTATTGTCTTATATTAAAATAAATTAGCGGCTGCTGTTTCAGGTACATGAAAGCATCATACTTCAAAGAACAGGTTCTTGTTCAAATCTATATTTATATTTATTTTTATACATATATATATTTATATATTCATGAAAGAAATGAAAAGCACCATTCAAGATATTGACAAAAAATTCAAGTTAAATTAGTTTATATATACAAATAATTTTTTTCTTGTTTCCAATCATACAGTGTATCTGCGCACAATTTTTTTACAAAGCTAAAGAATTAAGCAAATGTATTGAAACAGAAGCTAAATTTACAGGCAGTTTTATATACCTACAAATTGGTATGAAAAGCCCGAGGCATTTGGAAATTCTAGCTGAACGTAAACGATGCTTTAACGTCTAAGAATCTTTCAATAAAATTTCTTTTAAAGATTTTTAAAGACATCTTCAGTGAAAAGCCATCCTAAAAATTAAGTTTATTTTGTTCAGTTTGACTAAATCGTCAATAAATTAAGGTTCTTTCATGAATTGTATTTTGGAATAAAAAGAAATAGTACCTGCGGTCTCTCCATTGCATATCGTGAAAGAAGGTAATGAAATTAACTTCACAATTTATATGTATGCAGCGCCTGCACTACATTTATCATACAGAATGGAATTTTGCTTAACATTTGTTGGCACACAATGATCTTTGCTGGTAAAGTACATAGGTTACAGCTGAATGCATAACTGCAAGCACACTGGTACATTCAAATGCGACTTCAGTTTACATGTGACTCATTTGGATTTAGCCTTACTTCTTTTAAACAAATAAGGAACAGACTAGAAATGCGTAATGCTTGCTTCAAAGAAGAAAGGAAGAAATATTCAGAAGTTTTTAATACAGTATATTAGGATTATAAGAAAAAAAGTTCTTACATATTAGAGCAACCATTATAAAAGAAGTCGTCAAATTTTTAGATTGCGCCAAACAACTATGCACTTCAGCCCTAATAAGCAAATTTGCCATTTTCATTACCGTTATTTTTGTTTCATTCAAAGTTCTGATGATGATGATCGTTATAGATATTTTGAAACATCAATACGTACTGTTCTGAATTGTTCATAGCCGTCTTTGTAAGTGGTTTCCTTCAAAGAATACTCTTGGACATAGTTCGCGTTACATCTTTCGACTGACCGTTTTATATTTTAGAATGCGTGCTGATTTGGATAACAGACTTCGTGAATGGTTTGTGTTGTTTTTCCAAAATATCTATAACGATTTTGTATTGACAAATCGTGATAATTTTGTATCTTAATCTTAGTTTTAAAAATAGGCGCTTACGGGATGTGACTACAATGAAAGAAACTGCGGTAAAATTTCTACAGGAATGTACTATTTTGCAACAAAACCACTCAAAGGAGAATTTCAGGCACCAATTAGCAAAATGCCGTCAAGTAATTTCCATTAGAATATTAAAAAAAGGGGGAGGGGAAGCGCTCATTTGAAGTTCGTTTATTGATTGATTTTCGAAATAAAGATCTAATTATAACGTAAAATATATATACAGATAAATAATTTTTTGCAACAAATATTCCTTACATTCTTTTCTTTACAAAGGTCGCCAAATTGTAAGAAGGTGGTTTCATTAATATGTAAGTGCCAGAAAAAGTATTTAGCGTAATTTAATTCATTTATAACTGTAACTGTTCAATTAAAAACGAATTGCAAGTACTTGTGGCACATAAAATAAGATAAAACATTTTGGAGGAATCTTCCAGATAGCAAATATATTGCGACCTAATCAATCCAGAGGGAAACTAATTGTGAACTGATCAAGTCAATGAATGCTTAAAAAGCATAATCAGACCAATGTAGTAAATTAAACTAATGTCCACTATTCCGAAATACTTTGAAATACCATCCTCGTGTAAGTAACATATATTTGCAAAAGCAAAAATATAACTCTCTGGTGCGATAAGCTGCTATATCGGTTTTTAGAACTGCAGTTTAATTTCTTCTTCGATAGCTGTGGAAGAAGCAAGTTTCAAAGAACAGAAGAAGCAAGTTTCAAGACAGAAAGCTTGAATATTTAGTAAGATGAGCTACGTGGTTTGCAAACAGTACAATATGGCTGTAGCACGAAAACTTTCTCTTATAACATTTTCAATTTTCTTTTAAACATATCCGTTTTACCCAAATCGAGGAAAGGATACATTTATTATTATTACTGAAATAAATATAGTATCCATTTTTTTGTATTAGCTGAAAATTCCAAACAAATTAATTTTTAAACTTCAAGGACTTTTTTTTCCTCATATTCCTCCGACTGTGAATGTCTAATATCATTGGAATTGCAGATATTCTATGCTCAGATTTTTTTTCTATAATTCATCCTCTTTACGGGTACGTGAAACAAAAATTTCTTTTGTATGCTTTAAGTATTTGGCCATCCCATAAATAATGCAATTTTTCTTAACAATAAAATTCTAGATTAAGGAAATGTTAAAAAAGTTGGGAAATTATAAAAATTTAACTCACTTTTAACATAGGCGCGTAAACATTCTTTTATTCCCCAAAATGAAAATCGAATTTTTGTAGCACGTTTCCGACGTTTTGTTGGCTCTCGGGGGGGCGGTGAATTCTAAGAGTGCTACCTCTCTTTTTTGACTAATCTGCGTTCGCTGCCTTGGAAAATTCACGATTCAGTAGCACATTTCTACCACATTGTGCGTTAATATTCTTATAAATAAATATTTAATTCATGAAGCAAAATAGCCGAATACTCTCCTTTGTTATTTCCATAAGAAAAAATAACTTAAAATCGAATTGCTTTTTTTCAAAACATGTACTAGGAATAATAACAAGGTAAAATGACTACAAGATTTTATGACAAGATGATGCAAATAGTTAATCTCCTCACTTACAACTCGGAGTTCAATTGAAAGGAACCTAATTACTTATGGAATGACCAAATAAATAAATGAGGCGCCCCTGTATAATTAGTCTATTAGCAAACTGCCATGAAAGATGCTAAAATATTTTGTCAAATGGTTTGCCTGATAACCAACTGCTTCTGTCTTTTTTGCTTAGTAATGCTAAGATATATTTGCTGTTTATATGAATAAAAGTAATATTTATAATAATTTTCACATTTCAAATATGATAAATTGCATGCAAAATACTTTCTGTGTCAATCAGTTTTGCAATTATTAAAAGAGACTTATATATTATCCCGTCGACCGTGAAACTGTCAACAAGAAGAATTAGTTCGAGGGCTGTAGAATCATATGTATGGCTATACATATTCCGGTTCATTTACAGCTGGTCGAGAGAACTAACAACTGTTGACCTAGGACGAGAACAGCTGGATTTGCCAACAAAACAGTAACAGATTGGAATAATTATTTGCGTAAAGATTTTGCTCGTAACATTCTAAAACAAAGCTTCCGGTATAATCAGAGGACCTAACAAAGTATTGGAAATTCCTAAAAAGCCTTTTTAGTAAGCGCAAAAATAAAGAAATTCATTCCGCTGCCAACATTCATATTTCGATGGTAGCCAGCTTTCATGTTTGAAAGCCAATACCGCTTAGTCTTTTAAAACTTCATATTCAAGCATATGTATTACATCTACTTATTCCATTACTCCAAAATCTATTTATTTCGGTCTCTTCTTCCTGTCTTTACATTTCTGCCAGATATTTTCCGAGAGCCCTGTAAACTATTCGAAATGTACGTTGTCTATTATTCGAAATGTTTTAATTAAATCATTGTAATCTGTATATATAAAGAAGAAAGTCTGTGTGTTTGTCCTCTAATAACTCAGTCACTACTATAGCTATCGTCACCAAAATTTCTACAATTCTTTTCTGTGTCCTGGAAAAGGTCGACGTCTATTTTTTTCCAAATAAATAGCTAAAATCAGAGATATTAATTAAAAACGATAATTTTCGCCCTCATTTTTCAGAGTGGCAACAGTCTCGCAAGCTGGAGATGAAAATCTGCTTTATTTCGAAAGTTGTTGCCACTGCTCGCTTTCAAATCCTAGAGTTTGTTAATAAAAAATTTTTCTAAGTTTTATGATGAAATAAAAATAGCATTGCCAATTAATAAATACATTATTCCCGATTCCAAAAATTCGTGGGAAGCCATTTCGACTATTCCTATTTTCGTACGACTTTAATCAGCCGAGATATTAATTAAAAACTCTGAAAGCGCTGATTTTCGCATTCATTTTTCCGAGTGGCAACAGTGCCCCGCGCTGGAGATAAAAATCCTTTATTCCCAAAAGTTTTGCTGCTGCTGTCTTTCAGATCGTTGAATTTGTTAATTAAACATTTCTAAGTTTTACAAAATCTATATATATAAGAAAGAATGTCTGTTTGGGGTTATTGATTTCTGATCAATTATGATAAATGTTTTCCCACATTTAATCGACTAAAATTGAATACAAGTAAAATATTGGATAAATCTTGAGTTTTTACGACCATTTGATTAGAAAGACGAAAATCATTAAAAACTGCGTTCTATTGTTGCTGCTGTAATGGGAGAGAATTAGCGTATTTTTCTATCCAAATTTTTTATGTGGGTTCCATATTGCATCAGACTGAAAAATGTATGACTATGAATCGAATTTTTTGCATAGTTATTAGAGCCGGGTTACAGCGCTATCGTTCTCTTCTGTTATTAGATGCATTACTCTCAATCTAACTTAACTGGCATCGGGTACTTCCGCTAGTAGTTGTGTATTTTTAAGTTATTAATGCATAGATAAAAGTATTACTTATTATTACGAATCGTCGGAAACTTGTCAGGAAGACTAATCGTAAAATTGTCCATCAAACTTGAAATTTTCAAAATGATTTTCGGATAATGTTTTTTTCGACAATAATTTAGCAATAAAAATTTGCAAGAAATCCGGTCTTTGAAAAATTAGCATACATCTAAACTTTCCTCAAAATGTTTCTAAAATTATTTATAAGTATTCGTAACTTTTTATTGTTTTCATGATAAATTTTACAGTAATATTGTAAATCGTGCTGATATAAAAAATTCATAAACATTATCAATTTTTGGTATAACGAAATAAGAGAAAGATTCTGTAATAACCTTTCCAAACATAAAACTAATGATGAAACAAAATTATTTAAAATTATTTTTGATGAATAATTTTATTTAACTAAACATATTAATTGTTTAATTAGGTTGAAATGAATATCCCCAAATGATATATAATACTAAATCATAGTGAAACAGAAACCTGAATTCATTGATCCACACGGAACGAGTAAATGATCAAAATTTCAAAATGCCCATTCTTGAAAGAATAATCATAGAAACAATGATAACAAATTTAATCAGCTTTTCTATCTCTAACAGAAGTCTTTATCTACAGCTCATTAAATTAAATATCATTTCCTGTACCTCGTATATTTAAAATATTGCTAAAAATTTCCGAAATTTTTTCCGAGTATGTTTGTTAAATATTGCGTCTGAATTTAAAGGGGCAACAAAGATGGCTTTTCAAACTTTTTCTTAGGGAAAAGAACGCGTAGTTTTGCTATAAGTAAAATAACATATCGAATTTGATATTCAGAATAAAACGTTATCGAATTTCCGAAATGCCTTTGACTTTAATTTGTTCACACTTCAGTTACAAGAGTTATTAGGCTCAATTTGTGTTCCTAAAGCAAAGTTCTTACCGTACACATACGTACCGGATTCCGACAAGCAGGGAACCAGCCCTGTCATTGAGCACAGTTTGACTCTCATGAAAAGCAACATAAAGAAATCGAAACATTAAAACACTAAAATATTTACATAAAGACAAAACAGTAATACTGGCTAAAGCTCGCGCACATAAATACTTGTGTTTGCGCAAGCTTTTAGTGCATACCTGCACTGCTAAAGAGTAACATGGCGATTGAAAAGAGAAATAACATTTTTCGATAGAAATCATTTAAGAATTGAGTAGCTCGTATGAACTTTCATCAAATCGAATTGTCAGGAACGTGAGCTTCTATAAAATTTACAATCTACCAGAAAACTTAAGAATCCGTTTTATAAAAATCGCTAATTTATAAGAATTACTTACGCTTTTGAGAAAACGTTTTTTTTTAATGAGCGCTTTAAGCAGGAACATTCCAAGGTACTTTGAATATTACTTAAGAATTCAGAAATAAATTATTTTTAAATTTTAAATGATGTAGTTCGGCACACCGTGAGTTATTAATTTCGAAATGTACATGTATTTTAGGTGTACATCTTGAAATGAAGACATACTAGTTACGTTTCATTTAAAAGACAAAAGAAAATTTAGAAAATATTTCCTATTTAAAGTATACAATTTTTAGATATTCATTAAGAAATTTAATGATTTTTCTTCTTAAATAAACACATAATAACAGTCCGCTGAAATTTAAATACATCTTACTGCATTTGGTGTATTTAGCATTCTTATGTCTTAACTCGCGCTGCTAGCCTGCTGCTGACAAAAGTCAAAGCCTGCTAAGTAGAAGTTAGAGAAATAGTCAACACACACGTCATGTGCTCGTCAAACATTTAGTTACAGTTAACTTCAGTTAACTACGCGAGACAAAATCTTCCTTAGCTGAAGCTTTCAATTTAATCACTTCAGTATCCTTTACCATTTCCTTTCCCCATCTGCAGACCATATACGAACCTTTTAAAGAGATAGTATATAATCTTTGGCAGTAATAAATCTAAGCAATTTCATTTTAGATACCATTTTATTGACCTTTCCATATTTAATCTATGTCCAGCTTGTTTTACCCCTAACCCCATTAAATCATTATTGTCCATATTGGCTAACTTTGAACCCGTTATACCAGCTTCAGCAAATGTTATTTTGTACTCTGGCAAAAACAAACTTTCTAGCCAATCTGAAACATCTTTCATGTTCCACTGATGTAAAGGTTTTTGTCGGAATTCTTTATGTTGAGGTATTGGGGGTATAGGTCCCATCATTCTTGGTGAGTCTCTATTTGGCCTCCCTGGTGAGAAAGGGTGTTGTTGCTGTGGTAGTGGAGGTTGTGGTGTCTGAGGATGATGAAGGGGCGGTGCATGCTGTTGGAGGGTTTGAGGAGGCATCATCATCCTCGATCCAGGATGGGGTAAAGTATTACAGTTACTTTCATGGCGAACCTGTTGATGAGGAGGCATTGCATGATGAGGAGGATATCCACTTCTTGTCATCGTCATTGTTTTGGTAGGAGACGATGTTACATTATTTGGAATCACACCGTGAGGATGATGGTGCATTGGATGGTGTGGATGATCCTGTGGTGATTGCACTGGGTGATAGCCTCTGTACACATGTTCTGGATATGGGTAGTTAACTGAATCAGGAGGCACCACCCGTCTGCTAACAGGCGCATCCATGGTGGTTATCATATTTTGCTGAGCTCGGCGTTGTCTGGCAAGTGATTCATCACTGAATTCTGGTGGCGGTGCAATGTGCATTGATTGCACATGTTGGGGTGGAAGTTGAGGTCCCATCTGTTGTAGAGGAGCAGCAAAATTAAATTCTGGTGGCGGTGGAACTAGTTCAGCTAGAACTTCAGGTTCGCTCGCCGCAGCCATACGTAAAGAGTCCACCTGAAGACGAATAAGTTGTAAGCTCTTGTCAACACGCTGGCAGAGTTTTAAGCATTCATCATCCTCGCGGGTTTTCGGTGGAGAAACTCTATTTGGAGCCGGAGCAGCAACTTTTGTGTGCCTGTGGTCAAGCAGGCGAGCTTGAGCAGACATTGGACCCGGAACACCTTTTTGTTGTGGGGTCTGCTGGTGAAGAATATGTGGATCTTCAAAGGATTCGCGATTTCTTACGTTTACCATGTGCTCAGACGTGAGTTTTTGGGACAGCTCTCTAGGAAGGTTTGCAGGCAGATGCATCGGCTCAGAAGTGGATGGTGCACTCACATTTGGTACATAAACTCCACTGGGTTGTGGTGGTGCGCTACGAGGCTGGAATAAACCAGGATGTCCGTGTGATGAAGATGGCAGCATAGTTGTCGGTGGGCTTGCTGACGTTGTAGGTAACACAGGCACCCTAGTATGATGATGATCTCTACCAGGATGAATCACTGCATCAGAAATTTGTTGAAATTTATCACTTTTAGCTAAACTCTGCCTATTAAGTGTCATTGTATCTGAGAAATATGTAGCTTCAGTATCCCTAAGATCAAAATCACGTTCATTTGGCTTCCGACCTAAAGTCTGTGTTTTACTAAAGTTATCTATGCGACGCACAATAGTGTTTTTAGGTGGCGTATCTGGTGGTTTTTTAACCACGGCTTCTACGTGATGTGGGATGTTCACTGGCGAAATGACATCTGGACGCCTCCACTCATCGCTGAAGTTAGTGGAAGCAATTGTTGTAGTTGGAGTTTCAGCCGAAAATCGCGTGACTTGATTGTGCGCATCAGAATGCAGCATCGCAGTTGTTAAAGAATTTTCTACATCTAAATCAACATCTTCTTCAAAGGTTTTCGGGCATGACTTAGAAGTCTTCATCGTAGCAACAGAACAAACTTTTTCTTGTTCATTTCCTTTTTGTTGAGACCCAATTAATGTTATCCGAATCACATCACTCTTTCGGCGAGGTGAAATATTTCCTTTCGTAGTCGATAGTTCAGTACTTCGTTTTTCAAAATTATAAATATTTTCTTTCACAGAACGAGATTGTGCATCAATAATAGGTGATGTGTTTCCTTGTTCATCATTAACAGTATCAACTTGCAGCATCTTGACTGACTCAAAATTATCAGTGATATCTTCTAAAACTTTCACTTCATCAACTTTAGGCTTTTTGGGCACTGCTGGAGCAATTTTCTGCGATGTGTTTGAATCACTTTTATCTCTTAGATCGTTCTGAGATAATGCATTTTTTTGATAAGACGTTTCAAAAGTTTCACTTGTCCTCTCTTTAAATCCTTGCGATGGTGATTTTACTAATTTTTCTCTAGCTGTATTTTCTTTTGTTTCTTTCTTCGTTATGTCATCTTTATTTTTCAGATGTAAAAGCTCATGTGCACTATGTTGGTGAATAAGTTCTTTGTTCTTAATTCTAAATGGAGTTTCCTTAGATTCTTTCGAAGCTACAACTTCTGTCTGTTTAAGAACTATGGTTGCTTTGAAAGCTATGGGTTCCTTGGCTGTCTTCAGAGAAGAATCTAATTCATTTTTCTCATCTTTAGATGGCATTTGCTTTTCAAATGCATCACGAATGGCTTTGGCACTTAATTCTTTTTCTACAGTGATTTCTGATTTGATATCGGCAACATCTTTTAATTTTGAATTTTCATCAGTTCTTTTAGGCGGAGGTATGGGTGCCACTTTTTTCGTTTGATTACTTGTTTTCTCGCTTATGTCATTAATCATTTCACAGGATTGGTCAGTTTTCTCATTTCGAACAAATATTCTTTCTCCAGTTTCTTCGGATTGTACCACTTCGGATTCTGTTTCAGAATTTTCTGTTGATTTAGGTTTGTCATTTATGGTGTTTTCATTCTCAGGTTTAACATTACTCGGTGGTTCTTCATTGGTGTCTGGAAGTTTAGTTGAATCAACTGACGTCTGAGATTTTAAGCGCTTTCTCTTCAGAGTCATATTAGTATTCCCTTCTTTCTGCTTCACCTTATTCCCTTCGGCATCCTCCTTTTGGAGATCACTATCCGGAGCTTTAAATGTAACAAGACCACTTTTTGTGTCCAATCCAGAAGTTGTATCTTCTTCTTCACTAGAGTCATAATCCGCTTCTTGCTGAGCTAGCGTAGGATAATGCTTAGGACTTGCTGATTCGGAGACCGCAGTGGGAAATTTTGGACCTTGCTGTTTTACTTTCCTAAGAGTACCTCGGCGGTCTGGTTGATGTCCAGACTCCGTTCCAGCATGATCCCTGGATCGGTGAGAGCTTTTAAATGGCGTATAAGCGCTCGCAGAATCTCCACTACTGTTGTCTGCGTCGAGCGATGCCGTACTGCTCCTACCGCCCGGGGTAGATGCAGAAGCTGAGGTAGCATTAGGTGGCATCTTGGGAGGTAATGACTGAGATCTGTTTCCCGAACCTTTCACCATATGCCGAGGCAATGTCACATCACATTTCTGTATATGCTCTTTTTTGTATCCTACGGTTACAAAAGCATCTGGGGACGCGTAAAGTTTAGCGCTGTCCGTAGGCCTGAAGCTGGACATGATAGCAGGAGTTTTATGTTGTCTCCCAGTTGTCAAATCCGCGTATTCTCCACGAGATACGTCAACTTTGACAACTTGGCCAACAGGAGGAGGTGGAGGTGGATACGATGGGGGCGGGCAGCTTGCACGTCCACTTGTTGCTTTGTCACCGGATTTTACCACTACAGGAACGGTTTCAGCATATATGTCGGAACCATTTTGCTTGATAACTGTTGGTCCATTCGGGTCTGGAGTTGATGATCTCTCTCGAGTCTTTTCACTAGAACATTTAAAATATGACTTATTAGACACAAATAATATTTTCCAAATAGATTATGAATAAATGTTTCTGAGTAATTAAATATAATAAAGACACATCAGAAACTAACCCGTGAGAAATTTTGGAAGCTTCTGGAATAGAATGCTGTCTTTGTAAGGGCTTTTCTCTTCGGTTATGTCGATGTTCTCTTTCACCAGAACCTTTAGAAATCCAAGCATGTCTTCCGGCATGTCTGGTGTGTATATCACTTAGACTTCGACTTCTTCTTTGAACAGAAATAATTTCAAATTCTGGAGCTGCTGGAAAGGTCAATTCAGGTGTACTACTGTAATTTTTCGGCATTCTGGAAGAAGAAAAAGGAACTACTATAGAAAATGCTTTTATATGAGAACAATAGAATTCGTTTCAGAATTATATTTGAAAAAGAACCCGAAAGCGTTATTTCCAAACGTGAGTAGATTTTCTAAAATTTGAGTCTTATTTTAATCAAATTTGTTAAAATTCGATTATTATTCTGGCTGTTGACAATAACTGATAAATCGATTATTTTAATAAAAATATCAGTTATTTTTAAAACTAAATATAGTACGATAAATTTGATTTTCATAAATCAAAACTCCAGAAATGCAAACAACTGAAGTCTCGATTGTCCGAAAATTTAAAAGGACCATAATATATTGATATATGGTCTTCGTATTCAACAAAAATAATTATATCCTTTTATTTTGGAAAATTACATTACTTATTTTAAATAAACAGAAATTTATTATCAAGCTTTAACTATTTTATTTTGGTACTAAGATGTATTTTTTTTATACGAAAGGAATAGAAAAGTATCTATTATTCATAAAAATCCGGCAATTGTTGATCTTCTCACAGCATAAACACGCAGCAAACACATTTATGATTTCATAATATTTCAATAGTTTTTAAACGTAAAACAATTATTAACATTTCTTCACTTGAAAACAAATATTTGCTTGCCTATACGTGACATAATTAAGAATAATTTCCTCACAAGAGTTTGTCAACTGCGTCTGAAAACTGAAACGGACTATACAGAAGAAACTAACTTAGAATAAGAAAAGCAGGGAAGGACAAAAATAGATGAATACAGAATAGTAAATAAAAGCCTTTTAAAAATCCAAAAACATATATAAAAAACATTTTTTCACAATTCCGAAAGTATGCCTGCTTCATGCAAATTTTTCATTATTTAATTTCTTTAAATATAATACAGGGCAATAATATTTGGTGGCAGCAGTTTGAAAAGTGTTTCGAGTTAACGTTCCTTTGGGCTAATTATCTAGAAGAACCGCAATCCCCAAATTCCAAATATATTGCTGCTCATACTTAAATCTTAATTTGCTTTCCTAAATCTTCCTAATCCATACCTGTCCAGTAAGGTTTTAATAACTTCGGTTAATCCATCATTCAGATTATTGATGTTCGGATAACTGAGACTGTATTATGCCTGTATTTTACATTGAAAGTAGTATTTTATAATTAATTTAAGTGAATATATCGTCATAATCCATAATCGACTACTCTTACTGCAAATTACTGAAGTATTAAAGCTGCCTTTTTCCCACACAGAAAGAAAATATGACTGCAAAATACCATTTTTTAAACATTTTGAAGGTAACAGATTAAACAGCTTTAAATAATATGATACAAATTTAAAATACGCTTTATTCTGTATGTCCGAGCTGTCATTTACAGTTTGTATTATTCTTATATTTTTAAAGAATGAATATCATAGATAGTTACACAAAATATTTAATTATCTTTCCTGGAACAATTATTTTTGAAGTTTTTAATTTTCTTTCAGCATATATTAAGAATAAAATAATATCTTTCGATTGCATTGTTTCAATCCTTTTCTTTCTTAAATTAAATTCTCTTACACATTAAACTTAAAAATTGTTTGTTTTGCTTAATCAGCTGACACATAACTGCGAAATAAAAAATGATTATAATAAGTAAACAAACATAAAATAAAAGCTGTGAGCTGTTTTTTATTGCAAACAGATGTTTTCGGGGTATGGAAGAGGTAGAGTTTTAATATTTTATTAATATTTTATTTAGTTACGGGTTGTTTTATGGCCTTTTCAAAATTAGAGTGAAATCTCCCTAAAATTTAATACCTATTGTTTGAGACGGTTTTGTTCTTTTCTGGGGGGGGGAGGTAGTCAGCTATCCCATCTTGTTCAAAAATTTGCCCGATGCATTGGCTTGTTAATCCATGTGCCTCACTTATCGCCTGCATGCGGAGATTTCAATATGAAAGAAGCATACCCGAAAATAAAAGCCTCTGAAACCACCCGGACACAATGTTATTATAACTGAAAATGCACAACATTTTTAAAATGTTAGGCATTTCTATTACGATTATGTTACTAGTCATTATAGACTACTCATAACTATGAATTCAGTGAAATTAAAAAAAGTAAATACATATCAAAATTCTGAGTACCTAGTCTATTCTGAGTCTAGAATTCTATTAATTAGTAATTTGTACGAAAGACTGCGGTAATTTTAATTGCTGACAGAAGAAACAATAAACTTAGCTTTGATTTTAACATCTGTCAGTGTTTTACAATCTTCAAAAAAGGAAAATTTAAACCCTTTGGTTAAGCAAAGCTTTCTTTACCTGTCAAAAGAAAAACCAGAAACTTTCGGAAGAAAAAAACGATGTCTGTCTACAAAGTTTACTTCGAGTTATTAAATATTTTGGTTATTCCTTATTTTTACATTTCGGATGATTAAATCACCACACTGATTTTACATAAATAAGGCTTTTGTGAGGGACTTAAGGAACATTTTATTATTTTTACATAAAAATACATCTCTCTTTTTCTATATATATATAGCTATACATATATAACACCATCAAAACTTTTCTATTTTAAAACAAAATTATATTTTTATGTGTGTGTGTGTGTATATATATATGTATGTATATTTGCTAGATTATTTGGCCCCATGCGCTTAGGATTTGTCCTAGGTACCACATCCAACACTACAGAAGAACAGCTAATTCTGCAAGAAAGTCAACGCTACAAGGACATCATCCAAGCAGATTTCGAGGATACGTATCGAAACTTAACTACTAAAAGTATCGTCATGCTTAAATGGGTGGCAAAGTACTGCCCTCATTCCCAGTTTTTCTTAAAAGCGGATGATGATACGTTCAAAGCCCCGTAGTCAAGTTGATGTTCCCGCCTTTTCTACACGTGCAGTTATTGAATGTTCTGGAAATATTTAAAGCGAACTGGCTTGGCTGATGTGGCTGACGTCATTTCTTGGAAGCTCCGCCTTTCCAGAGGTTTATAAAAGGACTCTCAAAGGAATATCGGGGGTCTTGAAGTATTCGCAACGCTGAGCTCGTGGAGTGAGGTGTGAATTTTGTGCTTTGGGAAATTACGTTCTCGCTTTGGATTACTTTATCTCTTTGGAGTACGTCTGGATTGGGTAAGTCACAGCTTATTTTACTTATTGCCAGCTCGTATTTTGCATTAATGTAGGATTTCGAGATGAGTAGTAAAGCCGATAAGGTTACAGCGTACGCGTATATAGCGCGTTTGCGTGAGAATGATCCTAATATTACATTAGAGAAAATTACGCAAATTAGGGATACGTACTATCAGGAATACGTTACTTTAACTAAGGCACCGGATGCAGAATCACGTGCGATAAAATTATTGTAATTAGTGCAGTGCACTGATTTATTTTTTGAGGAGGAAGCTAAAGCAGCTGCAATGTCGGAATCAAATCAAACTAGTGTTAGTAAAGAAACACCTGAAAAACCATTAACACGCACCTCGAGTGGAAGGGGATGTAAAAAGAAAATCGTCACTGATCAGGATGGCTTTCAGTCGCCTAGAATTACGCATAAAATAAGTCGCTCGAACGCAGAAGCAGAGGAACCGACTACAAAAAATAAATACTCGGATTTACCAGACGATGATCAGATGGATGCAACAAACGCGGATGAAGTCCCATTTGTTAACCCTAAAAAGACAGCGGGACATATCCCACCGATTGTGCTCTCAGATTTCACTGGAAACTGGGATAAAATGAAGGAAGAATTAGAACTAGGTATTAAGAAATACAACGGAAACTTAGTTGGTGATACACTAACTATAAGGGTTTTCGACTCAGATCATTAAACGACACTAACAAAGCTATTGCAGGATCGTGGAGTTCCATTTCACACCTTCCAAATATATAGCGTAAAGCAGATTAAGGCGGTTATTAAAAAGTTACTGCGTAACATTGATATGGAATTACTAAAGCAGGAGATTACAGAGCAGGGTGTTCCTGTTTTGAAAATAAGACAGATGACCAGCAGAAAGGATGGAAATGTAGTCAAGCTCCCGATTTTCGTCGTAGAAGTCAAGCGCTCGCCCGAGGGGAAGAAGATATATGATTTAAAGAAATTAAGGGGATTAAATGTTAAAGTTCAAGGATATAAAGCAAAGCCAGGTCCCGTGCAATGCCATCGCTGTCAGCGGTACGGCCATACGCGAGACTTGTGCCACTACGCAGCTCGTTGTCTCAAATGCGCTAAGCCGCATGAGACTCACACTTGTGCTCAAACCAAGGAAGGTCCTCCGCCAGTCTGTGCATTGTGCGGAGATAATCACATATCGTCATATCGCGGCTGTAAAAAACACCCAGAGAACATCCAGAAGCATATAGAGGAACTGAAAAAACTTAAAGAAACAGAGAAAAAGCAAAAAAAAAAAAGACGAGAACTGCAAGTTCACGCTTAACGATGAAGACTTTCCGCCATTACCAGGCGAGAAAGAAAAGAACATCCCTAAATCCGCCCCTACCTGGGCAGAACCAACCGGAAAAAGCGAGAAGGAAACGCCCTCCTTTTTCGATTGGCTAAAAACGTAATTTGCACAAGCAAAAGTATTCTTCGCCCAGTTCAAAGCGGCTAAAACCATTTTTGACAGAATAGAGGTTGGCATGGCCGCCTTCGAATATTTCTCAAACTTAGATTATGAATTTTAGGCCCATAATCGACGCCTCAAAATTAATATCAACTACAGCTAGTTATATCAAAATTTCTTATTTCAATGCTAACGGCATTAAATACCAACTTCAAGAAATCCATTTTATTAAGCATCAGATTGACATTTTAATGATCAACGAAACTTTTTTAAAGCCCTGTGATAGAATTACTATACAGGGTTATAATGTGATCAGAAATGACCGAACCCATGCAAATGGCGGAAGCACTCCTATAGTAATTAAAAGGCACATAAAATTTACCAAATATCAGATTCGTAATACTGGAAGAATTGAAACAACGGCTGCAATAGTGTATAGTTGCTTCTTGGAGCCTTATTTAATAGTCTCAGTTTACAGTCCTCCGACTAATACCTTGAACAACAACGAATTAGACAATCTAACGGGTGCAAATTTTCCTACCATAATTGGAGGAGATTTGAATGCCAAAAATCACCTATGGAGCAGCACGGTCACGAACCCAAACGGAGAGAGACTTGCAAGATTTATTCTTCAAAAAGAACTGAGAGTGATTGGGCCAGATACCCCTACAAGATATTACTCCAACGGAAATGGAGATGTTTTAGATATTCTCATCCTCAAAAATATTAACACCACTCCATATTTGGAAGTACGAAACGAGCTATCATCCGACCACAGGCCGGTTATTTTTGACTTTTATGGATTTTATCCACCACTGAATACTCAAACACCAAAGTAAATTGGCATATTTTTACAAATTTAATGAACAGCACACAAAGTAGGGTGCCGCTACAACACATTGCTGATGTGGAAAATGCTATTCTAAAATTTAATAGGAGAATTCAAGAAGCAATAAAGAACTCAACCTACGTGGTCAAGAAGCAAAACTACCAGAAGCTGCCGGACAGGATTATCCAACTTATTAAAGAACGCAATAGACGCAGAAAGCATTGGCAGCGTACACAGGACTTTAACGTTAAAAGGCAGGTTAATTATCTTAACCGAAAAATAAAAGAAGAAATTAAAGAACACTGCTCAGACAGCTGGGATAACTTCTTATCAAATATAGATTTACAACCGGGACTGGTGTGGAAAATAGCTAAAACTTTAAGGACTCCCAGGTCCAACCACTTACACTCAATTACACGCAGTGGGAAAACTCACTATTCAGAAACGGAAATAGCTCAAGCTATGGCGGATGAGCTCTCAATTACTTACGAAAATCATATACAGGAGGATGAAGAACACGAAGAATTTATAAATCACTCCGTTGCGAGTATAAAAAATAGACCTATTACTGATCATGTAGCATACACTTCACCGAGGGAAGCTGGAGATATAATACGAAAATTAAAGAAAAGAAAAGCTTACGGTTTTGACAGCATTAGTAACGAGGCTCTACAGGCTTTACCAAGAAAATGCGTAGTACTACTTACCAACATTTTTAATGCGTGCATACGGCTATGCTACTTTCCACAACAGTGGAAGCATACCATTATAGTTACTATTTTAAAGCCTGGAAAAAATTCAAACGATGCAGCTAGCTACCGTCCGATCAGTTTATTACCGGCGGTTAGTAAACTATTTGAAAGGATACTGCAATCCAGACTGTCCTCTTACCTAGAAAGCAAGGATATTATCGAAACGCACCAATTTGGATTCAGAAAGGGTCACAGTACGACACATCAGATTTTAAATTTGATTGAGTTTGTGGCTCAAGAATTCCAAAAGAAAAATGCAGTCGCTGCGTGCTACCTCGACTTTGAAAAAGCTTTCGATCGAGTGTGGCACGCAGGACTAATTCACAAATTATCGGAGCTAAGGATTCCCTACAGCTTCACAAAATTAATGATCTCATATCTCAAGAACAGGACATTTCAAGTTCGATGTGGACATACTCTTTCACAGAGAAAGAGAATTTTCCGAGGAGTACCACAGGGAAGTTGCCTAGGTCCTCAGTTATTTGTAATCTATGTAAACGACATGCCACAGCCTCTTTATTCTACAGTACTTAAGTATGCTGATGACACTGTCATTTTAACTCCTTCAATCTCGCCGCAACATGCAATTGATAAGCTACAGCTGCAAGTTAACTATATCACCGCATGGTGTAAACTATGGAAGATTAACCTTAATTCAAGCAAATGTTGTGTCGTATTATATCGACGTTACAAAATTCGTATTGAAGTTAACATAAACATCAAAATTAATAATATCCCTGTTCCAGTTGCAAGCTCTTATAAATATTTAGGAGTCTATGTAGACAGCAGACTAAACTTTAGAGACCATGTCACTTACACCCTCAATAAGGCGAATGCCGCTTACATGTCAATCTACCCCCTTATAGGTAGAAAATCAACATTGAACTTACATACGAAGCGCACACTTTATATTAC